>CM053789.1:441606741-442206741 GCA_028749045.1 Cupressus sempervirens
TGGGCTCATGATGAATAACTAGGTGCATTTGGCGAGCTGTCAAAGTGAGCTACCTGGATTTGCTGATTGGAAACAATGACAAGATAACGATTTTTGCAAACGGAATGGACCTGGAATAGTGTGCATATTGATTTTCATGACTTGCAAATTGGAACACTTGGAGTATTTTTAGGGTACAAAAGAATGGTACAATCCATTTGATCTCACCAATCACAGATCTCAAGTCACGAAATCACGAATAGGGGTTCCAAAAAATCTGCAAATGCTGACACTAGTAAAAGATATCAATTGTGTTTGGAATCACATTTGAAAACTGACCAAATGGATTCATCATAACCTGAAACTTGAAACATAACAAGTCTCTGAGTTCTTCAATGCAACGCAAAAGGAATTTTAGCATTTTGGTCAATTGGGTCAAAGTTATAACTCATCAAACAGGGCTTCCTAGAAATCTGCATAATTACACAAGCATGAAACAACAATTGACCAACTTTGAGGGATTCAAAACCTAATGAAACAAACTTGAAATGACTGAAAATATGAAACATAGGTTCTTGGATATGGACACTAGACACTCCCAAAGAGGTGAATCACAAAAAATTTTTGGGTGTGAGATATTCACTTGCAAACAAGGCCTCCTATCACTATCTAACACTTAAGTGAAAATGCAAAATTGACACTAGCTCAAAATAGGACTTCACCAAATGACTCAGAATCTCAAATTAACTTCATGGAATAGGTGGCTAGGCTGAACAGAGGGTGTTAGAAACATTAAACACCTCAGGACCCTCAAACATATAGCCAAGTACATATGCATTTATGGGGCTTGATTTGACTCAAAATTTCAAATGGACGCTCAAAATGAGAATGAAATTTTTAGAGCCAAAAAATTCTAGGTATAGCTTTTATGTAGTTGGATGTAGGGATATAATTCATAGACTTGGATGTCTTTATTGAAATATTCTACATGTGGAAGCATAGGCCTTAGCTAAATTGTGCCTAGTTTATAAATTAGATACAATGACATGAAGAACTACGTTTGTACCTTGTCACTCTACATCCATGACACCAATTATTCACTCATAATTTAAGTCCAATCTAGATGTTAACCTTCTATACACACCACTTGCACTAGGCAGTGATATTGTTTAACAAGATTTAAGGGCATCCTCATTTCTATTCAGTTGATGCAATAATACTTAGATGTCCACTATTTCTCTTTTCAAGTTAGTGACAGAGGGTCTTTTAAAACCTTCTCTTATTGCTCTTGGGTGTCTAAAACCATGTTTCCAATAGTTCACCTTTTCTCACTTAATTATTTTCACTATAGTTGTCCATGAAATTCTAGAATTCCATTTTGATAAACAGTTTATGACTAGACACCCAGAAACACTTTTGCATGGTGTTCTTGTGAATCATGAGTAGCACCTTAGTGTTAGGCATCTTGATTTGATTGGTAGTTGGGTTGTAACATGTGGATAATTCTAATATTTTCTTTGGATGTTGGACTATCATTGGGAACCCTATGGCTTCCACAAGGTTTCTTTCATTGAACTTTTCAGTAATTGGGTGGATGGGATCATAACTTAGCTTCCTGTATAGGTCTTCTAGTTCATAGAACTTGATTTGGGTGCTACTTAACCCTTTCTACTGTCTATAAATTTTGTTTAGGTTATCATAGCCAATAAAATTCATCACTATTGTAAATTTCTTATATTGAGAAGGAAGGCCCTATTTAGCTTCAAAAATTGAATCTATATCCATTTTAACTATGATGAAGGAAGCCCTTGGAAGATCCACTTTTATGAATTTTCTATATGAGTTCAAAATCTATAGCTTTATACTACACAAATAAGGAGCATTGAATTTAATTAGAAGTTCATCTTTTATGTTAACAATCAAATTTTAATTTAATTCCTAGTGGGTAATGGTTGGAAAACAATGTCACCACATCCCATCACTTACATCTCATGTCCTAGAAAATCAAATTTCCTCTTTCATTCCTTTTAAGATTATATTAGTGGCTTTCTTAGTTTCTTGCCCTTTGTTATAGGTCACAATCTCCTTTAGTCATAGTGAAATCTAAACCCATTCTTTTAATGCACCTTAAATAAGGCAATAGCTTTGGAGAAGTTATTTTCGCACTTTTCTTTAAGCTTAGATTTCATCACTCTCCCATTTCTTATGATGTCATAGAAGGAGGGGTACTTCTCTAAAAAACTTCTTATAATAATATTTAAAGGAATATTTTCTTTCCCTATACTTAACTTCCTGCTATATCTGCTTTATTTCTTACTTGTGAAGGCACACCCATTTTGTAACTTTTCTAGCCTATAAAGATCACCTGTGGAATCTCTACAAGATTATTCCCACACACAAAAAAAACTTTATTGTGACAAGTATAATTGTGTACATTTGTATGGGAAAATGTTCTTCACGACTTTTTTGAACTGAGTAGTAGTGCAGGCTATGAGAGTCCAAAATCTTGAACAATGAAGTAATCTATTTAACTTATATGTTGTTTCTCTTTGCGGGTATCTCTAATTACTTACCCCGCCCATCTAGACACATAAAATACCTAATGTTTCTTGTGTGTACTGAATTATAGCTAAACTCACATAATATTATTAGAAATGCAAGGTTAGAAGTGTAAACACAATAACTTGATGAGAAATGACTTGACTCAAACACTAACCTAGAACTAGGCTTAGAATTTCCATTTTGGGAGTAGAGATTAAGATTTTTGGATGTGAACTTAGCATACTACCATAGGAAAAAAGGATGGGGGACTAAATTGGAGGCAACAACTAGCTTTGACTAGGGACTTGAGTGCATGAGAACCTAAGCAAGGGACCTAGATATCTTTGGTCTCATGACTAAAAGAATGACAAGACGCAACACAAATGAAATGTTATAAAGTAAGAAAAGAAATGAATAAAAAAGAAATTTATTGTCGAAGTTGATGAAAACCACTTTCACAACTCACCAAGATCACCTACATGCAAATAACATACTGAAGGGAAACCAAACAAGGAAGAGGTGGAACTTGGAGAAACTAAATGAACTGAAAGAGAAGATATTGCAACCAAAAAATATATTGCTATACAATATGCCTCAAAAATGAGTTGAGTTCAAAAATACAATAGGAGAGCCCAAATATAAAGGCCTCTAGGAAACTTCTAGAATAAGCTAGAAAGTGCTAGAAGATAAGGTGGACAACTAAGCATACATCCACAAAAGGTGGAATATCCCCGATCAAGGTGAGAGGATAAGTATCACTTAGATAGGAACAAACTCCTATGTTGTCAACAACTCCTAGACTAAATTTTTTAAATAAATACATTAACCTAAGTAAACTTATGTAAAAGAATAAATAATTATTTACTCTAACACCACCCTTAAGTGCAACTTAGGGAAATGCCTTAAGCTCACAAAACTAAGATGAAATGTAGAATGGGTCTCAACAATGAGGTCATGTTAGGTACCCATGTAGAATGCAAAGAAATGAAACCTCTGAAAATGGGGAAAGAGAGAAAACCTCATGGGAAAAACCCTCCCCGAAAAAGAGGTAGAAGAAAACCTAGTGAAGAACTGAAGAAGTCTCCAACTAGTGTAATGCCCTAGAAAATAGGAACAAGAGAAGATCATGAAGAGCATCATTTGAAGAATGAAGAAGCTTCAAATTATATCATTAGAAAGAAATTTCTGATCTCAAGAACTCCATAGAAAATAGAAGGAACAAACCTAGCATGTCTATATGGTAGATGATCCATCTCACCAAAATGCATAGGTAGCCAGCCACTGCAATCGCCTAGTATATAGGATCAACCACTGAATACATAGCTCACACTATCAAACCATCAAGGCAAGGAAGAATTAAAATAAAAAATAACCTCCCCTTAATGCAGATGGGATGAGATGACATGCAATTGAAAATGTGGGCCAAAAATCTCTACAGAAAGAACCTAGAATTATGAGAGAGTTGAAGAGGTACAAACACCTATAAATAAATGGTCACTAACTTTACATGGGGTTAATGTCATGGAAGGGACACTCACCTGACAAAGGAAGAGGGCACAAAAATGGGAACAACTATCCCCCATGGTGCTTTATAAAATAGTGCAAGTACAACTATCTCACAACAATGTTCATGAACCCGAAATGCAAGAGTGGCACTTTATCTTAGTGCATTTGCATAAAGATGGTTAAAAATGATATCAAAAATGATAAAAAAAAAGCTGATACAAAAGATAGTACAAACCAAAACAAAAGATCCCATGCCATGAAAATGATCCTCAGACCTAGATCACCCAAGTTATCCACCATAGAGTAAAAATGCCAAAAACATGATAGAAAGAGCATATAGTAGAATCTGAAGGAAATGATAGTATTTCTAAAAAGATGAAAAAACTAATTTTCCAAAAATATAACATTTTCAGAAAATAGAGATGGGATGCACAAGATATGCTTGCTAGAGTGAAAAAAGAACTTCAAAATTTGACTACAAAAATGAGCCATAAAACTAAATCAAAACCAAAAAACACATGCACCAATGCCTCCATCTCAAAACCAGCTTTCTAGCACTTCCTTTAGATCAGAAAATGCCTCTATATGCTCAAGTTATGGCCAAAAAACCACAAGTAGGTCAAAAAAGGACCTGGAGTGCTAGCAGATGTGCTAATGTAGGTTGATGTCATGATGACATAAGTAAATCATGCCGTTAAAATTGATGGCCTTGGTGCCATTGTCACAAAAAAGGCCACATGGCATGACATGTGGTAGTGCTACATGGCAGCCATGTCTACGATGTTGATGTGTCTAGGTGATGTGGTAGGGGCCATGTGGTAGATGCCAAAATGGTACCCATGCCATGTGGCACCCAGAGATCACAAAAATTTTCCTGCAAAAAACTCCACATGGGTAGACAACTATGGGTGGTAGGTGAGTGGTTGCCACTAGTGACAATGGCAACAAGGTCGGATGAAGCTAGTGGCACCATGGTTGTCGTAGTTGGAGGGAGGTGCACCAGTAGCAGTTGGGCTACAGTGATGCTACAATAGTTCTATGATAGCATGGCTAGCTTCAATGGCTCCTAAGCTATGTGTTGGGCACAAGGGGGTGGTGTGTTGGTGGAGCACTGGTGTCTATTGGGTGACAGGTGCGAAAATATATATTTAAAAAAAATTCATACACAATTGTCTGTACAGTCCATACGACAGGCTTGGGCAAAAAAATTTGCCTCTCAAATCAACTTTCTCTAAAATTAGAAAATTTTATATGAATCCTGACTATAATGGGCCTTCTAAACTCAATGGCCTTATTCATTTAGGCCCAAAGTGCTCTATAAAAAAGCTCTTCCCCTAGATTGAAGAAAAAAATCACTAGCAAACTAGGGTTTGTGTCTCGAAATTGTGGCTTTAAAAATCCTTCAGCTAAGAAGTAGTAGGGAGTCTCTAATACTTTGCAGAGGTTGATGAAAGCCAACTTCATAGCTTACCAAGATCACCTCCATGAACATAACCTACTAAAGGGAAACCAAAGAAGGAAGAGGTAGAGCTCAGAGAAAGTAAATAGATTGAGAGAGAAGATATTGCAACCAAAAAAAGTATTTCTATACAATATTCCTTGAAAATGAGTTGAGTTGAAAAATACAATAGGAGAGCCCAAATATAAAGGCCTCTAGTAAACTTCTAGAACAAGATATGAAGTGCTAGAAGATAAGGTTGAGAACTAAGAATACATTCACAAAAGGTGGAATATACTCAATCTAGGTGAGAGGATAAGTATGACTTAGACAGGAACAAACTCCCATGTTTTCAACAACTCCTAGACTACAACTATTAACTAAATGCATAAACCTAAGTAAAATTAAGTAAAAAAAAAATAATTATTTACTCTAACATGTATTAGGAAGTAAATATGTAAAAAAATAACAAATTAACCATAGTACAAGGTGAGAGTTACTAGCTAATCAAATTTTATACAATGTCAAGTCTTTTCCATTGAAAGAAAATTGAAAGATTTCACTATTTAGGTTGGCCAACTTGAATTATGCTCATTGGATTCATGGATCTTGAACTGACCCTTCCATAAGATCTCAAAATTTAAGTGTCTCCCTTTTGGTTTCATCCCTTTATCCCACAAAAAGATCGGATCTCCTTCCATAAACTTTCAAGGCCTTTTCCTTTTGTCAAAAAGGTTCTTAACTTGCATTTGATGCTACCAAATCTCCTTTCCAAACATCCCTATAGCTCCCTGCAAATCCTCATAGTAAATGCATCATTAAGATTCACATCCTCTGCATAGCTATTCTCCAACTGTAAGCATGGATAAAACTCATAAGACTTTGCATCATCAGTAAAATTCTCCACTCTTGGGTGGCCTAGCCATAGTTGCAATGAGGCCAACATATAGATGAGGAAAGATGACATATAGAATGTATTGTAAAATTTTGTAGCACAAAGAGCATTGGACATAATTTTGCTTACCTCATGGGCCCAATCAATATATTGGGTGTCAGAGTAAATGACTTGTACTAAGTAGAAATATTGCTATAAAAAATTCAAAGCTTCTACCTCACCTTTCAACATATGTAGGAGGACTATGATATCAATAATCTCTAGTTTGAGGTTGGCCTCAAACAAGGTCTTAGGAACCTTACTATTAGTTCTCCATAGTTTTTAGAACCATGTCTACATGATCTATTTCCTCCAGATTATCTTGTTTGCAAAGAACTTAGAAATGGATCCTTTAAAGGTCAAGTTTGAGAATTCCTCCTATTCTGATACTCGAACGCAATTCACCATAGTTTGCCTGTCGATTGAAATCAACATTGTGTCATCAAGTAATACAATCTTCCTTGTCTCTAGGTTGTAATGATGTATACATTTGTAGATTAACTTTGAAGCCTGGAATGAGCCTAAAATGTAACTTGAAAATCAGCTACCTCTACCAACCCACATCCTTAGAGTTTCTCAATGATGGGGTGAATCTGTTCATACCTCACCCTCTTTTAAAAATCCACCATTTTGTAGAAAGGAAGAGAGGTTTCTATGAAATTTTACAATTGAAATTTGATTCCAGTCAACCTATCAAAACTCACAAACTTGGGTGCCATGACTTTGAAAGCACGATTTGAAATGAGAAAGTGAAAGGAATTGATAATGCAACAATTACTAGGTTTTCAAAAGTTATGCACATTAATAAAGAAAGAGTGGTATTTTATTCAACTATTTATGTTTCCATATATATGGGAGCCTCAATTCATCTGTTGATCTTCAAAATTTGTGCCACAAGAATGAATTGAAGGAGATACTTGTTGAAATAGTAAATGTGATGGTTTAGTTGGCATCTAGGTGTCTTTTCACTATTCTGTTGGGTTCAATGGTAACTTTCTATGTCTCCATAACTTACTTTCCCATTTTCCTTTAAGTTTTAGTAAGTTACCATTAGAGTACTCCATAGGAGAATGTCTGCTAGGTTAGATTCGGATCATTATCTCTTATCTATAATGGTAAGGTTCTCATCATTATCATTTTGAGATTTTCTACAAATGAATTATGAATCTAACCTAATCATTAGCTTAATTGTCTTTAGAATTCAAGAAACTATCTTCACGGGTTGAAAACCCGCTAAGGAGAAGACAACTTTTGTTTCTCTACCAATGTTTCCTTTCTTAGTTAACTTTAGACCATTGCACCTCTTGGAATTAGAATGTCTATGTAAGGTGTGAAGAACTTTATGAAGACCACTAATCATTCATTTTCATCCTAATAGTACCTTTTCAAAAAGCCAACTTCATGGGTTGAAAACCTGCTGAGGAGAAGTTAGTTCTAACTTTTTTGTCAGGGAAAATCATGAGAGCCATGATGAATGATAAACATTTTATGTAGTCATAATTTTAGATAGAACATTTATTCTCCACAATATTCCTTGTTATTTTCATGTTTTTGATATGTGTCCATCATTTAGTGCCTTTAACGGGAAATCATCCTCATCGATAGGAAACCTGCCAAGGAGAAGACAATTTCTAATTTTTTGTAGGCATCCATTTTTCAAATAGCGACAAGCCATAAAAAGGTATGACATGTACTTGATCATTGAATGAGTAACATGAATCTCCATTGGACTAGCCACTAAACTACCCATATGATCACCTAGTAAAATGAAAACCCACTTGGCTATGAATGGGGAGAGGGAGAAAAGGGAAAATTTGATGGAGACTTGTCCAACGTAAAAGGTCTTAGAACTAGACCCAATCATAACAAAGAATTCACTCCTCTCATTAAAAGACAAGTATTCACTTTTTCTAATCGATAGAGAACAAAGAGTGGGGCAGTAAATGGCTTAATCTAGGGACTTGGGCAATCTATGTTCAAGCAAGGAATTCAAAATCTCTAGTTTCACAAAAAAACTAAAGCAAGATGAACGAGGGAAACCTAACTAGGGAAATAAAAATAGGAACTAAATGTAACTATAGTACAATATAGGGGTTACCTATTTTCAATTTAAAATTTGATAGAGCTTCAAATCTTGACTTTTGTATGTTAGGGGTAATACTTCACCATCTAGATATGCCAATTTAAATGAGTTGTCTTAAAAGGTATAATGAACATTGAATGGGCCTTTCCATAGAATATTGAATTTATTGTGCATGCCCCTTCATGCTCTTCTCTTATCCCACAACAGTACATTATCTCCTATCATGAACCTCTACGACCTTGAATTTTTCTCAAATAGGTTCTTCACATGCATCTAATGTTGCATAATGTGATCCACAATTTCTTGTCTTTCTTCTTTGAATTTTCTCTAGTACAAGATTCTCTTTTGTAGTCCATCTTTATTGATGTCATCTTCAATTACTATCCTTAGTTTTTTTGTAGCCAATTTTAGGGGTGAAGGAAGATTAACTTCTATTCCATAGACCAACTCAAAAGGAGAGATGCCAATTGTCCTCTTTGGGGCCACTCTATCTACCCAAAGTGCCACATGAATCTTCTTGTGCCAAAATTTCTAATTGTTTGATACCAATTTTTTAACAATATTCATCAAATTCTTGTTACTAGATTCAACTTATCCATTAGCTTGCAGAAAATTGTTAGGTGAGTGACTAACTATGATGCCATACTCAAAAAAAAAATTTAGGAGTTGAGAATTTGAATTTGATAATGCACCAAGATCACCTGCAATGCAAATAGCTTGCTAAAGAGAAACCTAGGGAGCAAAGAGCTTGAAGAAAATACCACACAAGAATATTTCACAATAGGAAATTAGAATTGCTATGTGAAAATGGAATTGGAATGAATTTACAATGAATGAGAGACCAAATAAAAAGGTCTCATGGAAGCTTGTAGAACAAGCTGGAATGACGTAGGAGATAAGGTTGACAATTAAGCACACATCCATAAGAGGTGGAAAGGATAAGTATGCTAAAGATAACGAACTCTCGTGTTGTCAACAACTAACCTCAACTACATGCATTAATCTAAGGAAGCTTAAGCAATAGAATAAATAATTAACAATTAATTAATTATTTAATCTAACACCCCCCCTTAAGTGCAACTTAGGGGAATGCCTTAAGCTCACAAAATAAAGGAAAAACTGAGAAATGGGTCTTGACAATGAAGTCATTTAAGGTACCCAAGTACAATGCAACTAAATGCAACCTCTGTAAAACTGGGAAAGAGAGAAAACCACATGGGAAAAACTCTCCCCCAAAAAGAGGTAAAAATAAATATTTTGAAAAAAACATGAAGTGAAGGAAGGAAGGCCTCAACCAATATCCCCAAGGAAAACTTTTGTAACCCCAAGCATTGACTGTAGCTGAAGAAAGCATGGCAATGCAAAAGGTTTAGTGAAGATGTCTGCAACCTAATTGGTGGTAGGAATGTACTCCAATGCAATAACACCATCCTAGATCAACTGATCGATGAAATGCATATGCAACTCAATATTCTTGGTATGCTGATGTTCCACCATGTTGTGAGAAATGTGGATGGAACTCTATTTATTGCACCGTAAAATAGTGGGACGATCAAGAGGAAAGCCAAACTTAGTCATCAACTGACGAAGCCATAAAGCCTCCTGACTAGCAAGAACTACGGCCCTGTACTTAGACTCTATAGATGAAAATGCTTGAGCATGCTGCTTCTTGCATGACCATGTGATGGGACTAGACCCAAGGTAAAACACAAAGCTAGAAGTAGACTTTTGATCATCAACATCACCGACCCAATCTGAGTCAATGTAGCCAACAATGTGTGTAGTCCCTATAGTGTAATGAATGCCATACATGAGTTTTCCTTGAATGTAGCATAGAATATGCCTGGCAGCTTGCTAATGACTCTCATGAGGGTCTTGAGAAAATTGAGAGACTAGGCCAACCACAAAAGAAAGATCAAGGCAGGTGTGTGTCAGGTACAATAGGTTGCCAACCAACTACCAATACAAAGTAGCATCCATTGTAGATGAAGAGCAGGAGGTAGACAAAGTAACACCTAACTAAAATGGTGTAGGAGCAGCCTTACAGTCAAGCATGTGAAAGCAATGAAGCATGTCAAGAGGATACTTCTACTAATACACAAAAATGGCAGTAGGAGACTAATGAATCTGAAGACCAAGAAAGTAGTGCAGCAAACCAAGATTAGTCATCTCGAACTAGTCCATTAGTGCACACTTAACATCTTGGAGCATGAATGATGAACTACTTGTATGGATAAGATCATCAACATACAAAAAAAGAATCAGAACCTCATCACCAAGACATTGAATGTACACTATGGGATCAAAATGGTAGCGAGTGAAGCTTGTAGATAGCAGAAATGAGCCCATCTTCTCATACCAAGCCCTAGGGGCTTGTTTGAGACCATAAAATGAATGTTAAAGCTTGCAAACCAAGGTGTGATCCTACATGAAACCTAGAGGCTACTCCATATAAATCCCCTCTATGATATCACCATGTAGGAAGGAACTTTTCACATCCATTTGATAAACTGACTATCTCTATGAAGCTGCGAGGGATAAGACAAGGTGGATAGAATTCATCTTGGTAACAAGGACAAATGTCTTAGAGTAATCAACACCCTTGACTTGTGAAAAACTCTTCACAACAAGATGAGCCTTATACTTATCAATGGAACCATCAGTAGCATACTTAGTGCAATAAAACCACTTAGAATGCACTAGCTTTCTCCCCTTAGGAAGAGGACAAAGATCCCATGCGTGGTTCTTCATCATTGAAGAATATTCCTCCTCCATTGCATTGTCCCATTCTGAATGTCCTATCACCTCTGCATAAGTCTAAGGATTAGTACTAACAGCCTGAATGAGTAGACTAAATCATGTAATTTTCCATCTCCCAAAGGGTTCTATTCTTTCTCTTGGCCATACCATTCTATTAAGGAGTGTAGGGCACTAAAATGTGATGCTGAAGACCATGCTCAGAAAAGAAATCTCTAAAAGCCTAGTTCACATACTCCCCCCCATTATCCATGCATATGCACTGAATAGAAAGTCCAAACTGCTTCTCTACAAATGCCTTAAAAACTTGAAATGAGTTGAACGCATTAGACTTGTACTTAAGAAAGTACACCCATGTGTGTCTGGAGAAGTCATCAATGAATGTAAGCACATATCTAGCACTCAAAAAATAAGGAGTAGGAAATGACATGAGGTCACTATGAATCAACTCCAAAGGTGCTAAAGCATGAGTGACTCGTCCATGTGGAAAGGAATCCCTATGTTGCTTGCCAAATGCACATCCCTAAAAAACACCATGTGGACAAGAAATCTAGGGAAGCCCAAGAACAAGTGTCTATGTGCTCATCTACTGAAGATATCTATAATTGACATGCCCAAAATGTTCATGCCAAATTTTTCTTACTGAATCTGCATGTGCAACTAAACATGAACCTATGTCATCAGAAGACTCAAATCCATCAAATCTATAGAGGTGTGATGTAGAGTCAACACTCCTAGTGGCCACAATCATCTCTAGATCATGCAAGTCCTAAATAACCACATCATGTGATGAGAACTTGAATGTCATCCCAGAGCTAGAGTGGAAAATTTGATAGATAGATAGAAGGTTCATCAAAATATCAAGAACACAATGTACATCCTATAGAGAGCCCTTAGCCAAAGCAATAGTGCTAGAACCCAAAATTGAAAGTTGTGAAGAGTTCCCAACTACAATCTGTGTGGTGGCACAAGGAGCAAGTGAAGTAAGCAACTTAGGAGTGTTTGTTAAGTGGCGAGAAGCCTCGGAATCAAGAATCCATAAAGGTGTTGAAGTCATAGCTTGTGAAAAAAGAGCATGACCTTTCCCTGTAGGTGGAGATGAAGAGTGAGGAGTTGAAATGTGATGCTCCTTCATGGCTTCCTCTAAAGCCTCTAATCATTTCCAACACCTGAAAAATGAATGTCCATCTTTACCACAAAAACTGCAGTTCTCACTCAATTTCTTCTTGGTCTTGGAGGTAGACTCACCCGAATTTGAAGAATATTTACCCTTGGGAGGGTATGTTGGAGGATTAGCTAGAGGCTTAGGATCAAATTTTGAGATGTCTTTCTTCAATTCTCCTTTCTTCTTTGATTTCCCCTTATAATTTTGAGTAACCAATGCTTGGTTGGAAGAGCCAGAGCCATCCACCTATTGGATCTTTGCTTGTTCCCTAGTCAACTTGTCACAAAATGTCTCAAATGTAGGCATCCTATGTCTGTCTCCAAGGGCATCCATGGTGGAGTAGAAAGTAGAAGAAAAAACCTGATACTGCCCCTTCATCTTTGAGAGTATCGAAAATATGCACTCAATATTAGTTTTTCTCTTCCCACATCCCTGTAAAACTATACTGCTCAGAACTCATTCACCTGTCCAAAAAAAGTCTAAAATTTTTGCCAATAAGCCCATGGAGTAGTTAAACCATCTAGGTGAAATAGGAGACTATATGAAATGTTGAGTGCAATCAGTCCCATGGCTTCATCCATCTTGTTTCTATGCTATAGAACCTCAAAAGGTCATGTAAGAGGAGGCTGATTCTCATCCAAACAAGACCATAGACCTCTTGACATGAGAAGCCTAGTCATTTGTCCCTTCCAGGTGTGGTAGTTTTGTGGTGTGAGATGGGTCACAAATGAATCTTCCATTGAGAGAAAGAAGAAGACGGAAGTAGAAGGGTCTTAATTGAAGTAAATTATAGAAAAGAAAGACACCCCCCCCACAAAAGTACAAGAATATCCCTCAAATACCACAAAAACAACTATAGAAGGCAAAAAACTAGAAAAGAACTTGGATTTGTTGATGTAGAATAGGAGGAAACATAAGCCTCTAATTTGAGGCCAAAAATGGGAGCTCAAATGAACTTGGAATGTTACAAAACTAGCACCAATGTCTCCATCTTTGAGTCAGCTTTTCAAAATTTCTTTCAGATCAAAAAAAGACCTCTGTATGCCCAATTTATGGCCAAAAAATTGACTATTGCTCCAAAAATGCACCTTATTGGAAAATAATAGACAATGTGTTAAATTTGATGCCTGTATGCCTGTCAGGAGGACATCCCTAGAATGATGACATCAATGGTCAAAATGATGACATCAGTAGCCAAAAAGGTGACATCAATTGATGGAAAGGTGACATCAGCAAAATCATCAAAAAAGTGATGTAAGTGGCAAAAAATATGACATCAGCATGCCTAAAAATAATGTCAGATTGTAAGGAAGTGATTCCAATAACACTCTACAAGTGTCCATGTGTCAGTAGTCAATTGGAGGTGCTACTTGAGTGGAGACCACTAGTTGCAGTCACGCCTATGAGATAAACCCAGCGGTACTGCTGTCTTTGGCAGAGCAGTGGTTGTGGTCCGAAGGTGTGCTGGCGACGCTTTGGTGGAGCGTTGGTTCAGTGGCACTGCGGCCATAGTATAGTGGCACTTCCCACTAAGCACTGCTGCTAGAGGCATGCGGGCGGCCCCATGGTGGCATGCAATTTTTTAATTTTTTTCATTATGTTCATCCGTATGGCTACTTGAGAGGCTAAAAAAATTCCAAAAACATGCCTGAAGCCAAAAATGAAAAGTTTTATGTGAAAATTAGCTTTAAATGGCCTTCCAGATCCAATGGTGGCATCCATTTGGGCTGAAAATGCTCCAAAAATTTGATCTACCCCCAATTTGAAGAAAAAATCACAAACAAACTAGGGTTTGTGACTCCAAATTACAGCTTCAAAAATCCTTCAAACAAGAAGCAATAGGGAGGCTCTGATAACATGTAGGAGTTGAGAATTCGACTCTGATAATGCACCAAGATCACCTACAATGCAAATAGCTTGTTGAAGAGAAACCTAGGGAGCAAAGAGCTTGAAGCAAATACTGCATAAGAATATTTCAGAATAGGAAATTAGAATTGCCATGTGAAAATGGAATTGGAATGAATTTATAATGAATGAGAGACCGAATAAATTGGCCTCATGGAAGCTTGTAGAACAAGCTAGAATGAGGTAGGAGATAAGGTTGACAACTAAGCACACATCAACAAGAGGTAGAAAAGATAAGTATGCTAAAGGGAACAAAATCCTGTGTTGTCAACAACTAACCTCAACTACATGCATTAACCTAAGTAAGCTTAAGCAATAGAATAAATAATTAACAATTAATTAATTATTTACTCTAACAAAAACTCAGTGATTTCAACTAAAGAGAAGTATGACGCATTATCCATCACCAATTTAATGGGTGCACCAAATCTAACTAGTATGTTCTCCTTGATGAATTCATGAACTACCTCAGAAGTAGTTTTCATGGTTTCTTTGGCCTCCACCCATTTGGTGAAATAGTCAATTATAGTAATAACATATGTGTGACTAGCACTAGATGTTGGATTGATAGGGTCGAGGAAATTGAGAACTCATTGATGGAAATGACCTTCAATGACGATAGGTCTGAGAAGTAGAGTGGCTAACAGGGGTCTACCCATGAACATTTTACATTTTTTGCATCTTGACACCTAGGAGTAGGCATCTTTAAACATGTCAAGCCAATAGTAATGTTGTCATAGTATTTTGAAAGTCATGAATGAAGATGAGAAATGTCCACTGCATGCTTCATCATGGAATGATTTAAACAATATTTCTTATTATTGTTTATTTATGCACCTGAGAAAAGTACCATCTACAACTATCTTTAATAATTTATCATCCCAAATAACATATTTGGTGGCTTTTAGCTTGAGATATCTTCATTGTTTTGATGTCATCCCTTTATGAAATTCTCCATATGTTAGCAGATAAGTAATATTCTTGAACCAAGGGTCTTGCAAGCCCACTGCCAAAACTAATTGCTTCTCTTCCAACTATTCTAGCTCTTTAGCAATTCCATTTTCTACAATTGCTTTAAATAAGGCATTACCTCTTACTAGCTTATTAGGCTTGATTTCGATGTCATACTCTTGTGTCTTTTCTACCCATGTTCCTCTGGTATTACACCCTACATCTTGTTGAGTCAACACACTCTTCACTACTACATCAAGAACATAAACCACAGAATGTGAGTGCAAGATATAAAACCTAAATTTTTTAAGTGCTTTGACCACTACAAAGGAATCTTTTTTGATTTGAGAGTATTTCAACTCATGAATTTTCAGAGGTATACTCATAAAGGCAATAGGATCTTGTATTACTTCTTTGTTTTCATGCATAAGGATAATTGATAAGGTGTGTTCAGAGGTGTAATAGTAGATCATGAAATCCAACTTATAGTCCAGGTGGCATAATACTGGAACATTAGCAATAGTAGTCTTTATATTTTGGAAGGCTCATTTTCCTACTTCATTCTAGTTAAAGCCTAAATTTCCCTTCATCATATCCATAATGCACTTAGTGGTTTCTACAAAGTTAGGTATGAACCTTCTAAGGAAATTCAATTCTTTGAAGATGAATTAACTCCCATTTTGTTTACCACTAGCCTTAACCTTCGAATGGCCTCAATCTGCTTAGGATTGATTTTGATTCCTTCTTGAGATACTATATGATAGAGGAGCTTTCCCTCTATTACAAAAAACATGAATTTCTTAGGATTCAACAATATCCCATGTTCCTAGCACCTTTGTAACACCTTCTTCAAATATTCTATGTGGTTTTATCTCTTCTTTGAGTGCACGATGAGGTCATTCAAGTATATAACAATAATCCAATATTTTAAGTCAGCAAAATATTTACCCATACACCTTTGAAATGTGGCATTGGTGTCAATGAAGAAGAAAGGCATTCTATTATATGCAAACATAGCCCAAGGGGTGGTGAAATTCATCTTGTGTTAATATTCCTCTTCCACCTCTACTTGATTGTATCCCAGAAACCATCGAGCATGGACATCATTTCATCTCTAGATATTATCTGTAGTAGGTAATTGATGTTAGGAAGAGAAAAATTATCCTTCAAAGATGCCTTATTCAAATTCCTAAAATCTACACAAATCCTTATTTCTCTATTTTTTTTCCTAACGAGTACTATATTTTCTACCCAGGTAGAGTGATGAATGGGGTAAATGATTCTTTCGCTTCAAGTGAACAACACTTTCTAATATTGATCATTTTAGGACTTTGCATGTCTCCAATATTCACCCCTTCATATTCACCAGCAATAGGCCCCTTTTCTATCATCTTTTTCTTTATGTAGGTATCATGCCTATTAAACAATTTTTCCAATGATAAAAAGTATGGGAGAATGATATTACCTTGTAATTGGACTTCATCAGTTTGAACTTATTTTTGATTTTGGTTGGGGTCTTCTTGATTTCCTTCATTGGGCTGATCTTTGCAAGTAGCTTTGTCATTCTCTAAAAATAGTTGCAGACTCTTTTCTTCTTTGAAAACTTGCTAGAATTCTTCATTATCAGGAATAGAGGCTCGGTACATAATCTCCACCTAATAATTCTCATCTTTGAATTATGGGTGAGGGAGCAATAACAAGATGGAAACAACCAACAAATCTACTTTAGCATTCATCTCCCTTGACACTGATTCAATTATGAATGCATAAAGTCCTCTATTTCATCCTAGACCCTATTTTAGTAATTTTTTAACTTGTGGTTCTTTACAAAGTATTGACCCTTGATTTGTCACACAATAAACTCTACATCACCTTGAGCTTTTAGCATCTTTATCCCCTCCTCCTTCATAGGTATTATCCTGAGTAATGGAGATTCATATTCCATTGTGTTGTTTGTATTCTCAAATTCTAGCTTGAAAGGCATGGGTTTGGGTTCTCCTTTGGCAGGTATCAACACTACACCCGTACTTGACCCTAATAAGAAGCAACTTCCATCGAACTCCAACATCCATATAGATGATCATTCTTCTTCTTCACTGAGGATTATTTTTCATGAGTCTCCAATTTCTCAGTCATTTAGAACATCATTAGTAAACAACATGTAGTTTCTAAATTCTAATACTTGATAGAGAATTTGTGCCTTGGGATATCTAATTTTTAAATGGTAAATTTTTATTTCTCTTCAAATCTAACTTTTAAACCGTAATTTTTTCTTTCTCTTCAGATTCCAACTTAACCTTCTTTCTTCCTATGGGTATGACTGCTTGAGACCAATCTAGTTTTATTTCTCTCCCTAGATCTCTACAAAAACTTTTTCTTAAGAGCAGGCTATAGCTTGTTAGGATATCTGCAATTAGGATAGTCAACAATAGTTTTTTCTTTGGATGAGAGGCTAGTGCTCCTTGAGAATTTTAATTTTCTTGAGTAACGTGACTTGTTTGGCATCCATAGAATAGCACCTACCATGAACTTTGGTGAGAGTGAGGCCAAGATCTTTAGTTAAGGATAAGGCATCACATTTTCAGATACACCTGAATCAATTATACAATTACTTAATTTGCACCCATTGATGTAAAGTGATATATAGAATGGGTTAGGTTTTTTTCTAGGGAAGGTTACTAAGACTTTGGGTTCATCTTGATCAAAAATGTTAGATGATATAGGTTCATCTTCTTCTTTGGTGGTAACCTTATGACTCAAATTCATGTCATCTCCTTTATAGTGACTGACTAATCTTTTAACTCAAAGGGATGAGGTTTTAGATAATCTATGGGAGAGATTGGATATTGGAATCTTTACAAAATTTGATGAAATAAAAAGGGTTCTTATCCTTACCTGGTTGAGATATGGTGGCTCCTTGATCAAGTTTTATGGTACTCGAAGAGGGGACATTCTCACTTCTTAGATTATGACTGGAGGATGGGTTCTTATTTTTTTCGCTCCTAGTTAATACTATATATGAAGTTCCAATGATAGTTGTGTAGCATTCACCTTGTTTCTTTGACTCTGACTCATACTCTAAAAATAAATTTCCAAAGTCACCATTTGAGTACAAATCTAACTTAAAGTAAGGAGTTGAAGTATTCAACTCATTAGTGGATAATAGCTGCATCATATGAGCCATTTTAGGACAACTTTTACTGTCATGATTTTTTGTCAAATGAAAATCACACATATTCCCTTGCTTAGGTACCACTTCAATTGCCTCTTTACAACAAAAAACACATTTGATAACTTTTGAATCATTTTTTCAGATGAGGTGGTATTGCTAGAACTTCCTTTGGTTTGACTTTCTTGTTTCCATTTTCTTGGGGAGATCAAGTCATCTTCAAACTCCATGACTTTGCTTTGTACATCCACCAAGTCTGTGGGGTGGGATCTCCTTAGGTCATAGTTGATATCTAGTGGCATGGTACTTATGAAGAAATTTTACAAATTTCTAGTAGTTGGTCTATCAGCAGTAGGAATTTTACGAGTTATTTTATTGAAAGTTGTAACAAAATCTCTCATACTTATAGTAGGTTGTGTTTTAATGGATGTCAATTGTGTTAATAGGACATGTTCAACTTCCTTTGTTTTGAATCTCATCTCAAAAAATGTCCTCACTATGTCCCAACCTATGATTGAGCCATTAGCCAAATGATAAAACCAATCCACTTCATTCTTGGTTAGAGTTTCTATGAATAGCCCTACGACTACATCTTCATGAGTTACCCCTAAGATATGAGTTGTTGCAAAAAAGGCCTTGATATGTTTATCAATAGTAACTTTCCCATCACCTAAAAACTTGGGTAAATTCTTCCTCGAATTGGATGGGAGTGGGTGATAAGTTGTAAGTGCTAATAGACCTATTGCTACGGCCCAGGGAGCAGCCATGATTTTTCTAGTAAGGTATGATGGAAAATTGATAATTGGGGGAGTAGCTACCTTGTATAAGGTCAATACCTAGAAAGGAGTATATGAAGATTTTTATTTTTGGGAGCTGCGGATGGCTTGCTCCAACTTTTCTTATCACCTCTTTGTTGTGGTACTTCTAGGATGGGGAAATTGAGTTTTGTAGGATTTTTAAAAATAGGGTCTTGCCCTCCTTGATCTTTGGTGCTTTTGAGAAACCTTTCTTGGTCTAGGATGTTGGATTAATTTTGTCTCTAGGCTTCACATTTTGCTTATCTTTCTGCTCATTAGAGTTCTCTCCTCTGAACAACTCTTTCCAATGCTTTAGCCTTAAATTCTTCTTCTTCTAATACTTGACTAGTATTTATGTAGTGCTTTTCTTTCCTTTGATTTCTCCAAACAAATGTGTTAATGGATGAGATTATATCTTTCTGGTCATCTTGGAATTTGAGGTTAGGTTGGAGTACTCAACTATGTTGTCATGATAGTACACCAGTTTTCTTCATCTCATAGGTTAATTAGTCTAGCAACTATTCATATCCCCAGTAGAGTTGCCAAAAATCTATTGGTACATAGATTGTTCTTTTCAATTTAATTCTTAAATGCCCAAATTTGTGAATAACATCTAATTACAACAATTGGAAAGTTGTTATTAAATTACTAACTTCCCTCTGAATTCTTATGTACAACTCTCTATTGTATTAGTGATTAGCAATGAATTATGTTTACTTCTAAATCTAAAATGGGGTACGTCCTTAACTTGAGAATAGGAAAGGTGAACGAAGCTAGGCCTAAAAAAGAACTAACCTAGGCAAGAGTTGGTATTTCAAGATAAGTCAAGTCTATGGATTCACACATCTTATGAACCATAAAGCTTAACAACTCAACAATGCATGTTGTCCAAAACTAAACTAATATCAACAAGAAAACTAACTACAAAGATGGAAAGAATTACTTGAAAGGAAACACAAAAAAGGATTTCTCTTGAACCTATGATAACAATACTATTATATTAAGTTTACTATTTTGAAACAAGATAAAAAAAAACTCTATTCATTCCTTGATTAAATTTAGTCAAAAGAGTAAACATAAAACTAACACAAATAGCATGGAATGTAGAAAATGATTGATACAACATACCATTCAATTGTCTCTGCAACATCAAGTATTTCACACCAAAAATTAGTTGAACTTTTATTAATCTTTCAATTTAGTACATATAGTATTCCAAGATGACTGTTACAAAATGGGAATCAAGTTGGCTCATCTCCTCAAAATTGACAAATGGAAAGGAACCAATTTTTCTATTACAATCATTACATCAAAATATGAGAGGGTGGGATATGAATCACTTCACCTTCTTTTCATTCTCTATCTTTTCCTTATAAGCCTTGGCAACAATAATGATTGGAATCAATTCTTCATGTCTATGAACATAGACATTAGTGTATCTCAAGAGCCACTCGGAATTCCTTCTTGCTAAATATTTGATGACATTTAACCACTCCTCTATCTACTCCATAGCCACATGGACAAACCAACCAAGTTTTTGGAGCTTAGAAACTCTATTCTAGTGATTGGAAGATATCTTTATCAAGCCATCTATATAACTAGAGAAGTTGTTTTCCATGACGACCACTCGAATGATCCGCTTTCCTTGTTCACTAGTTTAGAAATTTGTATGTAGACCTCCTAAGAGTTCATAGTCTCTATCTTGATCCTTTTTCACTTTAGCTTCTATTTCTTTAAGTCCTTCCCCTACCACTAGGATCATTTTAGACGTGAATTGCATGCTTTGGAGCCATTCAAATAGGGGCTCATTACCCCTATGTAGAATCTTTGCTTCCACAACTTCCTTAGACTTAATATGGATAATCACCTTTAGTAAATAAATTCAATCTTCACTCTTAACTTTCTTTGTTGCTAGGGTGGTTTGATTGGCTAAAATATTGTCCTTCTCTATTTCGAGCCTCAGTATTGCATTGGTTATCTTCTCTATAATTGTAAGTCCTTCTAACTTGAGTTTTCCACTTCATTCTTTACCAATCTACCCAAAATGTTTATCTTCTTGTAGCTAGGAGATAAGTGCTTAAAAATCAGTAGTAGTAGAATCATTGGTAATTGACATCCCTACTAGATGCTTGCTAATGGGGTGACTAACTACTTGATAAAGCCATTGAGTTCATGAATTTTTGACTTTTGATAATTTAAGACTTTCAAGTTGTCCCTCTATCAAATCATTTGTTGAATTCCATAGAAAAACCTTGGTGTCATCTTTGACTTCCCTGAGATCTACATAATGTAGGGAAGAATCATCTGCAAACATATATTTTATCCTCCCCTCTTTAGTGGGTTTGGAAATTTCTATTGTTAGATGCCCCACATCAAGATCTTGTCTCAAAATTGACAAGGTCTTTTTCTTTTTGACTCTACTCAGTGTTGATCAAGAGTGGATAGTCAAGGATAAAGTATCTTTGTTAGGAACTCCTTCCTCTATTATTTTACTTTTTCCATCCAAGGTGTCCTTCAGCCATGACTCTTTTCCAATCACCTCTGATGTAGTCCTAAGTGTATCTATACTAAGAATCTTTCTCTTGACTAGGGTTAGTGTTTTTGTGCCTGAAGAGTAGGGATATTAGCTTTGAAGATTTAGGCTCTTTCTCTTCTTCTGTATTCTTCTTTGTTTCCTCATCAAACTTAGTAGACTCACTCTCACTGCTTCCACCATCTCCAAGATCCACTACTTCCACTTAGGGAATACTTTAAAGGAGTAGTGTAGCACTTATAGATGGGATCAGACTGCTATGGGGTGAGAGAGTAAGAGTCACTACACCATCTTTTAATTCCTCCACCTCCTTTTTCTTAGCTTCTGTTTGAGTTTTGATTATAGGAAAAGAACCATCCTGAGAAGTTTTGGCCAAGGGAATGCTCTTGTCAAGAGGTTAATCACCTCCATCTAATGGTTGTGCTAGCCCTTGGGTAATAGATAAGGTTGCACCCAATATACAACCTTGTGAAGAGGAAGCCACCACAATGTTTGGGGAATCTTAACAGAATGTGCCTTAGCTTTGACTCCTAGCAGTGGTCCATTTGACCCATTTTTTGGTCCTCTTTTAGATTCAAGCCATCATTATATTTAGCTCTTCCTTGGTATCTTCATAAGGTTTTGAGATTAGTGGAGCACCACTGAGATTGGTCAGGTAAGTATCTCTATACATGTTTTGGCCATCATCCTCTACTCCTACATGAATGTTGAATTTGTATATTTTCACCTAATTGACTATTAATCTAGTGAAGGTTTGTCACAACTCAAAAATTGATTCTTACAATTAGCCCAGTAATCCTCAATGGTGGTAATATGCTTAATTTGACTTCCAATTTGCAAAAAATGCCTTGCATACCCATTTAGGTCAAACATTGGTCTCGAGACTTCATACATGTCTAACTTATATTTCATTTTGAACACCTTAAACATGTTCTTTGTATCAAAGTGAGTGTCATAGCTAAAATCCCTCACCTTCATGGGGAATTCGTTCTCCTTCTTCTTCAAGTTCCCACTCAACACATTCACTTGAATGGCCTACCACATGATCTCGAACACCATGAGCATGTCATTAGGATATCTTGGTAGCTTCAAGGGGAAACCATCTAAATATGCAAGATGCAAATAAGAAAAGAAGTAGAATTGGATGAAATAAATCCCAAATTGGCTGATGGTTGCCATGGCCTCAGGATTGAATCTCTTTTTTGCACATCCCTATAGCTCCCTATAAATTCTCATTGTAAGTGCATCATTAACATTCACATCCTCTGCATAGCTATTCTCCAACTATAAGCATGGATAAAACTCATAAGACTTCACATCATCAGTAAAATTCTCCACTCTTGGGAGGCTTGGCCATAGTTGCAATGAGGCCAACATATAAATGAGCAAAGATGACATATAAAATGTATTGTAAAATTTTGTAGCATGAAGAGAACTGGATATAATTTCACTTACCTCATGGGCCCAATCAATATATTGGGTGTCAAAGGAAATTACTTATACTAATAAGAAATACTACTCAACAAAATTGAAATCTTCTATCTCACCTTTCAATCTATGTAGGAGGAATGGGATATCAATAATCTGTAGTTTTATGTTGGTCCCAAACAAGGTCTTAGGAACCTTACTCTTAGAGCTCCATGGTTTCTAAATCCATGTCTACATGATTTCTTAGCTCTAGATCATCTTCTTATAGAGAACTCATAAATGACTCCTCCAAAGGTTAATTTGAGAATTCATCCCATTCTGGTACTCAGAGGTAAGTCACCACAATTTTCCCATTGATTCAAATCAACATTGTCTCATTTGGTAGCACAATGTACCTTATCTTCAAGTTGTCATGATATATACATTTGTAGATTAACTATGGGGCATGAACTACAATTGGTAAACTAGCTGCCTTGACTAAACCACATCCTCAAAGTTTCTGAGTCATAGAAAGGAAGAGAATGTTAGTAAAATTTTGCTAATTGGAGTTGATTCTAGTCAACCTATCAAAACCCACAAACTCATTTGCCATGAATTTGAGAGCGAGATTTGAAATGAGAAAGTGAAAGGAATGGCTAATGCAATAATTACTAGTTTTTCAAAAGTTATGTACATTAACCAAATAGTAGTTCAAAGAAAGAGTGGTAGTTTGTTCAACTATTTATGTTTCCATATATCGGAGCCTCGATTCATTCATTGTTCTTTAGAATTTGTGCCACATGAATGAATTGGAGATACCTGTTGAAATAGTAAATGCTAGGGTTTAATGTGTATCTCGGGGTCATTTTTCAGTATTTTTTTGTGTTCAATGGTAACTTTCTATATCTCCATAACTTACTTTCTCATTTTCCTTTAAGTTTTGGGAAGTTACCATTAGAGTACTCCATAGGAGAATGTTTGCTAAGTTAGATTATGATCATTATCTCTTTTTTGTAATGGTTAGGATCTCTTAATTATAATTTTGAGATTTTCTACACACAAATGATGAATCTAACCTAATCATTATCTTGATTATCTTTAGAATTAAGAAAACTATCTTCATGGGTTGAAAACATGTCAAGGATAAGATAGTTTCTATTTCTCTGCCAACATTTACTTTCTTAGATTAAATTTAGACCATTTCCTCTCTTAGAATCACAAATGTCTAAGTGAGGTACGAAGACCTTTTCAAAGACCACTTATTGTTCCTTTCCATCCCAAAACTACATTTTTGAAAAACCAACTTCATGGGTTGAAAACTTGCCAAGGAGAAGTTGGTTCTGAGTTTTCCATTGGGGATGATTATGAGAGCCATAACGAATGTGAAACATTTTCTAAAGTCATAATAAAAAATGGAACATTGATTCACCATAAGATGCCTTATATTTTCATGTTTTTTATCTATGTGCATCATTTAGTTCCTTTCACAAGAAATCATCCTCATGGGTAGAAAACCCATCGAGGAGAAGACAATTTCTAATTTTCCACAATTATTAGTTTTTTAAATAATGATGGGCCATAAATGGGTATGACTTAAAGTTTATCATTGAATGAGTAATATGAATCTCTATTAGACTAGGCACTAACCCACCTATAAGATCACTTTACAAAATGAAGAACCACTTGGCTATGAATGAGGAGAGGGAGAAAAGGGAAAATCAAATGGAGACTTTTCCAACCTAAGAGGGCTTAGACCTAGTGATGTAGGAGCATCTTGACCTTTCATACATTATGATGAATTTCACAATATTTTAATATTTAAGTCATTTAGATTTTCCTATAGCCATGTTGAAGAAATGGTTAAAATGGTTAACTTTACATTGTGATGTATTAAAAACTAGAAAAAAAATACATTTGCATTGTAATGGGAGTGCTTCAAAAAGCACTGAAAAATGTACAAGGGTTAAAAGAATGTGTTGGGTTGGTTAAAAAGGTGGTTGGAAAGTTGTAAACCACCACAACCATTTTAAAATAATTTTATTGGTCATTCCAAATAGAAAGGGATGAGTTAGAAGAAGAATAGATCATTTTGAAACAATTGGTTTCTCAAGAACTTGTCATTTTGATTAGTTTTAACTATTTTAGTGTTGGTTCTAGGTCTTGTACAAACATGTAATACCTAAAAACCTTGTATGTTCTATACATTTGAAGAGTAGGATGAGTAATATTCTTTTTCTTTTTGGTTTGGAACAATTTTGTTAAGTTTTGAAGAAGTTATGCTAGTTTTGCTAAAACTGGTTATTTTCATATTTGAGGATGCCCAGCTATAGTAAGATTTAAATGTTTGGTACAGACATATTTTGCTGAAGAAAAAAACTCTAGTTGATTTAATTGGAAATATATATGAACCAAAGTTAAGCTCCAATTGTTTTGAGCAATTTTTTTAAAGATGTGTGTTAGTTATGTTCATTTTACTGAAGACTGGTTTTTAAAGATCTTTATTGAAGTTGTAGGCAATGATTTGTGCTTTTAGAACGATTTATGAATTGAAAAAATTAATGGATTACATATTCAGAAACTAGAATCACATAGGGTTTATTTAAAATTGATTTGGTTTCATTTGGAGTTGGTTTGAGAAATTCATTAGATGCCCAAGGAAGGGTTATTGGTTTTACTTTTGATTTATGATAGAGAAAATAGGTCTACATGCAGAGACTATAACATGTAATGGATTGATTATTTTTGGCTCAGATTTGGATATGTTTTAGTATTTCTAATATGGAACAAATAATACAAATGGTTTTGAAAGAAAATGTTAGGATTGAAATTTATGATTAATGTACTTGGGTATAGCAGTCAGACCATGTGAACAGTAAAGTAATGTTAACTAGTGTTGGAAAGAGTTTAGTTTTTCCCCATGAGATGTCTTTAAAAATGGAATTTATTTCATGGATATTGAAGGAATGATAATGTGTCCAAAATTTTGGTTTACTCCATTTATGATTTTTACATCAGAGTGGTATTAGAGCCAACAAAAGATCTGGTGTTTTTGTGGGTAGAGATATAACTGGTGGTATGTGGATCCATCATAGCTACAAGAAGGATCCAGTTGCAATTGCGTATGTGAAGATCTCAAGCTAGAATATTGGTATTGTCTCCATCAGAGATATATCTAGAGTAGGATGTTGACAGCAACCACTGAGCAAGAGTGGGAAGTGCATCATCGGACTGAGTCTACTGTTGGGTAAGATGACAATAAGGTGGTATGAAGAAACAGCATGAAGCGTGATGGCTAGCAACCAGTCTTTACTCCATTGATGGGAGTTATTTGAAAAGGATAGAGTACATAGTAGAATCATGGACCCAATGATAAAGAAAAATAAATGAAATATTTGTTTGTAGAACTCTCCATTGCACATTTCCATGGGAGATGGAAATCTTTTAAACCTGGGAGTATGATGCGGGAGCATCTTGACCCTTCATACATTATGATGAATTTCATAATATTGTAATATTTAAGTCATTTAGATTTTCCTATAACCATGTTGAAGAAATGGTTAAAATGATTAACTTTGTATTGTGATGTATTAAAAACTAGTAAAAAAATACATTTGCAATGTAATGGGAGTGCTTCAAAAAGCATTGAAAAATGTACAAGGGTTAAAAGAATGTGTTGGGTTGGTTAAAATAGTGGTTGGAAAGTTGTAAACCACCGCAACCACTTTAAACTAATTTTATTGGTCATTCCAAATAGAGAGGGATGAATGAGAAGAAGAATAGATCATTTTGGAACAATTGGTTTCTCAAGAACATGTCATTTTGTTTGGTTTTAACTATTTTTGTGTTGGTTCTAGGTCTTGTATGGCCATGTATATCCTAGAACCCTTTTATTTTCTATAAATTTGAAGAGTAGGATGAATAATATTCTTTCTATTTTTGGTTTGGAACAATTTGGTTAAGTTTTGAAGAAGTTATGCTAGCTTTGCTAAAAGTGGTTATTTTTAGATTTGAGGATGCCCAACTATCGTCAGACTTAAATGTTTGGTACAGAAATATTTGGATGAAATAGAAACTATGGTTGTATTGGTTGAAATGATATATGAACCAAATTTCAATTCCAATTTTTTTGATCCTTTTTTTTTTTTTTGATATGTGTCAGTTATGCTCATTTTACTGAAGATTGGTTTTTAAGTATCTCTATTGAAGTTATAGGCAATGATTTGTGCTTCTAGAATGATTTATGAATTGGAAAAATTAATGGCTTATATATTCAGAAACTAGACTCACATAGGGTTTATTGAAAATTGTTTTGGTTTCATTTAGAGTCATTTTGAGAAATTTATTAGATGCGCAAGGAAGGGTTATTGGTTTTACTTCTGATTTATGTTAGAGAAAATAGGTCTACATGCAGAGACTATAACGTGTAATGGATTGATTATTTTTGGCTTTGATTTGGATATGTTTTATTATTCCTAATTTGGAACAAATTACATAAAAAAATTTGAAAGAAAATGTTAGGATTGAAATTTATGATTAATGTACTCGGGTATAGCAGTTAGACCATGTGAACAGTAAAGTAATGTAAACCAATGTTGGAAAGAGTTTAGTTTTGCCTCATGAGATTTATTTAAAAAATGAATTTATTTAATGAATATTAACAGAATAAGCATGTATCCCAACATTTTTTTTAGTCCATTGATTCTTTTTACATCACCTAGACCCAATCACAATGAAGAGTTCACTCCTCTTTTTAAAACACAAATATTCACTTTTGCTAATTAGTAGAGAACAAAAAGTGCGGCAACAATTAGGAAATACACAATATTAGAAAATCAAGGATCTTGGAGGCTTATGATTAAAACTTTTAGTACATTTTCATGTTCTTCCACTGTTTGGTTCTCTAATATTACTCTACATAATCTATTTCCATGAATCAATTTGGTAGGCTTGATGTCAATTTCATACTCTTGCACCTTTTCCTCCCATGCCCAATGGGTATTATAACCTATATCTTGTAGAGTGAGGATACTTTTCACACTAATTTTGGTATATACACCAAGACATGATAATATAAGATATAAAATTTGAAATTATTTAGGGCTCTTAGTATGACAAATGCATGTTTTTCAACTTGTTAATACTTAAGTTCATGACTCTTAAGAGGGATACCCATGAAGGAAATGGGTTCTTGTATTCCTTATTTACTCTCTTCCATGAGTATAGCTAGTAATGTATGCTCTAAGGTGTAGCAATGAAATATGAACTCTCTATGATCATCAGATTGGACTAGAATAAGAATGTGTGGAATGGTTCCTTCAATGTCTTTGAAGGCTTTCCTAATAGAGTGACTCAAGTAGACATTTTGGCTTCCCTTCATCATGTCTACAATGTGATTGGTTATATTATAGAAGTTAGGGATAAAATGTCACAAAATGTTGAACTGTTCAAAGAAGGATTTGACCCCTATTTTACTCAATGGGAGGATTAACTATTGTATAGCCCTGATTCTTTTAGGATAAATTTGGGTCCTTTCTTGTGAAACTATATGTCTAAGAAAATTCCTCCCAATAATGCAAAAAATTAATTTCTTTGGGTTCAAAAAAATCTAGTGTTGCTAATGTCACTTCAGTAGTTTCTCCAATGTTCTCAGGTGGCCCTTCCTTTTCTTGGAGAACAATTTTAGGTTGTCCAATCATATGAATATGATTTTATATTTGAGATCCTCAATCGGTACGTACACATCCCTTTGGAATGTTGCACATAAATTAATCAAGTTAAACAACATCCTATTATATGAAAAAGTTCCCCAAGGGGTGGTGTATGCTAGGGTCTGTAGCAAGTGACCCATATTAGGTGGGGTGTAGTTATCCTTGAGTAAATCCTTGTTTAAATTCTTTAATTTAACACATATCCTTATTTTTCTATTTTTCTTCATCATGGGCACAATATTTTTTACCCAAGTATAATGGTGGATTAGGTAGATAAATTTAACCTTGAGTAGCTTGTCTACTTCTTTAAAAGTATCATCATCAACCATGGGGTGTTAATTCCTTTTCATCTAGCAAAAAGGTGTTGCTCTCAATTTAAGAGGCATGTGATGTTTAAAAATCCTACCCATGAAATTATTCAAATCTACATATCCCTAGTTAAACACATCCTGGTATGCCACAAAAAGCTTTCTCACCTCTTCCTTCTCTTCTCTAGTTCAACATGTCTTAATATTGACAATTTTTTTCATGTTCAACTCCAATATTCAGGTTATCATACCATGGTCTTTTCCTATTTTCCTTTCTTCTTTAGTATGTATGCACCATTCCTATTGAAATTATTTTGAAGTGAAATCAAGTGATGTGTAATTTTGATAACTTTGAGTTGAGCAATTAATTTTTATGTCTTTTTTACTTTCTTGAGAGAAATTATTGCATGCATCTTTGTTGCCTTTGAATTATTTCCCTTAAAAAATCTTGGCATTCTCCAGGAGCATTTACAATTCTTGATCATCATAAAAAAATTTCTAGGCATAAGCATTGTTGGGCACATTAGCTCAGAACAATACCTCCACCTTGTACTTTTGGCTTTTAAAATAATCGTGTAGAAGAAGCAATGAAGCAATTATGACCAAAGAATCAACTCTTGTATTATTCTCTATAGTATCACCTTAGTAGAGAAATCTTAAAATCCTTAAATTTTATATAAAAAATAGTTCCATTAGTTTTTTAGGATATGGGTCTTTTCCATGTATAATCCTTGGACCTATTTACCTATTAGTTTGGAATCTCCCCTAGATTTGAGAATCTTTATCTTTCTTTCCTTTGTAGTGGATCTATCAAATAGCAGTGCTTCTTTTTTATTTGTATTATTTATGTTATTGAATTCAATATTGTATATGAAGTGATTCATCTCACCTTCTCATAGCACTAGCACTATGACAACTTTAGTAGTGGTAGATTCACAACTACTGTCAAATTCTTGGTATAGAATCTAAGCATTAGGATCATCTGATATTGGTGGGGTAAAATTTTATTTCTCCTCTAGCTTCAACTCAATCTTCATCTTCCTAAGAAAGATGACTCCATGTAAACAATCCAACTTAATTTTATCACCCATATTCTTGCAAAAACTTTGACTCATCAAACTATTGTAAATTGAAAGGATGTCAGCAACCAACATAGATAACTTTAACCTCTTACTTGTATGGGTTTCAAAGGATATGCATATTTGATTTTTCCTACTAAAGGTAATTATTTGACATCCATAGAGTAATAGTGAACAAAATTATCGGTCAATGGAAGCTTGATAGACGAGGATATTGATGTAGGCATCACATTATTAGGTTCTCCTTAGTTAATTATGTAGTTACCTAGCTTGTGTCCATTGATAAATATAAAAACATATAAGGTATGAGGCTTTTGCAGTGGGGAGGTTTCTATCATGCATGTATCCCCTTCTTGGAATAATTTTTCAATAGAGAGGGTTCTTCTTTAGATGGATAATTTGTGCACATATTACTGCCATAATTACAATCCCTATATTTTTTGAGTTTTGAATGAATTTATGTCAAGTAATGTAGTGAAGATATATGTATAGGTGCATCCTTACAAAACTAGGCAATATAGAAATAGTTTCATTTCTTACATATCTACATGATTTGAGATGGCAAGGTGGTCAAATAAGTTTCCTTGGAAGAGTTATTCATGGGCATGTTGTTTTAAGGTTGAACTAGGGTATCATAGTTTTGTTTATTTGGATTCTATACAACATATTAAGTGGTTTTGTGTGGAAGGTTAAAAAATATCTCCTCCTCTATCCTAGTCCAACACATACTTTGAGTAATAATTGTTTGAAGTCAAATCATCTTTTCATCTAGGAATCTCTCTGACTAGTTAATTTGAGGTAGTGATTTGCATGAACCTTGACAGTTTTGGTCAAGTTTTTCCATCATGATTAGTAATGAGGTACATAATTCACATGTTTCACTTCTTACAAAGTGCTTCTATTGATCATTTATTTTTTTATTTGAGGTAGCTGCAACATCTTTCCTTTGATGCTTGTCCTCATAATATCTTTGTAGGGTTACTAGAGAGAGTTGGTGGCTTTTAAGATCTACCTCTTTGATAAAATTATTTTACTCAAATTTTTCTAAAATATAGCTTCCTTGGAACTCATGTTGATGTCACTTACTTTTGTTTGTATTTACATTTTCCATTTCCTGGTAAAAATAAGTTTGTCCTCCTGTTCAGTCATTGTACTCTCGATAGCTGCTAAATCACCTACATGCTCTTGCCTCAAATTGAAGTTTACTTTCATGGGAATATCATCATGGAAGAGGGTCTTTAGATTATAAGGGGTAGGTTTTCTATTAGCCAAAATTTGATTAACAATATTTTTAAAATTCACTACTACTTCCTACATGGTGATAGTGGGTCCTTTCTTCATGTGAATGAGCTATGCCAATAATGTATGTTTATCTTTGGTGCTCCTCAATCTAGCCTCAAAATGTTTTGTTATTTCAACCCAATTAGTGATGTACCCTATATGTAAATTTTGAAACCAATTAGAAGCCCCATCTGACAATGTCTCCATAAATAAACAAGCTATGAAATATTTTGTTAAGATCTTCCCATCATTGCAAACTTGAAAATGTTCTTGTCAGATCCTTAGGGAAGTTAATTATATCTGGCTAAATATAGAGAACCAATCATGATTCCTCATGGTACTAATACAACCATCAATATAAGTTTTATAGAAGGAAATGATTGAAGGTTAACCCTTGTGGGAGAAGTTACTTTGTGTAATGGTAAGCCATAGAAAATTGTAGATGCTTTTTTATTTTTTTCTTTGGGGATGATGCTAGTCAACTTCCACTTCAATAGATGGGATTTAGCTCTAATATGGGATTTATCTCTAATAGGAAGACTTGGCTTAGATCTTCAAGGATAGATTTCTTCTTTTATCTTTTCTTTCCAACTTGATGGGTAGGTTCTAACAAGGGAAAATTATCTTTCTTCAACTCTTCAAAAATAGAGTTTGTCTTATCTTTCCACCTTGCACTACTAGAGTATGATCTTGACTCCAAATTGAATGGATATTTTCTTTCTTATTTTTTTAATAGATAAATTTCTTGGTACTTGGGATTAAGCTTGTCTCAACCCTCGCCTTTGGATAGCTCTCTCCAAGTTCTTGGCTATATTTTTTTCTTCTTCCAAGAAAAGACTCACTCCCCTATAATACTCTAGACTCCATGTTCTTCAAGCTAAGGTGTTCAATTGACCAATGATATTTCCTCTTGAAAACCCAGGTTTGGTTGGAGAATTGGGATTCTATTTTTATGAGGGAGTATCATTTCTCCTCATAATGTTAGTGACTAGTCAATACATGATTATTTTTCTTCCCCAATAGAGTCGCCATAAATTTGTTGGTTAATATATTATCTTCCTTAGATATTTCCCTATATTTAGCTCTAATGCCTAAATTATAGAAAATAAGTTCTCACAATAGCTATTCCATTGTTAACTTCTCTCTAAAATTATAGGGTACATATCCCTTATATGTATGATTTTTAATGAATTTGTTTGTAATTATTATCTAGCAGGGGTATGCTCTTGACTGGAGATAAAACGAGGGAATAACCAAAACTTCAATATGTAAAAGGCTTAGGCATAAAATTAGTTTGCAACTAAATTATATCCCACCCACAACCATGAAAGAGGTTAACTTCTAAATTATCCTTTCTCACTTATAAACATACCTACAATTCTTCTACAAACATGATTCACATAACATGGCTGATTAATTACTAAAGACATAATAGAGTGATGAAAGAATGGTAACTGAATTACAACATACTTAGATTTCTTATTAGTTTTGGATTCAAGGAAAGTTTTTAATTTACCCAAAAATAAATAACATCAAATTCAATTAGTATCTCATTCAACACATGCAAAAAAAAAGACTTTTAAATTGACGAACACAAAATGTTGATAAAAACTCTCGAGACTCACTTAGTTTTATTTGCAATAGGGGGAGAATTCACATAGACCCTTTAACTTCAATCCATTACAATATTTTAATATTTTAGAAGAGGGAAAGAGGGAAGGAAGAGGGGAAAATTATCATTCTTGGTGGGGGAATGATTACAAAATTTAGGAATTTGAATTGTCAACATTCCATTTACCATGTTCTTTGGCTTTTCCTTATTCTATTGATGCTTCTTTATACTCACTAAGATAGCTGCTAGGATATCAGCATCTAGGATGAGCACATTTTCTAAGAGGATCCTCCAAGACTCATGGCATTGTGCCAACTTGCCAAGTGTGTCAAATCATTCTTATGTCTTCGCTAAGGCCTTAGCTAATATTCGATCCAAGGTAGTTCATTTTTCAGGTATAGAAACTTTGAAATTAGAGGGATGTAATCACTCATCAATGTAATCTTGATACAAGGTCTTCATATGCTCAATGTCAATGACCTCACTACTCAAGTATAGGTATGTGATTATCCATGCATACTATTGTTGTATCTATACACTATTTAATTCTCTTTCTTAATAGTCTCATACACCTTGTTTAGGTACCTTTTAGTCTTGAATAAGTTCTCCTTCTTGAACTCAAGAGACTATATGATGTAGGAGCATTGTACGTCTTCAAGAAATCTTGCATAAAATAATTTTTTTTTTTTTATATACTAGTATTTTTTTCACAAAGTGGTTTTTGTTACTTTTTATTTCACGTTATGCATAGTTCTCATCATGTTGAGGACCTCTCCTAGATCCTTGTCCTAAGCATACAAATTTTTATGTTTTATATTCTCGAGCTCTATGTCATTCTTTGTGTTCCTATTTTCCTTTTTTTTTCATCCTATGAAGCAAGTTATTCTAAGTGGCACAATTTTTGTTGATTACATGGCATCTAACACAATTAGGAGCTAACTCCTAATACATGTGTTGACCTACCTTTAAGTGTGTATTATTTTATATGATCATTTGTGAAAGTTTTAGTTTACTCTTCCAAGAATGGACCTATATTGTAATTAAATGATTGACTAGATTACTTGTGGCTTAGATAGCTATAAAAGAAGGTTATTTAGATGTAGGAAAGTGCTATCAATGATAATATGAAAGATAGTGAACAATGATAGATGATGCAAGCTAAGGATGAGAGATTGTATGATTCTTATTTTTTGTAAGGCTGCAATAGAGAAAGTCTCATTGCCATGCATGTTGTGGTTCTTTAGATGTGAAGTGAAATAATTATACCTATAAATATGATGAATTTGGCCTTATATTTTCTTGGGTTTCATTAATAAATGTGTATCTTTCATGTACATCTCTAAGTGGGTAGTTTTTAATGATTTAAGTCAAGTTTATTCAACACATTGTACAACATTCTCTGTATTTGCATGCATCATGTGGTATTAGAGAAAGTTCATTCTTAAGGCTTGGATTATGGAGAACCTTTTTGGATTTGGTTCTAGGGTGGTAGATCTAAATCTGACCTATAAGTTGTAGAAGGTTGTGATCTAGAAGGAATTATTATCAAGATGGTTCGTGGTAAAGGAAATGTTGATAATGCTATTATGGACACATTGAGGTAGATTGCAATGAGACTTGAAATCAAGGAGAAATATCAAAGAATAGGTGTACATCTTGAAGATTTTAGTGATGATGAAGACGCAACATAGAATTTCAACCCTAAACTTGAGGTTGAACAAGATGAGGAAAGACTTCTGAGAGTTTTGTCTAGGGTGAATAGTAGAGCCGCTATTGAAGTTTCTTTCCAAGATGGAATGGTTGAGACTATTTCTATATTAGATTGGATCACTAAGATGGATAAATACTTTGAGTATGAAGGCACTCTTAATAATAAGAAGGTTTTGATATTAGTCACAAAGTTGAAGGGTCATGCTTTCCTTTGATGAGATTATTTGCAAACTAAAAGATGTAAAAAGGAAAAATAAAAGATCAATATATGGGCAAAGATGATTGGGATGAAGAGGAAGAAGTTGTTAGAATACATAGTCCACTAATATAACTTGGGAGGTTGGGGAGGAGTGAATCAATATCCAAAAACTATCACAATTATCAACCTTAAACAAACTTAACCATTTGAGTAATATAAACTTAAGCCACAACAAGATGCTCATACACAATAACACTAGATATGTTAACTAGGGAAAACTCTCGTGGGGATGGTTCCCACAAGATGATGTACTAATATAAATATTCCTTATTAGAGGATGGATCCTATTAGGATTCTAATACATTTAGTACATATGAGTCCCTATTAGGAGACTTTGAATCCCTATAACCTGGAGATTCCAACCCTATTAGGAGTTGTGCCAACCTTTTTAGAATTTGTGGAAGACAACTAGACCCACTGTACAAATAGCTTCAAGGGAAAGATCAATGAACCTACTGTCCAAATCATCTATGTATTATTCCTTATAGAATAATAGAATTGTACTATACTGTTCCTTCCTTTTTATCCATCATGTCAACCAAAATTTTTCTCCTTCTGATCTTGTAACTCGATAAAAATCTCACATCCAATAATCTATTGGACTGCTTACATACATTCAGTAAGCAATCTACTTCTTTTCACACCTCCCACTTCATACAATGATCATAATACTTCATGCCTCTTTTTAAAAGTAAGGAAAACATCTTTCCTTTACAACATATCTTCATTATAATTCCTTGAGTTAACCTTAAGGCTTTCCCAATTAATTATAATAAGATAATTAATTAATTACAATTACAATAGCACTATCAACTCACAATCTATACAAAACTTTACATGTGTGATACTAGGGCTTGTACACTTGCTAACTTCATCAGCTGACTATATTCTGTCACTACCTGACTATGCATATCTTTGTGAGATATTTGATGTAAGATAGACAACAAACATCAGGAACCACTTTCCCAATACTCTGTCTCTTAACTACTCTCTGTAAATTAGGTACAACTTCTATACATCTTTGACTCAGACTCTGGGCACTTAAACATGATATCAGGACAATCAAACCATGTCCACAACTACACATCTCTAGACAATCATACCATTGTTTGTGCCATCAAGATATTTGTCTGCTAATTAGTAATTCTTTACACAAATCATGCTATGTTGACATCAATGACAAACATAGTCACGAATGCAACATGTCAATATTCTCCAATTCTCAGGATATTCCCCTAATGTAGTATCATCAACATTCATGCTAACAATCTCCCCCTTTGGTATTGATGGGAACATAGATGAAATGCATCTAAGTTCCAAGAATACCAAGTCATACTCTATTGTTGTTGCTATTCTCATCTTCTCATATCCTTTCCGTGAAGCAAGTATGAAATCCTCTAGATTTTAGGACCGACATCAGCTATTCACACACTGAAAGAAATCTTAGCATAACAGATTCACAATAGGTACATACTCCTTCTTAGACATCAATTATTTATTTTACACTTAAGAATTCACAATACATCAAGTTCATATTCTATCTTCCTTTAATGAAAATTTATAAATCTCTCTAAAGTGATATCTGTCCACCATTGCTTAGGGGTTCTTCTCATCAATAATCTCCCCCATGCCTTATGAGATGTTTTTCATGCATATTCTCTCCCATTGATGTCAATGTCAAGGACCTCAATGTCAATCTCCCAACATACCAAGTATTAAATACCCAATGCTAATATGTTGCACCAGATATTTAACTAGCTTGAGTGTCCAATGAAACTATTCAATACAAAATATGGAGTGTCCTTAATAATTTAGTTCATTACAGATACTCACCCATATGGAAGAATCAAAATTTAGTCTAGGTTAACAATAGTGTTCTATACCACTAGACCGATGCACTCTCTACATTATCTATTCAGAAGTAGGTACGGGCATAACCCTAAGCATACCACTTAAGTACTCATATGTATCTTTAGGAAAAGGCTTCATAAATATATCTGCAATATGATCTTTAGTACTCACATATGCCAATCTAATCTCCTTTTCTATTGATGTCTCTCTCAACACTATTAGAAGCATGAATGTTGATGATATTCCTATGTAGAGGTATTGTAGATATGTTATCATGATGATATGTTACATTCATGACTGTGTTTGTCATTGATGTCAACATAGCAGTCTTCTATGATATCTGATAGAAGAACATTGAAAAGATCAAGTTGGTACAGATGATGAGTTGAGTATTCTCATTATTTAAGTATATGGGAGATACTTCTAAGTAACTAGTATATGTAGTTAAAATCAAGTAAAGAAATGTTAAGTATGGAAGAAGTTATGTAAGTTTTGGTGATGTTTGTTCTGAGATAGAGTTTACAAAGGCATGTTCTAGTAAATTTCTTATATCTCCTAGTAGAATTTTTATTCTAAGAATAAAGGTCGAGGATGTAAAGAAGATATGTTGATTATGGTGTAGCTAAGCTCACTCATCATAATATTGTGTGTACAAAAGGATATTCAAGTTTCAAGGTGAAAGATTAATGTTATCGCTAAGTGTAACATGTTCTTAAAGTGGTCTTATAATAATTAATTGAGAAGGTCTAATACGTAACTCAAGGAATTATTTTATGGATTTAATATAAATGAAGGATATTCTCCTTTATCATGGATGATATGGAGAAGTGATTGTATGCTACAGAGAGAGTGGAATGCCAAGTTGAGTAGAGCAGAGCGAAAGTAAAGGAAACTTCATTGTTAAGATTCTATTGAGTGATCTGAAGTTGGATACATGGATTTGAGGTTTGTGACCTAGTCTACAAGGTATGGCACTGATTGGTTTAGTTGATAGAATAGAGGAAAAAGGAACTTAATAGGAAATTACTTTTTTGGGTAGTGAGCTCTTCTTGTAATTGAAATTGCATGTTGGGGAAATGGGCTCTTCTTGCATACATTTTACTACAACTGCTAATAGGGTTGGAATCTCCTATCAAGGATTCAAAGTCTCCTAATAGGGATTCATATGTACTAAATGTTGTAATAGACTCTTAACAAGGGCCATCCTCTCTCTCTCTCTCTCTCTCTCTCTCTCTCTCTCTCTCTCTCTCTCTCTCTATATATATATATATATATATATATATATATATATATATATATATATATATATATATATATAACTAGGGTTTTCCCTTTTTTCAAGGGTTTCCCTAGTTAACATATATGGTGTTATTATCTATGTGCATCTTGTTACAGTTGTTTACTTTGGTTGAATGGATAAGATTGTTTAAGATTGATGAATGTTTTAATTATTGGATAACTGATTTATGCCCACCCCTTAGTTATTGTTGTGGACTATTATTTCTAAGAATTGGTATTAGAGCATAAATTCCTTCAAGATAAAGTTTAACAACTTTGGGAGATCCATGGAAAGCATATTCAAGAAAGATAGTCCAAAGTTTGATGGAACAAATTATGAAAATTGGAAGGAAAAGGTGAAGACACATATGTTGTTTATGGGTCTAGGACATTGGATCTTGACAAAAAAATCAAAGACAATCATTACTGGAAAAGATTTGGAAAGTTGTGCTAAGGAAGAAAGAGATCTTTTTATGTGTGACATGAGAGCTAGAGAAGCACTATTGACTACAATTCTTAAAATTGAATGCAATAAGGTAATGCCACTAGTTACTTCACATTTGATATGGAAAGCTTTGGAAATTGGTTTTAAAGGTGATGAATATTCTAAGAAATTGAGGCTACAAAATTGGATTTGTGTATTTCAAGATGTTAACATGATGGAAGATAAATCTATAAGATCATATGTACATAGAATATCAGAAATCACTATAGGTATTAGATCTCAAGGAGGAACCAAAGAAGATGATGAGGTGATATATTGAAGACCTTAACACCACCATTTATGTCAACTATTAAAATGATACAATTGTTGATATCTTGTACCAAAGATTTCACAAAGGATACATTGGTTGGAAGACTTGAAGTATTTTGAAAATTAGCTTAGAAGGTTTGGAGAATTGACTAAAACTAAAAAAAATTTAGTGCCTTGAATATTCAACCTAGTTTATCAAGGAACATAAGTTCTAGAGGAAACTTTTCTATTAGTAGCAGATCTGATGAGGAAAAAAGATTGAAGGAGTAGCCCTTCAGGTAAGAAGACAAAAAATGGTAAGAAAATCTTTAAATGTTGGACTTGTAATGAATTTGGTCATTAAGAATCTAAGTGTCCTTGAAGAGATAAAGAATGCTTGTATGCAAATGAAGAAGATGATTCTGATGGACAAGCAGTAAGTGCTAGTGATGCTGAAATAGGATTTATAGCAATTAAAAAAGAAAGTCGAGTGAAAGTAGCTTTGGTATCACAGGTTGAAAATAAATTTGATTGGATACTTGATAGTGGATGTTCACATCATATGATTGGTAATATGAACAAGTTTGTCAAATTCAAAAGTTAGGATGGAGGCATTCTCAGAGTTGGAAACAATGCAACATGCCAAGTTAAAGGTATTGGATCTATAACTCTTGATGGTAAAACTAAAACCGAGGATCTATATTTTGTTGATGTTCTAAAGCACAATATTTTAAGTATTAGAAAACTAGTGGATAAAGATTATCAATTATAGTTCATAGAAAAGACATGCATGATCAGAGACATAGATGGAAAGGTAATTGGAACATGAATCAGATTAGGAAATGTATTTCAATTGAATCCTACTAAAATGACATGTTTGGTTGCAAAGGTAGATGACAATTGGTTATGGCATAAGAGATTTTGTCATATAAAATTTGAGAATATTGTAAAGACTAGCAGTATGTTTGTAGTTAGAGATTTTCCTAAGATTGTAAAATCTACTAAAACAATTTGCGAGGAGTGTGTTTTGGCAAAGCATAACAAAACTTTTTTTCCCTACAAGAAGTTTATTACTATAGAGAAATTGGAGATTATACACACAGATCTCAGTGATCCTACAAAGAGTAAAGGATTCTATGGTGAAAGGTATTTCATGATTTTAATTGATGACTTTTCTAGAATGATGTGGGCTAAATTTCTTAAGGAGAAATATGAGGCATTTGATAAGTTAAAGATATTCAATAATAGAGTTGATAATGAATCTAACCTAAAGATTAAAAGTTTGAGATCAGATAGAGGAGGAGAGTTTACCTCAAATGAGTTTAACATGTTTTGTGATGAAAATGGAATCAAAAGATAGTTACCAGCCTTGAAAATCCATGAATATAATGGTATAGCAAAGAGAAGAAACATGTCAGTTAAAGAAGCAACAAGAACTATGTTAACCAAGAATGATGTACCCAAGATGTTTTGGAGATAAGTTGTAAATATAGTAGTCTACATTCTAGATAGAGTATAGGTCAGGAAAGACACAAACAAGACCCCATATGAACTATAGTTTGGTCACTCACCTACAGTTAAGTATTTCTAGATGTTTGGTAGTAAGTGTTATATCAAAAGAGATGATGATATTGGTAAGTTTGATTCTAGAAGTGATGAATGTATGTTTCTTGGTTATTCATTGAAAATAAATCTTATGGATGTTATAATCAGAGAACTAAGAATATTATGGAAAGTGAAAATGTGAGATTTGATGAAAAATTTAGGATACAAGAAGGAGTAGTTGGTTATAATTCAGATAATGATATTGTTACTAAAGATGAGGAATGATGAAGTATTCCTTGAGACTAACAATGATTTGTAGGATGAAGGAGAGCCAAGGTAGGAACAAAGCTCAGAACCTTCAACAGAGCCAAGAGTTGAGATAATAACTCCTACTTTGGGTAGGAATATGATAAAGAATCATCTACCCAACTAGATCATCATAAGAAGAGATAAAGGTGTGATGACAAGAAGTAGAGTCAATGAAGAACTATATTTGATATCTCAAGTTGAACCTAAGAATTGAGATGAAGTATGTAAAGATGAGTATTGGAAGAAAGCTATGAAAGAGGAATTAGATTAGATAGTAAAGAATGAGACATGGGAATTGTTCCCCAGACCAATAGACAAGAATGTAATAAGAAAAAAAATGGGTATTTAAGAACAAGATGAATGAACAAGGAGAAGTTGTAAGGAACAAAGGAAGATTGGTATGTAAAGGTTACTCATAGTAAGAAGGAATATACTATGATGAGACCTATCCTCGTATGGATAGAATAGAAGTAGTAAGATTACTCTTAGCTTATACAACATATAAGAAATTCAAAATGTATTAGATGGATGCCAAATCAACATTTCTGAATGGAGAAAATGAAGAAGTGTACATAGAGGAGCCTAAAGGTTGTCCTTTGATAGATGACAAGGACATAGCATGTAGATTGAAAAAAGCATTGTATGGCTTGAAATAAGCACCCAAAATATGGTATGCAAGGGTTGAAAGGCAATTGAAAAAGCTTGGATATCACAAAGGTATGGCAGATAGCAATCTCTATTAGAAAGAAATTGATGATGGATTGATCATTTTGGTAATATTTGTTTTTGATATCATATTTGGAGAAAATGATGATGAAAGTGATAAATTTGTAGAAGAAATGAAGAAGGAATTTAAAATGAGTATGATAGGAGTAATGAAATATATTCTAGGATTATAGATTGTGTGGAATAAAGAAGGAAATATTATTTCTCAAACTAAGCACTTGAAGGATTTACTGAAATGGTCTAGTTTGGAAATGTGTAAACCTTTTGGAACAAGTATCATAACTAGACACAAGTTATCTACAAAGGATGATACTCCTACTATTGAGCAGAAGAAGTAGAGATCTATGATTGGAGGTTTTCAATATTTGATTCACACAAGGCCAGATATAGAAAATGTAATTGGAATTGTTGCAAGACTCCAAGCTGATCTTAGAGAAGCACACTATGTAGTAGTTAAAATGATATTTAAATACCTAAAAGGAACACCAAAGTTTGAATTTTTGTATGACAGATCTAATGATTTTTCTCTAAGTGCTTATGCTAGTATTGATTGAGTAGGTAGTATGGATGACAGAAAGAGCACTAGTGGTGGAGCCTTCTTTCTTGGAGAAAAATCATTTCTTGGCTAAGAAAGAAGTAGGATTATACCTCACAAAGTACAACGGAATAAAACCATGTTATAGTAGTAAACAATTGTAATCAAGTTGGTTGGATGAAGTAGATGTTGAAGGATATAAGGATAGAAATTAGTGAACCTATTGTTATAAATTGTGACAACACAAGAACAATAAATATGTCCCAGAATCCAGTGTTGCATTCAAAGACCAAGCACATTTCTATCAAGTATCACATGTTAAGAGAGAAAATTGTAGTTAAGGAAATTAGATTGGAGTATGTGAGCACTAAAGAGTAGATTGCAAATATGTTCACTAAGCCTCTTCCCAAAGAGTCTTTTGAGTATTTGTGAGGTATGCTAAGGGTTATGCCTCTTCCTACATCAAAGTGGAAGATGCAAGAGTGCATTAGTCTAGTGTAACAGAGCACCACTATTTGTCTTGATTGGATGCTAATGCTTCCTATGTGGGGGAGTATCTATAATAGACAAAGTCATCTAGGGCTCTTGTTGGATGTTGTTTTGAATAGTGTCTTTGGACACTTGAGCTAGTAAGAATCAATTATTGTAGAGTTTGATGGTTGCTGAAACCTTTGACATTGATGTCAATGGGGGGGAAAGAGTTGCATGAAAAACACCATGAGGGAGAAGAAAAAACATCATGGGGGAGAAACATTCCATGAAAATAGTTTGGGAGAAGTACAACATGGAAAAAAGAAAATAACATTGAGGTATATTAATAGAGGAGAATAATTGATGAAGAGGATTTGAAATGAAAGATTAATAGTCTTTAACTTTTGGAATTCTTGGGACTAGATGTTTTGCATCTATGCTGACATTAGTGCCAAATAGCGAGATTTTTGGAAGCATGAATTTTGATGATATTCCTATGGGGGAGTATTATTAATATGTTATTATTCTAATATGTTACATTCATGACTATGTTTGTCATTAATGTCAACATAGAAATTCTCTATAGTATTTGACAGAAGAACATCAAAAAGACCAAGTTGGTACAGATAATTGATTGGGTGTTCTCACTATCCAAGGTTATGCGAGATAATTATGAGTATCTAATATATGCAATTAACTTTATGTGAAGAAATTTTTAGTTTGGAAGAAGTTATGTAAGATTTGGTGATGTCTATTCCAAGATAGATTTTATAGAGGCATGTTCTAGTAAACTTGTTATATCTCTTAGCAGAATTGTTATTCTAAGAATCAAGGTTGAGGATGTGAGGAAAACATGTTGATGATGGCATAGCTAAGCTCAATTTTCATATTATTGCATATATGTAAAGATATTCAAGTTACAAGGTAGAAGATTAATGTTATCACTAAGTGTAACATGTTCTTAATGTGGTCCTATAATAATTAATTGAGAACGTCTAACAACCAACTCATGGAATTATTTTATGGATTTGATATAAAGGAAGGAATTTTATTTTATTTTATTTTTATCATGGATGATATGGAGAAGTGATTGTAAGCATCACAGAGAGTAGAATGTGAAGCTGAGTAAAGAAAAGTGGAAGTGAAGGAAACTTCATTGCTAAGGTTTTATTGAGTGATCTAAAGTTGGATACTTGGATCTGAGGTTTGTGATCGGGTCTACAAGATCTAACAGTAATTGGTTTAGTTGACAGAACATAGGAAGGAGGAACTTAATAGTAAATTAATTTTTTGGGTAGTGAGATCTTCTTGTAATTGAAATTACATGTTTTGGTAGTGGGCTCTTCTTGGATACATTGTACTGCAACTCGTAATAGGGTTGACACAACTCCTAATAGGGTTGAAATCTCCTAACAAGGACTCATATGCACTATATATTATAATAGAATCCTAATAGGGTCCATCCTATAACAAGGAATATTTATATTAGCACATCATCTTGTGGAAATCATTCCCACTTGGTTCAGTTGACAAAATAGAGGAAAGAGGAACTTAATAGTAAATTACTTGTTTGTGTAGTAAGATCTTCTTGTAATTGAAATTACATGTTTGGGAAGTGGGCTCTACTTGCATACATTGTACTACAACTCCTAATAGGGATTCAAAGTCTCCTAACATGGACTCATATGTACTAAATGTTGTAATAGACTCCTAACAGGGTCCATCCTCTAACAAGAAATATTTATATTAGTACATCATCTTGTGGGCATCATTCACATTCAGGGTTTTCCCTCTGATCAAGGGTTTCCTTGGTTAATATATCTGGTGTAATTGTCTTTGTGTATCTTGTTATTGTTCTTATTTACTTTGGTTGAATAGATAAGTTTGTTTAAGATTGATAAATGTTTAAATTATTAGATAACTGATTCAGCCCCCCTCCCCCACTCTTAGTTAGCTTGGTGGACTATTTCTTCTAACATGATACTTAATAGATATGTTGCTACAAAATTCTTACACATATTGTACTTGTTGTTGGTGTTTTTCAACTATTAAGCAATACAATACTTAATATCAAGATAATAAAGAATAAAATAACCTAAGGATGAGCTACCTCCTATAAACATTTACTTGTTCTTCAAATTTGAACCCAACTTCAAAAAAAACATAAATATTTTATACTCTTTAGGCTCTACAAAACCAAGGTAGGTGCACCTAAGGGATGAAAGATTTTCAAACTGATATTACATACACATTTTATTGATTTCATGACATTTCACAAAAATACATATCCCTTATAGTAGATTTGGTCACAGTTCTTCTTAGATTTACAAATAATTCTGGGCAATAGCATCTAACTAAAACACAGGGATTACATGTAAACAAATGCTGACCAGCATTGGCATTCTTCAAATAGTAAAGTAGAATTGGTTTTTAATTTAAACTTGATGTTTGTTCATGAACTTTAATCTGCAAACTAAATTAATAGATCGGTGCCTCATCTGTTGGAATTTAGAGTCCATTCAATTTCTAGATCTAATTGATTACATTATAATCAATATTATTAGCAATTGATATTGAAAATCATTCTTATAGATATCCTTCCTATTACCATGGAAACCCTATCAATCTCACTGTGTGAGGCCTCGCCCAATCTATCATAGTATCGATGACATATTTGCATTATGATACTTCTAATTTGATGTCATTCAAAACTCTTTAACCCATATTTCATGAGTAGTAAAACTACACAATTAAATCCTAATAGCAATATCACAACTTATAACATATCGAATATTAAAAATAAAATAATTAACAAATTTTTAACTTTTAATTTAAACAAGCATAGCATTTCAATATAGTAATTTAAGAACTAATAATATGTATAATATTTAGATTAATTAATAATGAAAATTTATTAAAAAAAAGTATATATTTAATGAAATATAATATTAAAATTTTAGAAATTAAAATTACTTATATAAGAAATAACATTTTTATTGGTTATTAAAATAGAGGGAAATAATATTAAAATTGAAGAATACAAAGATCCACATAGGCATTTTACATATTCGTCCTAAAATTAAATATAGATTCATTATTTATTTTTACACCAAAGATGGGCAATTTGATTAGGATGATCGTTAAACATGTAAAAGTTGTGAACGACCATCAAATATATTGTGGTTCTCATTTTCATTTCCCATTTCTTCCCATTTTCACAAGAATTGTTCAAGGAAGTTTCTTAATGGTTTAAAAAGAAAGCAATTAGTAGGTATGACATTGGACTCCGCAGCCTTTTCTAATATTTTCTATGCACTTGAAGAGCATGATATATACATTTATCAAAAAAAAGTTATATTATAACTATTTGTAATAATGTTCTATTAGATGTTACATGTCAAATATTAAAACATTGACAAGAAATGTTAACTAATCCTTGATGAAAACCCTCAAAGAAATGTAGTTATTGTGCTTTGAAAATTCAATATGCAAGTGTATTTCTGAATTCCATGCCATACAAAAATCTTTATCTAAGGATCATAATTCCTATCCTAGGCATCAATTTCAAATCCAACATCTTTTGTCTCATGGACAAATTCCTCTACATGCCGAGCATTGTTAGGATCACCTCTTTTGCAAATGGGTAAGGTCACCCATTACCATATAGTGATAAATGGTTAAAAATCTCAATATTTTGGTAGGGAATGTAGCTATAGATTTATATGCTAAATATGTTGAGAATTTAGCTAAAGTTTTCAACAAAATGTCTGATATGTACATAGATGTCATTTATTGGACTAAAAAATAGTCTAACCTCCATATTTTTGGTTGCTAAATTTATCATGTTCCTAAGACAAATCATCATGTTCTTTAGTGCAATCAAATTGCCTTCATATCCTCTGAGAGATGGAAACTAAGAAGATGTTGGAAGTGTGTAAGTAAGCTTAAAAATGCACCTATTTTTTGGTAGCCTTATTTAGTTTGTTGAAGATAGTTGGTATGGATTAAAAACTAAAAGAAAGGGTGTTGCTATCCATAAAACTGGGAATCAAATAAACAGAACACACAAAATTGATATATGGATAATGTTGTACTTTTTTTTTCTCTCAATCTCATTATTGCACTACAATTGTGATAAATTAATATTCATGAAACTATGAAGGAGAAATAATTTGGAAATTACAACATTGTTGGATGTTATAAAAATTATCTTACATGCTATTGTGGGATCAAGAGATGGATGTGATGAAAACATCCAACCCCTCCCTGATACCAATATCAATGATATATCAAATAATATAGATGAATTTCAACATAAAAGATTAAACTCAAGAGTGAAATAATGGGCCAACCTAGATGCTTGAAAAAGAACAGACAACTTGAAACCACAAGAATGGCCTAGGATGTGGAGATGAAGATGGATATGGAGAACCATGTGAAGGAAACTAAAAGAAATAGTTTCAACATAGTATGAAAAAAATAAAAGAAACAATTTCAAATATTATAATTGTAAATGAAAATTCATAGAAAGGATTCATTTGTATCTATGAGTAATTGGTTTCGTATGTGATTCTAGTCATTTGGAAATTTCTTGTTTCTATGAGTAATTATTCTCATATGTGCCAATGATCATCCTTTTAAAAAAATGATAAAGAAAGAAAGTATCTATTATGGACCTATACATTGAAGTGATAAACATAGGTGGTCTTATACCATTAAATTTATCAGATCATATAGGACAAGGGATAATATCTATTTGATCACCAACAAATCATCCTAACTCATAGTTAAAAATGAGAGGAAAAACAACTCCATGCATGTCATAATTAAAAAGCCTATGAGAAAAAATATATATGCTGAAGGTTTACATTCCCTTCTCTAGAATTTGTATGAAGGTGAGAAAATAAGTGAGAGTCTATTACATGGTAATATTTCATTCAGAAGGGATATACTTGGAATTGTGTGTAAGAAATGTTGATAAGATAATGTAGGTGCTAGGAAATAAGAACTCAATAATAATAATAATAAACATCTAACTCATAAGTAATTATGAGTGTAGACACTTTTGAATCCCACGACCATTGGACACAACACAAAAAGAAATTTCATGTCAAAGTTAGGACCTAAAAATTTCCCAAAACACCTAGACAAAGGAGAGTACATATAATCATTGCCATATAAAAGATAATAGTAATAATAATAAGACTAAACCAAAGAAAAAGAAATAAAAAAACCTATTTACCATTAGGAAAGGCGCCCTACTTGGAATGGGGAACAAACCCAATAAAGATGAAAGACTTGACAAATAATGCAAAGCAAGAAACCTAGGCACTAGGTGTAAAAAGTGGTCTAAAAAGAAAAAATTTTAATGCAGATTGGGAACAGTGGTCCCCACTAGACCTAGGCACATATACCTCCCCTCTCCAACCTTGAAAGTGCATGGAAACTTAAGATAGGCCACTAACATGAAGTCAGGACAGCCCACCAAGGTACCTCATCATGGACTAATGCAAATTTGTCATGAGTTTATTTTCTTTATTAAAGCATGTCCATTACCTTGAAAAGATCCAAGTTTCCTACTAGGAATATTTTTATGGGATCTCAATCATATTTTGCAATTGACATAAAGTCAGACGAGACATCCCTTGTCATCCACCTTAGGCAAGGAGAAAAGTATGCCAACCTAGGGAGTAGTTACATTGGGAAGGGAGGTAGACTTAGGGGATAAATGGGTAGTAGTAGCATTAAAGTAAATTTGTTTAATCTTATTTGTTTTGTTTAATCCATGTTATGTGTAGGATAGAGAACATGATTTTTATTAATTGGGTTTTCTCTTGTTAAAATCTTTTGGGTTAGTTTGCTTGAGACGTGTTAGTTGTCAGGGAAGTATATGGCATGTTTTGGAATAAGTAATTATGCCTTGAAAATGGTAAAGTATTAGGTGGCCCAAGGGAAGTGGATAGAATAGTTAGAAGTTATTAGGGTTATGTTAATGTAATAGCTAAATGATGATGCATGACATCGGTTAGCCACAAGCTTTGAGTTTGTGGTTGTACTTTTCAATTAATATAGTAGTTAAAACCATGTGTAGGAGAGCAAGTTAGGATGAGAATTAGCGGTGGAAGACTTAGGATTCCATGATAATCTTGTTTAAATATTAATTAGTAAATTAAATTAATTTAAAATAATAATAATAATGCTAAATAATTAATATAAAAATAAAAATAGAATTGTATGCATTAATAATTTTAAATAATGATACAAATAATAAATAATTAAAATAAAATAAAGAAAGCATAGTGTGTATGAAAATTACATTTGGAATGAATATCCTAATAAATAATATACATAATATCAAAATTATGTACATGAATCTTAAATAAGAAAGGTGGTGAAATTTGTAGGACACATCATATTTTATGAATGCATTGTAATTGAGCACTAACAAAGATGTTAAACAAAAGGGGACAATATAATAATCATGAAAATAATTAACTTTATAAATATATGGATATGAAAAATTTAAATGCACTAGTTAGGATTACATCTAATTTATGAAGTGTGTGTGTGTGTGTGTGTGTGTGTGTGTGTAGGTTACTCGATCATTAGATAAGGATTATTGAAGATTATTATAGTTAGTAATTAAATACAAATGTATGCACCATAAGAATTGTTTATGAGAGACAAGTACTACATTCAAGTGTTAGTAAGTAGGTGTTTTATAATAATATGAAATTGGAATATATTAAAATATAAAAGACTAACCTAAACTCTTGTAGATGTTATTTAAACCTATAAATTTGTGCTTATGAATATAATTCCTCTATTATATATTTTGGGATATTCTTCTATTAGTGGCTACATGCAAGTGATGGTAAAATTGTATGTCGAGTAACACACCTACTATCTACTTAGTGAAACTACCAAAGACTTCTGGTTAGCAAGCAAAGGATAATGGGCACATGTACACCTAGTGAGTTTTGATGTTAAGAATTATTTAAAAAATCAAAATAGTAATCATGATAGAAAGGATATTTGATAGCATTACGTTATAGCAACTTGAAAACAACAAATAATTGGAAATTTGATTTAGAAATCTAGATAGTAGTACCTAGTTAATATGACATCATGATAGTAGGATCTCATTAAATTGGTTATAACAATATCATAATAGAATTGAATATAGAACATAATGAGTGAGGTTGTAAGAAATTGGTACATCCAATAATTGTAAAAATATTCACATTTGCAAAAGATTGAATCATTGCGACTCCATTCATATAAATGTTGTGCCCCACATTCATATACGTAAGGTCTTACTTCTAGATTTGGATGTGGGTTTAAAATAAAATTTTGTCATCTAGCCCTACATTATAAACATAGACTCACAATGGATGTTATAAGACTAATTGGCCTCCCATGAAACTTGAAGCACAAATTTTGAATGAACACAAATTCCTTTTCACCAATTAACTTTTCCATCTCCAACCATATTGATTGAGTTTGTATCTTCTAACATGAGTTGTTGTCTTGACACTCCACATTTCAATAAAGTGTTCATAAGAAGAATAGATCTATACATATTATCATTAGTTCACTTCAAAAAAATAAAAATTTGTTGGTTATGTTGTTAAATTTAGGGCATAACATAATCACTACCTTAAAACATCACTTACTAATAATAAAATTGTCATGAATCAATTTGTAGGGTGGTCACTTTGACAACTCAGATCTCTTGCATAAATCTATAAGGAGAATTCACATTAGTAAGGAGATTCAAGAATAGGTTCTAGTCATCATATTAAAGAAAATAAAAATAAGTCCCTATCAATGATCTAATCCTTATTCCTTAACATTTTTTACTTTCATAATTAACAGATTTATATTGTTGAAACCTATCATTAATGGATCACTATCAACACACTATTGAGATCATAAATTAGTGAAACTTATGACTTTTCCCAATTCTCTATCCATCTATGGGGGATATTGGGACACCGCAGAGAAATAGGGGATGATTTGGAGGCCCCACCTTAGGAGAAATTCTTCCCCAAGTGCATGAGACCATGGATCACTGTGATGTCCCCAAACTTTGGAATAGAAAAGGTATGGGGAGATAATTTTCCATCTATTCCCACACCTTAGAATGTCTCAGGTGCCTAGGATAATGGATAAACCCAAGGAACCCTTGAGAAAAAAAGCTCCATAACTTTAGAATAGACACAATATTCTTTTTTGTGTAATGAAATGACATGGCGGCATAAGCAGAGAATGTTGATCTAATATAAAGTATGATTTTTCATACTATTTTGTAATAGATATGTTCTAATTTCTATGATTCTGTAATTTAAAATCCTTTTCATTGTAATTTACTAAGATGACAACATAGTAAAATATTGCAAGTACACTAACACACACTAGATATTGATTTAGTATGTTATGGTGAATTTAGCTTGGATCTTCAAGAATATTCTCATGAATTCTTGGAAATTCTTTTATTTTAATTTACATAAAATATCCAATCTCACATTTATGTATGGTGTTCAAAGTTGAAGTTATAACGATCACCCAATTTTATGTATATTTTTAATTGTTCCTTGTCAAAATTCTTTCTTTAGATTTTGAGACATGTTTATAGTTTTTGGATGTGTAAACATAATTGACTATGAAATTTCTTATATTTTGGATATTAGGATGGATTCAGAGATGAATCAATGAGAATTATTAAGGACATTTAGAAATATCGAGGTGATCTTTAGGTATGGAAAATTCTAGGTGCCATCAAGTGGCACCTAGAAGTGAATCTAATATTTTTTTCTTTGTTTTGAATTTATCTTTCTTGTGATATATGACCCTGAGCCAACAACAATTATAAGATTTTTTTATTTTTTTTAATAAATAAATAGATAAAAATAAATAATACTCTTTTCCATTACATATAATGGCATGAAATTGAGTTAAATATTTGATGTTTAAGAGTGGACAAATTGGACGTGTATAAATTGTGCCAATTTGGTGGATGTAAAATATTTCAAGTGACTCTATTTTTACAATGCATGAAAGCCAGTCTTAAATATTGTAGAGACTATGAAAAGGAAAAACATTAAGTTTGAAGTGATTTTTGATGGGGTTTGATGTTTTTTATTTAATTCAAAGGTCTATTTTCTTGACATAAATTGCATAATTATTTGTATCATTTTTTGGTAAGTTAGCACAAGAAACACTACTTGTGTGTGGCCAAAGTGCTCCAAATTATATTTTATAAAAGGTCTATCACTACAATAATTCAGAGAAGTATAATTGACATGAAATATAATTTGAAAATGCTCAAATAGAAGAGAAAAATATTGTTGAATTATTATTGATAAAGATTTAGATTATTATTTTTCATAATAAGTAAAATTTATGTTCTTTGAGAAGAGAATATCATATTACAGTGACCATGATCATGGTAGATCTAACGTGGAATGAAAAATTTGTCAATCTTTTACATTATTCATAAAGAGTACTAGAACAATGGAAGAGCACCTGCTTTATAAGTAGGAGGATGGTGGTTCAATTTCATTGTGCCCTAATATGACTAAATTAATGATTAAATAAAATACCAAGTAAACTACCAAATTTATTATAGAATATAGTATCATATATACTACCATATATACTATCAAATATACTACAAAATAAACTACCAAATTTACTACCTTATATGCTACCCAAAAAACTACCAAATAAACTACCAAGTATCAATAATAAATGACTAACCCAATGAAAATATTAATGAGTAAAATAGTTTAGTCATACATTTGGTTGGTAGATAAATGTTTGGCAATAAAGTGCCATTGGTCATGTGATCAAAATTAGTCCCATATCTATAATTTTTAGTAGTTTATTTAGTAATATATTATTGTTTTTGTACCATTTTTCTTACCATATTGTATAAGGAGGAGTACTTCTTTGAGAAACTACTTTAGAGAACCTCTAGTGGGATATTTTATTTCCCCATGCTTAACTTCTAATGTAGGAGCAAAAAAAAAAATTCTGGAGGAGAGAGAAAGTGACGAAAATTAGAGGAAAAAAATTAAAAATTAAAAAATAGAAAAAAAAAGGAGAAAAGGGGAATTTCTATTTTCAAGATGCATAGGTGGCATAAATAGAAAAGTAAGAAAAATGGTTGTCATTTCATTTATCGAGGCATGTAGGTGGCATTTTAGAAGTTTGTGGAAAGTTCTTTAAATCATGCATTTAATATTTGTTGTGAATCACAAAGGAAATTTAATTTTATAACTAGCCCACATAGTGGTGCCTAGTTGTATTTGGGTGGGAATTAAATATTTGTTTTAAGGTACTTGTATTTATCCTTTATCTCACATTGGTTGTGTTTGTAATGTCTTGGGTTGGAAGTGCCTATTTAAGAAAGGTTTATGATCATTTTTAATCAAGCTCTTAAAGTGTAAGCTCTTCTTTGTGGAAGTTCTCTTGGTGGACTCTTTTGGTGAAGCTCTTGGTGTGAAAACTCTTCTTGTAGAAGCTCTTGGTGTGCAAGCTAGTTGGAATCTCTTAGTGTGAAAGCTCTCTTATATTTTAAGATTTTAGAGTTCTCTCATTTGGAGAATATTGCAAGGATTTTCAAGTACAATAAAATCATGCTCTGTGAAGCATTTTATCTTCTTTTTGTCTCCATATTATTGTTTTCTTGGTTGTGAATCTAGAGGGATGGGTTGGGTCCTTAATTAACTTCCCATGGTATATGCTTTATTTCTTACCCTCAGAGGTGTACCCATTTTTTACTTTCCCAAATTATAAAGCACACCTTAGGAATCTCCATAAGAATATTCCTATATACAAACATACTTTACAAGAGCAAGTATGATCATGTACATTCATAGGGGAAAATATACTCTACTACTTTTCTAAATGGTGTAGTAGTAAAAAATAAGAGATTCCAAAATCATAAACCATAAAGTGACTTATTTAACTTTGAATTTATTTCTCATTAGGTGTATCTCTAAGTACATACGCTGCCTAACTAGATACATAAACTATGTGACTTGACTTGTGTGTGCAAAATTTCAACTAAACCCATGCAACATGAGTAAAAATACAAGGGTATAAGAGAAAAATAAAAAAGCTAATGAGAAACAACTTGACTCAAATCCCAACGTAGACCTAGAATTTTTATTTTATGACTTGAGTTTGAGAATTGTGGAAGTGGATTTGGCATGCTACCATATGAAAAAATGATATGGGACAAAAATATGGCAACACAATGCATAAAATCAGTCAAAGAAACTTGTTGACCAATGCTATTCTATAATTATTGGATAAATTCATTAGAAATTTTATGATAGGAAATAATAGAATAAGGTGGCAAAGAGAAATACCATTACAAAAGTTTTTCATGTTAGGTACGGGTAAACATCTTAGTGAAAATCCTACAATCATAAGCATAATGACTACATAGAACATAGAAAATTTTAATATGACTCATAGGGTCACCTTCACCATTATATGTATCTAGATATGGAACATAAGCTTGTTGAGGAGAAATGGTATAGATAATGTCATAAGACAAGGATTGGCCATACACATGCAAACACATTAAATATAGAATGAGTAAATGATGTAAGTTATTTTTTTAAAGAATATATAGTTTGATCAAGACTAATGATAGTTAATTCATTAGAGGAAATATGTGGAAAAAATAGATTTGATACACTAGGAAGAATGTATGAATTAGCTAGAACAAAAGGTTATATTGGTAGGATACTTGGAACCATAGTAGAAGTATTAGTATAAGTGAAAGGAATACTATTATATGAAGGTTGTGAAATAGGTAGTTAAGTAGATTGAACACTCACAAGAAAAGAAGTAATAGGAGTACTAATAGGAGGATTAGATGATTAAATAGAATTAGTAACAATCAAAACAACATAAGTAGAAATATTAGAGATAGGTGTAAAAATAGGTAATGAAGGTTCAAGAGTAGTGACATGTAGAGTCATTCCTATTTTGGATTAAGCTTAAGCCAAATGCTTAACATGATAATAGAAAATGTGAGAATTACCACACAGAAGGTTTTACCATGTTCATCATTATGCATTAGTTTCTTATGATCATCAAAAGAGCCAATAGTATCACTCAAAATGTTAACCAAAAAATATGAATCATGGATATAAAACCCTAAATTTATGATGCAACCATACTTACAAAACTAAAATATGGTGTAAAGGAAACTACTCCTCCTAATCTAAATTCTAAAGGACTATATATAGAAATATTAGTGCAAGCCAAGAGGTAAAGGAGCACCAATGCAAGCTAGATTTAGTAGGGATAGAATATGGGAAACCATACAAATGTCCTTGAAATCCCTATGAGATAATGAGAGGTAGAGGTATATATTTAAATAAAATAAAGAGATATGCTGAAATTACGAAGAAGATAGAGGGAAAAAAATTTAGATCCTCTTTTATGCCTATTGTAGATCTCAAAAATGATAAATAATCTTAGATATGGGCTTGAAATACTAAAATTTGCATAACCCTAAAATCATTTGTTGATATGAAAAGGGTAATTTTTGTCAATGAGGATAAAAACATGTGATACTCATAAAGGATAACCTCTAAAACCCTATAAAACTATGTTCAAAGATGATTCTATTTTTTCAATTCCACACAAAGCCAAAAAGTGTATTCAAATCTACAACCTATTCACCAATGCCAGATTTGTAAATTGCATTAAAAAGGGGGTTTTTGTTGTTTATGGGTGGTTTCCAAGTTCAAATCCTATTTAAGAAAATAACCTTCAATTAAAATAAATGAATTACAAGAATGTAAAGTAAATGTATTAATTAATCTTACAATAGTAATATCTCTCAAATTGAATTGCATGTGCTTACTTCATTAATTGACTTGGATCAAAAAGATGAATTTGAATAGATATTGAAGATGCAACAAATAACCATGAAGAATATCTTACTAGAGAAGCTCCTTTAATTAACTAGTATATTTGGCCTTCATTTTTATGTCTATTTCTTATGTTAGCATAAGGAGCTACAGTGTCGATTAGTTCCTTGGTCTGTGGTTGTGTGGTTCATATTAGACACATGACTTTCATGGTTGATCTTCACATTACCTCTATAGGTACATATGGCGTATTTCATGGAATCAATTGGATATATGCCTATAGCACTAGCATGTATTATTGATAGAAGAGGATAGAATGTGTAGATAGTCATGGCACTTCCATAGTGGTTCTAAGAGTACTGAGACCTATATCCCTTTGTATGATATCTTCTATACAACTTAAGTAGTGCATGCAAAAGGGATGTCATCTTTTGTCCATCACTATTAGTGAAAGAGATTAGGAGTTCGATAATGAGACTTCTCTTGATAATTTTCCTATCTTATACAAGCTTACATATGTATTTCCCTTAGAGATGATTTATATGCCTCCGCCTAGAGTAGTCAATTTTCACATTGGTCTTGTGCTAGGAGTCTAACCTATATCTAGAGAACAATAATAGATGACTACATAGGAGCTCAATAAGTTGAAGATTCTATTAGAAGAGATCTGAAATATGGAGCACATTCATTCTAGTGCATCACCTTTGGGTACACCAATCATTTATGTGAAGAGGGATGGATTTCTTAGGTTATGTATTGGTTATTGATAGTTAGATGTAAAGTAACCATTAATAACTGATATCTGATTCCTAGGATTGATGATCTTCTAGATCAACTTGAGGATGCCACTATTTTCTCAAAGATAGATCTTTGGTTGGGTTATCATCAATTGAGCAATATGGAAAGTAATATACACAAGACTATTTTTTCACAAGGTATGGGCAATAAAAGTTCACTATGATACCATTTGGCCTCAGAAATGCTCCAGTTGTATTCATGAGTCTCATAAATGGGGTATTCTATGCATTTCTAGATAACTTCATGCTGGAGTTCCTTAATGATATTTTTGTTTATTCTCATGACAAAAAAGGAGAAAGAGGAGTACTTGAGACATGTATTGTAGTTTTCTAGTGAGAATAAGTTGTATGGAAGTTTGAAGAAATAAGACTTCTATAAATCTAAGATTCATTATTTAGGTAATTTTACCATAGGTAATGGGATCTTAGTAGAACCATCAAATATTAGAGCCATTATGGATTGTCTTACACCAACTAGTGTCACTAAGGTGAATTTTTTTTTTCGGTCTAGTAGGTTAGTATTGATGCTTTCTTGAAAGATTTTCTAGATTGACCCTATCACATCTCTTCAAAAAAAGGGAAAGAAGTTTGGGTGGAAAAAGACATGTGAGAGAGATTTTGAGGAGATCAAGAGGGAAATTACTAGTGCACCTATTCCTATAATGTCTAATCCATTAGGGGATTTTGTAGTTTTTAGAAATGCTTCATTGGATAGCATAGGAGCAGTTCTTATGTAGAATGGTTGAGTTATAGCATACAAGTCTAGGAAGATAAAGACTCATGACATTAACTATCCTGCTCATGACCTCAAGCTCACAACAATGGTTCATGCTTTAGGAAAATGAAGATATTTTATCCTGGGTCACCAATTTTAGCTTTAGTCAAATCATCAAATTTTGTAATATATCTTCTCTCATATGAACCTCAATGTCAAAAAGAGAAGATGTATGAATTTATTATGAGAGTATGCTTTTGATGTTCATTACATCAAGGAGAAAAATAAATTTCTTTTAGATGGCTTGAGTAAGATATGAAATGTGATTTCATCCATGATTACTAGCATAGATTTAAGAGATTTTATCTTGCACCATTTTCCTTAGGATAAGTTGTATGGAGAGGTTTCTTAGATTATTCATTCTTAGAGATCCCTAGTAGGGAAGTATGTAGATTATTCCTTGGAGTCCAATGAAATTTTATGATAAAGAGGATGCATTTATGTACCTTCTATCAGTGATCTACATGAATTAAATTTATTGTAGGCTTATTGAGCATCATATGCAATGCATCCTAGTGTTAAGAAGTTATATTCTAATTTGAGACATTTGTATTTCTGGCTGGACATGTGAGTACAAAATACTAGTATTATAGTGATATATCTTGAGTACTAGAGAGTGGAGGCAAAGCACACTCATCCAAGGGAACTTTTACAGCCACATGAGATTTTAGTATTAAAGTGGGATGTGATTTTAACGAGCTTCATTGTTATTCTTCCTATATATTCTTACCACTAGGATGCTATCTTTGTGATAGTTGATACACTAACCAAGGTTGCCCACTTGTCGCCTTTCAATACTACCTTTACAACACTATAAGTAGTTCATGTGTTCTTGTGAGATATTATTAGTCTTCATGGCATTCCTCATAAGACCATTTCTAATAGAGACATCCTCTTCACATTATCATTTTTAAGTGAGCTTCAAACAACTTTAGGCAATAGCTTTAATTTTAGTACAACATATCACCCTCAAGTAGATGAAGAGACTAAGAGAGTCAGTCAAGTTTTGGATGACATGTTACAAATGTATGTTATGGATCATTATGTCAAATGGGATGAGTAACTTCATCTTGTGGAGTTTATAATAATAATGGGCATCACTCATCCATTGGTATGCTACCTTATAAACAATTTTATGGAAGACCTTGCTAGACTCTATTGAGTTGGGATACGATTGAGGAAAAAGTGTCTATTGAATCATAGTTGGTCAAGGATATGGAGCAGTGAGTTGATTTGATTAGACAACATCTTAGGAAGGCTCAGGATAAATAAAAGAAGTATGGATATGTAAAAGGGTAGATAAAGAGTAAATGATTCATGAAAATTTTTATTTGAGAGTGCATCCACACAAGAGTCTGATCTATTTTGGAAAGAATTATAAGCTAGCACCTTATTTTTTGGACCATTTGAGATACTGGAGAGGATCCTAGTTTCCTACTATTTAGCTTTTCCACTTAGCCTGTCACATATCCATGATGTGTTTCATGTTTTAGTATTGAGAAAGTATGTCTATGATGAGTCTCATATTATAAATAAAAAATTATTGTAGGTGGATTTAGATGGTCATCTACCATTGGATTCCCATTTACATTTTGGGCCAAAAACCCTAGCAATTTGAGGCAAAGATCTAGACCACATTAGAGTCTAGTGGGACTGTTATGATAAGGTCACAACTTCATGGGATGATGCAACACAAATAAGATCACAATACCCATACCTCTTTGATGAACTCCAAGAGGATTTACATTTTTTTTGGGGGGGGGGGATGTGAGGCATCACCTTGGCCCATCATTGTTGGACCTAGCTTTGACTATTTTTTTATAATATTTGATACTATGGGACACTTTAATTTTTACAATGATTAATGATGATGTTAGAACTTATTGATGATGCTTGATGATTATTTATATTCATGTACTTGGTTGGTTACTATATTAAGGATAATGAAATTATGTTTGAATTTAAAGTTTAGATGGATTACATATTTGAAAATCATGAAATTCTGGAAATGGTCATATAATGTTGTTGGAAATATAAGAGGAGTAACTAAGAGGGGAGGGGTGAATCAATTACTACTAAAATAAATCCCTGATCCCTTAGATGTCAATACAAAATGCAAGCTGAGAAATGAATATTGCTAAAGCTTAGTAAACACATACAAAATGTTGTAACTCAGCAGATGCTTGGCATATAAACTTTAGATGTTATATGTGATTACCACTACTTTAACTTAGTTGCAAACACATAAAATAAAATAGCTTGAACATAGTAGACACCAAGATTTAATGTGGAAACTCAATTTGGGAAAAACCACCAATTGCAACTAGTTACTAGTTTTCATTCTTCTAAAGTGGGCCCTATTACGAGCCAACCTTGTTAAAGGTTACAAAAAAAAATGTTAGGTATGACCTTGTTAAAAGATTTAATCACCATGTTAGGAGTGGCATTGTTAGAGGTCTTTAGACAATTCAATAGAACTACCACCTTGTTAGAGGGTTTGCAAACAACTATTAAGCCAACTCTATTAAGAGATTTAGATTTTTTCTACAATTGTTAGAGAGTAACAATGAGATAACCTAATTTGAATACAACTAATTTGTTGATTACAGGTCTCTATTCTAGCTTGTACTTGATTCTTCCTATTCAAATAAAGCTTTGCTTATCCTCAAGGATAGTTTTCTTATCCTTCAAATTCTCTTCCTCTTCTCATCTTTAGATCTTCAATAACATCTTCTTTCTTTTTCACACACTTTAAAATCACAAATTGGCCTTATACTTATATCTTCCATTTTGTCAAGTCAGATCAAATACAACTTAGAGTAATTAATATTTATCACTTTATTTGACTAGAATCAATAGATAAATCAATTAAGATTAATATGCCAAAATAAGAAAATTCTTTGTTAGCCAACCTAGCTCGATAGAAACTAACTAAGAAATGACTTCCTTTGTTAACCAACAGAAGCTCGGCTAACACTAGAAACTTGTGAAAAATCCTTTGGCAACTGAGTAATCGGTTAGCACTAGTTCCATCCAAATTTCCTTCATTAATCGAGTGAGCTTGATTAACACTCATCTTCTACATATTTTCCTTTGACACCCAAGTGAACTCAGTAGACATTACCTTCTGAACTAGGCAAACATAGGAATGCTCGGTAGAAACAGAAAAATGTCTTCACTACCCAAGTAAGCTCAACATATACTAACTAGTAATGATTATGACATTTTTGTAACATCAAAGATAATGCATAGTTAATCAATTTTATCCAATAATCTACCTCTTTGGTATTGATGGCAACACAATGAATCATAGCATAATAAAATTTTGGATCAGTTCTTTAATAACTCCCTCTATTAGTATGAACTCTTTCTTTCATAGGATTCTATCTACAACTACTACTACCAAGTTCATTTAGAACTTTCTCCCTCTTTCAACAAACTTCTTCTTTGGAAAATTTCTCCCTCTTTGGTTCCTTTTATTCTAGTTCTAAAAATTTCTTAGAGATATGATAGTAAACTTCTCCCTCTTTGACAAAACATGCCAAAGAAAATAATTTTTTAAATACCAATGTACCTTAAGTAATAATTCATTTGCAATATGTCCTTGCTAATTCTACACCAACTATTTGATCTTCAGCAAGTTCTGGTTGATGCATCACTAAACTTCATTTAGTGAATTTTAGATAGAGGAATGACCCCTAGCTTACCACTTAGATACAAACATGCATCCTTGGGTAATAGCTTGTTGAATATGTCTACAATATATTCCTTTGTATTAATGTATTCCAATTTGACTTTTTTTTCTTGCACCAATTCTCTTAAGAAGTGATATTATATTGCAATGTGCTTTTTTTAGTATGTATCGCTAGATTATTTGATATGTTAATTGTACTAGTGTTATCACAATATATGATTATTGCATTCTTGATCTCTATCTTCATTTCTTTCAACAATTGTTTAAACCAAACAATTTTAGAACAATTAACTATTGCTGCTACATATTTTGCCTCTATTGTGGATTGAGATGTACAATTTTTCTTGTTGCTTGTACAAGACACTAGCCTTTTACCAAGAAAGAATGCTCCACCACTAGTGCTTTTTTTGTCATCAATACTTCCTTCCCAATCAACATCAGTAAATGCTTTCAAGTCCAAATCACCTCCAAGTTTATACCATAAACCATAGTCTTCAGTATCTTTTAGATATCTCATGATTCTCTTGATTTCCATAATGTGATTTTCCTTAGGATTTTTTGTGAATGTTCCAACTACTAGAGAAATATTAGGCCTTATTTGCACTACATACTCTAATTTTCCAATCATTGATCTGTATGTGGTTTGGTCTACTTCTTTTGAATTATCATTTTTGGAGAGCTTATGTGTAGTAGACATAGGAGTTCCAACTAGTCTTGAATCTTCCATTCCAAACTTTTTCATTATTTCTTTGATATACTTAGATTGAGTGATGTAGATACAATTTTTATTCTACTATATCTGAATCCAACAAAGAATTTTATCTCACCAAACATGAACATCTCAAATTATTTACTCATTTCTTCTAAAAATGCTTTGCATAAGTCATCATTTCCTGTAAATAGAGTATCATCAACAAATATTTTTTCCAACAAAATCTTCTTATCTGGTCATTCCTTGATATACAAACTACTATTATCATTCATCCTTTGAAAGCCAATCTATACCAAGTAATTATGAAGTCTTTGATACCAAGCCGTGGGAGCTTTCTTGAGACCATATAATGCCTTGTGTAACCTGAAAATCATGTTTCTTTTGCTAGGATTTACAAAACCTTTTGGTTGTTTAATGTAGACTTCTTCATTAAGAATTCCATTCAAGAATGGATATTTGACATCCATTTGATATACATTAAATCCTATATGTGCTACATATGCTAGTATAGTTCTAACACCATCTAGTCTTTCCACAGGAGCAAAAGTCTCATCATAATCAATACCTTCTTCTTGAGAATATCCTTTGCACACTAATCTTGCTTTATTTATTGAAACTTTTCCATCTTCATTTGGCTTATTTCTAAATACCCACTTTGTACCAATTACATTTTCATCCTTGGGTCTAGGAAAGGGAGTCCAAGTTTTCTTCTTTTCTATTTTCACTATCTCTTAATTCATTTCTTCAATCCAACTTTCATTTTTCATAGCATCCTTAACACTTATAGGTTCAAATTCAACTAGTGAACATGTACCTTTTTATTATCTTCTTGTCATTGTTCCATTATTTTTTTCTCCAATAATCTAGTCAGGTGCATGATGTCTTTTGACATATCTTGCTAATATAGGCTATGTGGTCTTTGAATGAGTTCCACCTTCTTCGTCTTAAATTTTAGTTTCAAGCTCGAGTCTTTCAGTCTATGAATCTGGTCCATTAGGCTTAGTTTGAACTAGTTTGGTAGTCTTTGATTGTGACTTGGCTCCTTTAGATTGTAGCTCAAGTTGCACTCTCTAAAACTTGGTAACTATTGGAGATTTTGGGGACTTTGGAGATGAATTTTCCTTTCTCTTAAAGAGATTTGGTAGGGTATCAGGTTCATAGTAAACAAATTTTATGTAATTTTCTGGCTCCTTTTTGCTTTCTTCTTTACTCTTTTCTGCAAACTCATCAATTTTAACATGTGCACTTTCTATAATTTTATGAGTAGAAAAGTTCAAACATTTGTATGATTTACTTCTACAAAAATATTCTATAAATATTCCTTCATCAACTTTTACATTAAATTTTCTTTTTCTATATTCTTTTAAGATATAACATTTACTACCAAATATTTTCAAGTAACTTACATTAGGTTTGTACCCATACCATAGCTGATAAGGATTTTTGCTCGAATCTTTCTTGAACTATACTCTATTCAAGGTATGAACTCTAGTGCTAATAGCTTCCTTCTAGTATTAGAGAGCAACCTTCTTTTCAATCATTAGGTTTCTTGAACAATCCATAATAGATCTATTTCTTCTTTCAACTATACTATTTTTCTCTAGTGTACCAGGGCTTGATACTTGTCTTTTGATTCCTCCTTCAATGTAGAATTTATTCAATTCATTGGAAATGAATTCACCACCTCTATCTGATCTTAAGCATTTCAACCTCTTTCCAATTTCCTTTTCTACTCTTGCCAAATATCACTTGAATTTTTGAAAGGATTCTGATTTTTCTTTTAGATACATTACTGTCATCATTATAGAATAGTCATCAAAAAAAAGAATTAAAATTTTTTCTCCACTATAGCTTTATATTCCAATAGTTCCACATAAATCTGTATGAAAAATTCCAAGACTTCTTTTGATTGATAGTTTTTTCTTTTGAAGCCAATCTTTCCCATCTTACCAATTTGGCAATTCTTGCATAGACCAATGTTAGGCTTCTTCAAAGTAGGAATATCTCTTACCGTTTTATGTTTTCTTATCTTAATCAAACTATCAAAGTTTACATGACATAGCCTTTTGTGCCATAACTAGCTTTCCTCTACTTGAGCAATAAAATATGAACAAACATTGAGATCAAGATAAAATAGATTGCCTCTTATTTGCTTGCTAGATCCAACCAAATTTTCTTTTCCATCCAGTAGTTTGGCCTATCCATTCATGAATTCTACCTTGAATCCAATTTTATTCAATTGTGCCACATGCAATATATTATGCTTTACTCCTTTATGTAATGCTACACTAAGCATAAACCAAAAAATTAAAAACAAAGAACAAGAACCATAAATGTAACAAATTTTTTTATTTAAATCAACTTATTACAAGAAAAAATACACAGATTGAATCACTCTCAATCTGAAAACCTAATCTACATCCAACATAGGGACTCTAAATACTGTTTCAAGAAGTACCTTCAACAGCTATCCTTAGCTATTTGCTAAACAACTTGAAGCACCTATAAAACACATAGAAATACAACACAACACAAAAGGGGGCTTAGTACAAACTAAGTTGAAAAGTGTAATCCACTTGCATACATGTTAAAATAGACATATATATCCATAACGCAAATATCTGATACACTTAACATAGAGTAGTTCCAAAATTAATATGCAAGAAGTAAACATTTACTTAACAATGCAGAATTAAAATTGTACTAAGAATAACCCGTAAATGAATCATATATATACTAAGGTGTCATCGTTATGGCACTAAGATTCAAGATCCATGTATGGTATGCTCATAGTCATCACATAATGGTATTCTCTATTATACTTGTCAATGACAGAATAGAGATATGCCTTGTCCTCCGTACATAACCATATAGGTTTAAGTCAGAGGTAAGGCAAGTTATCTTTTATATGTAATTAACCCAACCAATTCACTTTAAATTTATCATTGAATTAATTAACTGAATAGGATAAACCAAATTTTTCCACCTCGAGATATGTTCATCACAACTATTCTTAAAATACACATCAAACAGATATACTAAGAATGTACATGCAATAGATATAAAATCAATATACAACATGATACTACATCCTATAATCCATTTGTAACACATCTTATTCTACCAATTTTAAAGTAAACATAGATAATTAAAACAACAAAAACTAAAGCTATAATATCAAGATCACGTAAGTACAATTGAATTGTTGTCTCAGCTCAACGATACTTACAGAATCTTCATACTATACATTTAATTTCCTGCCGACCTAGCCATCTACTCTTAACTTTGAAATGACCAAGATAAAAAATCAAAATGCACATGCTATTCTTTCTTTAAATGATATATCATCAAACATATATATCATAATCCGCCTCAATACTTGAAATGACTTTCTATTTCAATTATGAACTAAAAACATCTTTATAACAAAAGAATTTTGTTTCAAACATCTTATGTCAGAATGATCCATAAATGCTATTAAAATATTTCATAATCAAAATTAAACATAATAAAAATTAAGTACAGTCAATACTTATCAAATCATCATTAACGAGGTTATTAACATACAAGTGTCTATTGAAGTTTCACCTTTGTTTGACAAAATGCCGCCACTCATTTATAAATAGAACATCATATAAAAACACAATATCTGAAAACATTATAAAATGTGATTCATAGAATTTGCATTGCAACTTCATCATGCCAATAATCAAAATAGTTAGGATCTAATTTTCCCTATACTATAAGATGTAAACTAGCTAATCACATAATGACTACATTGACATTGAAACACCAGCATATCCCTATGTCTTTGTTTATCAAATAATGTCATATATAGTTGCGAACTATTTCACTAAACATTAGTTATATACAACCCATTTTTCCATCAAATTTTAATGGACAAATTATGCTATCTCTATGTTGTCTCTATTAGTTTCGAGTGTCACATAAAAAGTTCACATAATGCTACCCTGGATAACTATTCACAATAGAAACCATGTCCATCCAACAACTAAAACTCAACTAAGCATATATCCATATTTTCTTATTCAAAACAATTTCAATTTTAATAATTTACTAAATTATGTTGTCGCAACTAAATTTCTATTTGATTCGAACTCTCTCTTAACTATTTGATATAATGTCATGACTGGTGTCAAAAATTAACTAAGTTCCAAATTTCATATGATTACCATAACAATTGATAAGCAATTCGAACCTCATTACATTTCAAAAAGTATCAACAGTCAACAACATATTAATCACCAAATAACACTATAACACAATATCGATAATTGTTGGTTCAAACATAATTTACGTTTCATGCTAATTGTTTGATGTAATGTCTACTCTCAGTTTTAAACAGTTGCTCGATAGTTTTTTTATGTTATAGGTTTCATGTAATTCACCTACCATTTAAGACAATTTTAATACCCGTGTTTTAATACAATCACTATGGTTCGAACATAACTTAGCACCCGTGATTGATATTTTCATAAGTCAAGCTTGGATTTTACATCGCCAACCTTATGCAAACTGAATAACAATAACAATACCTCTATCATCAAGTATTTTATTTGATGTTACAACTAAACTCTTAGTCCATGCTACTATATAAGATCATAAGCACATAATGCTTACTGGTTCAATTCGATGATACCACATATAAATTCAAACAATGATACATGAATAAATCTAAACTATTTTAAGTAAAAACAGAGCCCAAACCAAAACCATTTCATAATCTAACTCTGTTCTATGTCGTATGTCATCAATATGAAAAAATGCCAACATCACACACGAAGGTAAAACACACAAAAGAGAGCCTCAGATTTATATAATTGAACGTGGAAAAACTCGATTTAAAACAGCATCTAAATCCAAAAGAAAACACAATGCTTGTAAACATATAATACCTATAATCCAAATATGGATATATATAGAACTAGGAACTATTTTCCCGATCCTACATACACCCATACTTGGGTATCGATATACTTTTTAAAACTGCAGCATTTCCTATTTCCTTCAAACCACTCAACACCCAAATAATAGTAAAGAGATAGGTTAGAGAATGCCCCCCTACCTCAAATCACAGTAGGAGGAAAAGCCCCAATATAATCCAACTAGAAGCCCTCAAACCAGCTTGAGTCTAACTCCAAGGCTTCTCAATACTTGGCCAAAACAACAATGAACACCGAAATGCAACTATGAGATATTGATTGATAGATAGAAACCCAAACTTGCTCAGCTTCATAAGCAAGGATTTCATTCCAACTGAAACCCTTCATGATGCTGATACTCTAGTAATGGAACACAAATGTTATGCATTCGTAGAGCAATGAGGCCAAATTATTGGCATTGCTTCCTCAGAAATCCAACTAGCAAAGGTATGGTGATCAAAACAATCAATGCCATAAAACCTCATTAATCTTGCATTGAATTCACCAACGACACAACATAGACCAAGTACATATGACAGTCCCATTACCACCACCATATTCTGGCTTTCAAAACAATAAACATTTTACCTTATTCAAAGCTTTCGAGATCCATTTAGGGTTATATGTATTAAGAGACAATAAACCCTTTTTACAAAATAGAAAATAGAAAATATTTTTGCCATCTCAACTTAGGGTATTTCAACCCTTTCAAAAACAAGCATATACATATGCAATGCCTAATGAAGTTTTAAAAACAAATTAATATAACTTATATACTCAAAACCATATAAGGATTATATATAGTTAGAAGAATTTAAATCCCTACTCAGTAACCCATATGCAAATACAATGACAAGCTCCAAACACATAAAGCATTTTAACATACAATTGAAATTGTAATACAAGTTATACATACAACTTAAAACTTTCTTTCCAATATCTTTTCAACATAGAATGTAGTTTGCATCAAGTTTGAAACCTAATTAACATAATTGTTACCAAATAGCAAGAAAATATAAATATATATAAGTTTACCAGTATCAAATGTTGAATACATAAGTATCCTTCAAACTAATAAAATAGTTCTGAACCAAGTTCTGTAATGAAAGACAACATATCAACTAAAATGAACTCCAAATAGTAAAGTCTTAAAATGCTATTGAACAAAAGTAGTGGTCAGGCATGACACCCTCCCCCACTAGGATACGACTTTCTCCTGGAAGTCTGCAAACAAGTGTGAATGAGCTATTCTCATCATTTTAGTGTCCTCCCAGGTAGTAGATGTTTCATCATTGGGGTCCCCTAGGACCTTTACCTACCTTATTTCTCTTCCTCTTAAACTCATAGTTCTACTTTGTGTGATCTGCATTGGTTCCAACATAATTTGACGATCCAAAATTTGCAAATGTTTCCAATCAAGCACATGAGCAATGTCAGGTATGTACTTATGCAAAACTGAAACATGAAATACATTATGTATGCATGAAAGACTCGATGGCAAGGCAAGTTTGTAGGCAATAGGTCCAATCCGTTCTAGAATTTGAAATAAACCTACAAATCATGGTGCTAACTTGGATCCCTTACCATAGAAAATTGGACTTTTACGCGGTCTTACCCAAAGAAATACTTTATCACCAACCAAGAATTGATGGTCAATTCTATGCTTATTAGCATATTTCTTTTGTCTATCTTGAGCAGTAATAAGGTGCTCTCTAATCCTCTTAACCTGTTGCTCCAAGTCTTGCAACATATTAGGTCCTAAAAGAGTCCTGTCTTCCAAATTATCCGAGCTGAGAGGTGTCCTACAAGGTCTACCATACAATGCTTGAAATGGTGCTATACCTATGGAACTATGATATCCATTATAAGAAAATTCTACCAAGTGTAGATACTCCTCCAATTTATTCTGTCTATCCATTACGTACATCCTAAGCATGTCTTCCACAATTTGGTTGACATGTTTAGTTTGTCTGTCTATCTCTGGGTGATAAGTTGAACTGAAATTCAGCTGAGTACCTAACTCTTGCTGCATGGATTTCCAAAGAGAAGCAGTAAATACTGGATCACTATCAAAAATAATCTTTTAAGGAATTCCATGTAACTTAACTATCTGCTCCATATATATTTTGGCAACCGTTGGTGCATTATAGGATGATCTAATTGGAATAAAGTGGGCAACCTTAGAAAAATGATCCACTACCACTATAATAGCATCATGCCTATGAGCTGTAATAGGAAATATAGTAATAAAATCTATAGAAATGATGTCCCATTTCCATTCTGGAATACTATGTGGCTGCAATAGTCCCATAGGGTGCTGATGTTCAGCCTTAACCTGCTGACATTCTAAGCATCGAGCCACAAAATCTGCTATGCCTCTCTTCATTCCAGGCCAATAGTAATGTTGCTTAAGGTCAGCATGCATTTTCTTGACACCTAGATGAGTTGGATATGGTGCTTTGTGGGCCTCAAACATAATCAAATTTCTCAAATCACCCAACTCAGAAACATACACACTCCCTCTATACAGCAGAAAACCTTCAGAATTCACTGAATACCCCTCAAAATGCCCTTTCAAGATGCTGCCACTATCCATAACAACCTTAACATCCTAAAACCAATGATTTGCAAAAAGGTTCTACAAAATCTTATCCTTAAGATCCATCGTTAAGATTAGAGAAGATAATTCATGTCACCTTCTGCTAAGTGCATCAGCAACCATGTTATCCTTCCCTTGGACATATCTAATCTTGAAGTCATATTCACACAAGAACTCCATCCATCTGCACTACTTAGAATTGAGGTTTGGTTGTGTGAAAAGATACTGAAGGCTTCGATGATCAGAATGTAACTCAAAATGTTGACCCAGAAGAAAATGCTGCCAATTGATCAAAGCATGCACAATCACAGCAAGTTCAAGATCATGAGTAGGATAGTTCACCTCGTGACTCTTTAGCTTTCTGGACTCATAAGTAATAACATGTCCATCCTACATCAACACTACCCCTATGTCATCCAAAGATGCATCAGTGCAAACCACAAACTCCTTAGCAGAATCTGGGACTGCCAGGACTAGTGCACTGGTCAAACATTCCTTAAGTTTTTGAAATGTTGCCTCACATTCATCTGTCCACACAAATTTCATCCCTTTTCTCTGAAGAGATGTGATAGGATGCACTATTCTAGAGAAGTTTGACACAAATTTGCAGTAATAGCTTGCTATGCCCATGAAACTTCAAACTTCGGACACATTTGTAGGTGCTGGCCAATCAACAATAGCCCAAATTTTGGATGGATCTACAAAAATTTCATCCCCAGAAATGATATGCCCCAAGTAACCAATCTTTGATCTGAAGAATTTGCACTTCTCGGGATTGGCATACAGTCTGTTCCTATGAAGGTATTCCAAAACCTGCTCTAAATGCTACTCGTGCTCCTCAACAGAGTTAGAATACACCAAAATATCATCTAGAAAAACCACTGAACTTGTCTAGGCAAGTCCTAAACACACCATTCATTAGACTCATAAAGACAAAAGGTGCATTTGTTAACCCAAAAGGTACTACTATGAATTTGTAGTGTCCATATCTGGTGTGAAAAGTTGTTTTGAAAATATCAGATTCCTGAATTCTAAGTTGATGATACTCAAATTTCATATCAATCTTCGAAAAGACTCGGGCACCCTTAACTTGGTCAAATAAGTCATCAATTCTAGGCAAAGGATACCTATTCTTAATAGTGACTTTGTTTAACTGTCTATAATTGATACAAAGTCTTAAGGAGCCATCTTTCTTCTTGACAAAGATTACTGGAGCACCCCAAGGTGATACACTAGGATGAATCAAACCTTTCTCCAAAAGCTCCTCCAACTAAAATTTAAGTTCGATGAGCTCTTGAGCTATCATTCTGTAAGGAGTCTTGGAAATAAATTTCATTCTTGGCACTAAATCGATTCAAAAATAAATTTCTCTTCTTAGAGGTATTCCAGGAATCTCCTGAACAAAAACATCTAAATTTTTTTGCAAGACTTGACAATCAAGAGAAGAACCTCTAACTATAGAATCTTTTAAGTCATTTATTGAAATGGCAAACAAACTGCAGCCTTTTCGAGCACACCTTGCCAATTGCTTGGCAGAAATTGTCCACAAAGAGATGGGTCTCTTGATTCCAGCAATAACCCTAGCTGATCCAACATCATCTACACAATTAATTTTCTTATCCTTGAAATTCAAAATAGCTTGATGCTATTCTAACCAATCCATACCCAAAACTATGTCATACGATCCTAAAGGTATAACCCTAAGGTTCGCTGAAGTAGTGAAAGATTTCATACAAATCTTACAGTTATGAGCAACAATATCAATGTTCACCTTGGATCCTGATGCAAACTCCACTTGCCATCTGTTCCTTGCCCTAACCATAGGAATACCACTATGAGCAACTAAAGTAGAAGAAATAAATGAGTCTATAGCTCCAGAGTCAAATAAGATAGATACTTTTATACCTTGAGTATTACCCTGAGCTTCAATAATTGTGTTCTGGTGTTCGGCTTGCTTTTGATCCAGGGTTGCAAAAATACGGTGGTTCCTGGTAGAATCATCAATAGTCGCTTTAGACCTAGTTGGCTTAGGTCCAACCTTTGGCTTGTTCCAGTTAGGGCACTGAGACTGATAATGACTTAACTGTCCACAATGAAAACACTCAACAGATTTCCTAAATCCCATGTTTTGTCCAGAAGAATTAGGAGATGGTTTATTACTCTACACACTCTAAGATGGTTGAGATGGTCTAGGCTATTCTGAACCCTTGGAATCCTTACCAAACTTCCTCCTCTTGAATTTCCCATCTTAAAATCCTAATTTTGAACTACTCTAAGGAGGTTTTTGACTCTTACTGACATTTGAAGCAAGTGGATTCATCTTGGTTTTGTGTGAAGCCACATGATAACCAAACTTCATCTCAATTAGCTTTTCTCGCTCTAAAGCTTCCTGCATAGTCAAAGGTCGGAAAGTTCTCACTTCCTCCCCAATCTTGGGCATAAGTCCTCTGATGAAATGTTGTATCATGGCCTTATCATTTTCTGCCCACCCAAAAAACTTCTTAAGCTCGTAGAACCTACATTCATAAGCTTCCATTATAGAGCCAGACTGCATAATCTGAAAGAACTCCTCTGCATGGGCCTAATGCCAATATTCAGACATGAACCTCTCCTTGAAATGCTCTATAAAGAGTTCCCAAGTAACTAGGGAGATATCAATGCCAAGCTTCTCCAACTCATGTTCCCACCACAAGGAACTGAGTCCCCTCAAATGCATAACTATCCATCTTACCTTCATGTTACTCAAGTAGTGGTGTAAGATAAAGCATCATTCAATATTCAACAACCAAGCTTCTGCCGATGTACCCTATTCCGTACCATAGAATAACAGCCCTTTCATCTTGGAAAGATCCTTGAGCTGAGCTCTTGCCACTAGATCATCCTCTATAGGAAGATTAATACCCTGCAACAAGAGGTCTCCTATCATTCACTCCCCCACCAAGAATTTGGTTGTTAGTCTCAATATTATCGAGATGTTCTAGTATCCTCCGAAGTATAATAGCTTGGTCTACCTGGTTAGCCTGGTTATTTCCAACCTCAACATTTTGATCAAACTGACCAACTCCACCATCATTCTAGTGCCTAGGACCTCTACCAAAGCCCCTGCCCCTGCCTTTGCCTCTGCCACCAAGGTTATCCTTAGGAATGCTGCATCCTCGAGTTCCTCTAGTGACAGGAGGCATGATAGTAACCTACAAACAAAAAAAACTATAAATACACATTGATCACGGGTTAAACCCTATAACCCAAGAGTCCTAGTTAATCCAAATTGGGCTCTGATACCAAATGTAATGCTACACTAAGCATAAATCAAAAAATTAAAAAAAAAGAACAAGAATCATAAACGTAATAATTTTTTTTAATTTAAATCAACTTATTACAAGAACAAATACACAGATTGAATCACTCTCAATCTGAAAACCTCAAATTGAAAGATGATATCATCCAAGTACATATCCATTATAATGCGAATACATATAGAGTTTAGTACAATAATGAAGTACAATTTCATTTCTAATCACCTACGTCCAAGATAGGGACTCTAGATATTGTTTCAAGAAGTAAATTCAACAGTTATCCTTAGCTACTTGCTAAACAACTTGAAGCACCTGCAAAACACACATAAATACAACACAACACAAAAGGGGGCATAGTACACACTAAGTTGAAAAGTGTAATCCACCTGCATACATGTTAAAATAAACATATATATATCCATAATGCAGATATCTGATCCACTTAACATAGTGCAGTTTCAAAATTAATATGCAAGAAGTAAACATTTACTTAACAATGCAAAATTAAACTCACACTAAGAATAACCCATAAATGAATCATATATATACTAAGGTTTCATCGTCATGGCACTAAGATTCTGCATCCATGTATGGTATGGTCATAGTCATCACATAATGGTATTCTCTATTATACTTGTCAATGACAGAATAGAGATATGCCTTGTTCTCCGTACATAACCATATAGGTTTAAGTCACAGGTAAGGCCAATTATCTTTTATATGTAATTAACCCACCCAATTCATTTTAAAGTTATCACTAAATTAATTAGCTAAATAGGATAAACCAAATTTAGCCACCTCGATATACGTTCATTATAGCTATTCTTAAAATACACATCAAACAGATATACTAAGAATGTACATGCAATAGATATAAAATCAATATACAACATGATACTACATCCTATAATCCATTTGTAACACATCTTATTCTGTCAATTTCAAAGGTAAACATAGATAATTAAAACAACAAAAACTAAAGCTATAATATCAAGATCACATAAATACAATTGAACTATTGTCTCAGCTCAACAATACTTACAGAATCTTCATACTATACATTCAACTTCCTACCAACCTAACCATCTACTCTTAACTTCGAAATGACCAAGATAACAAATCAAAATGCACATGATATTCTTGCTTTAAATGATATATCATAAAACATATATCATAATCTACCTCAATACTTGAAATGACTTTCTATTTCAATTATGAACTAAAAACATCTTTATAACAAAAGAATTTTGTTTCAAACATCTTATGTTAGAATAATCCATAAATGCTATTAAAATATTTCATAATCAAAATTAAACATAATAAAAATTAAGTACAGTCAATACTTATCAAATCATCATTAACGAGGTTATTAAAATACAAGTGTCTATTGAAGTTTCACCTTTGTTTGACAAAAAGCCACTACTCATTTATAAATACAACAGCATATAAAAACGCAATATCTGAAAACATTATAAAATGTGATTCATAGAATTTGCATTGCAACTTCATCACGCCAGTAATCAAAATAGTTAGAATGTAATTTTCCCTATACTATAAGATGTAAACTAGCTATTCACATAATGACTACATTGACATTGAAACACCAGCATATCCCTATGTCTTTGTTTATCAAATAATGTCATATACAATTGCTAACTATTTCACTAAACATCAGTTATATACAACCCAGTTTTCCATCAAGTTTTAATGGACAAATTATGCTATCTCTATGTTGTCTCTATTAGTTTCGAGTTTCACATAAAAAGTTCACAAAATGCTACTCTCAATAACTATTCACAACAGAAACCATGTCCATCCAATAGCTAAAACTCAACTAAGCATATATCCATATTTTCTTATTGAAAACAATTTCAATTTTAATAATACTAAATTATGTTGTCGGAACTAAATTTCTATTTGATTCGAACTCTCTCTTAACTATTTGATATAATGTCATGAATGGTGTCAGCAATTAACTAAGTTCCAAATTTCATATGATTATCATAATAGTTGATAAGCAATTGGAACCTTATTACATTTCGAAAAGTATCGACAGTCAACAACATATTAATCACCAAACAACATTATAACACAATATCGATAACTGTTGGTTCAAACATAATTTACATTTCATGCTAACTATTTGATGTAATGTCTACTCTCGATTTTAAATAGTTTCTCGATAAATTTTTTATGTTATAGGTTTCATGTAATTCGCTTACCATTTAAGATTATTTTAATACCCGTGTTTTAATACAATCACTGTGGGTCAAACATAACTTAGCACCCATGATTGATATTTGCATAAGTCAAGCTCGGATTTTACATCTCCAACCTTATGCAAATTAAATAACAATAATAGTACCTCTATCATCAAGTCAGTTAGTTGATGTTACAACTAAACTCTTAGTCCATGCTACTATATAAGATCATAAGCACATAATGCTTATTGGTTCAACTCGGTGATACCACATATAAATTCAAAAAATGATACATGAATAAATCTAAACTATTTTACATAAAAATTGAGCCCAAAAAAAACCCATTTCATAATGTAACTGTATTCTATGTCATATCTCATCTATATGAAAAAATGCCAACATCACACATGAAGGTAAAACACACAAAAGAGAGCCTCAGATTTATATAATTGAACGTGGAAAAAACTTATTTAAAACAACATCTAAATCCAAAAGAAAACACAATTCTTGTAAACATATAATACCCATAATCCAAATATGGATATATATAGAACTCGGCACTATTTTCCCAATCCTGCATACACCCATTCTTGGGTATCGATATACTTTTTAAAACTACAACATTTCCTATTTCCTTCAAACCACTCAACACACAAATAACAGTAAAGATATAGGTTAGAGAATGCCCCCTACCTCAAATCATAGTAGGAGGAAAAGCCCCAATATAATCAAACTAGAAGCCCTTGAACTAGCTCGAGTCCAACACCAAGGCTTCCTAATACTTGACCAAAATAACAATGAACACAGATATGCAACTATGAGATATTGATTGATAGATAGAAACCCAAACTTGCTCATCTTCATAAGCAAGGATTTCTTTCCAACTGAAACCCTTCATTATGTTGATACTCCAGTAATAGAACACAAATGTTATGCATTCTTAGAGAAATGAGGCCAAATTATTTGCATTGCTTCCTCAGAAATCCAACTAGCAAAGGTATGGCAATCAAAACCATCAATGACATAAAACCTCATTAATCTTGCATTGAATTCACCAGTGACACAATGTAGACCGAGTACATATGACAGTCCCATTACCACCGCCATATTCTAGCTTTCAAAACAATAAAAAATTTACCTTATTCAAAGCTTTTGAAACCCATTTAGGGTTATATGTATTAAGAGATAATAAGCACTTTTTACAAAATAGAAAATAGAAAATATTTTTTCCATCTCAACTTAGGGTATTTAAACCCTTTCAAAAATAAGCATATACATATGCAATGCCTACTAAAGTTATAAAAACAAATTAATATAAGTTATATACTCAAAACCATATAAGGATTATATATAGTTAGAATAATTTAAATCCCTATTCAGTCACCCATACACAAATACAATGACAAGCTCCAAACACATAGAGCATTTTAACATACAATTGAAATTGAAATACAAGTTATACATAGAACTTAAAACTTTCTTTCCAATATCTTTTCAACATAGAATGCAGTTTGCATCAAGTTTGAAACCTAATAAACATAATTTTTACCAAACAGCACAGAAATATAAATATATATAAGTTTACCTGTATCAAATCTTGAATACATAAGTATTCTTCAATCTAATAAAATAGTTCTGAACCAAGTTCTCAATGAAAGACAACATATCAACTGAAATGAACTCCAAACAGTAAAGTCTTATAATGTTGTTGAACAAAAGTAGTGGTTAGGCATGACACTTTAACCCAATATTTAATATCACATACCAGTTCTTTAGTTAATGAAATGCATCCTTTTCCTTTTATGTTGCAAGGTTATTTGTTTTGAAATCTCACACTACCTACATTATAATTTTCCATGTGCTCAAATTTTGTTTTGTATCCAATCATATGATGTGAACATCCACTGTCAATAATCCATATATCATTTTTTCTAACATGAGAGATAAGTGTAATCTTATCTTTTTCATCATCAAATTCATCTTTCACAACAATATATACCATTTCATCTTCACTGTTATTAGAATCTTTAGTTATAAAAGAAGATTTCTTACCTTTCTCCTTGTAGTTTTTGTAGTTCTTGGAGTCCTTCTTGCCTTTCTGCCTATTGCTTTTCTTCTCATCCTTGATTTCCTTATTTGGACATCTAGTTACAATGTGACAAACTTATTCATAAGAAAAGGAGATCAGAGAAATTTTACCTTTGTACTTTCCTCTTCCCTTGGAATACTTCCTTGAAAGTAGGGCTTCAACAACTCCAAGATAATTGTCTAAAAATTCTTCTAATGTTCCTTCTTCTTCACTTCTTGATTGACAGGACTTTCATTTCTTACCCTTTTCATTGAGTGAGAGTTTACCTTTAAAATAAGATTCAATAACCTTTGAACTAGGAACATAGTTATCAATGTTATCTAACTCAAAAGCTATCAATCTTCCAAATATATTTTATTATTTGGATCACATCTCATTTATTGAATAGGAAATACTCTAATTGCATAAATAGGAAGAAGAGTTTTAAGTACCTTGCTTACAACTATTTTCTCTTCAATGTTTCCTCTAGATGTTTTGATTGCACTTACATTGGCCTTGATCCTTTCCACATATTTTACAATGTTTTCACCCTCTCTCATTCTCATTTGGTCAAATTGTCCTTTGAGGCTTTCTACTTTGGCTCTTCTTACATTGTAATCTTCTCCATAAATATCTTTCAGTTTGGTCCACATTGCATGAGCAATTTTTCAATGCTTTACCTCATCAAATTTAGCATAACTGAGAGTAGATGCAATATCAATCATCATGATATTATGATTCTTCTTTTTTAAAATATCTTCAATTGATAATGTTCTAGTGGGAGTTTTGTATTCAAAATCAAAATATTTGCAACCTGAATCATTGATAGTAGCCAGGTGTAACCTCATAAGTTCTTGTCATGCTAAAAAATTGTCATTGTTTTGCTTGGGGATTCCTCTTTTATAAGACATCATGATCTTTAGCATACATCCTCGAAACCTTCTCTGCAAGCAACAAAAGCTCTAATAACATTTGTTGGAAACATAATAGAAGCAATTGAGAGGAGAGGGGTGAACAAGTTACTACTAAAATAAATCCTTGATCCCTTAGATGTCAGTACAAAATGCAAACTAAAAATTGAATAGTGTTGAAGCTCGGTAAACACAAAGAGAATGTTGTAACTCAATAAATACTTGGCATATAAAATTTAGATATTATTTTTTGATTACCACTACTTTAACTTAGTTGCAAAAACATAAAAGAAAATAGATTGAACATAGGAGACACTAAAATTTAATGTGGAAACCAAATTTGGGAAAAACCAAAAATTGCAACTAGTTACTATTTTCACTATTTTGAAGTAAGCCATGTTAGGAGCCAACCCTATTAAAGGTTACAAAACACACTGTTAGGTGTGATGTTGTTAAAGGATTTAATCACCCTATTAAGAGTGGCATTGTTAGAGGTCTTTAGACAATTCAATAGAACTATCACCTTATTAGAGAGTTTGCAAATAGTTGTTAAGCCAACTCTGTTAAAAGATTTAGATCATTGCTACAATGGTTAGAGAGTAACAATCAAATGGTGTAATTTGAATGCAACTAATTTGCTAATTACAAATCTCTATTCTAGTTTGTACTTGATCCATCCTAATCGAATATAGCTTTTCTGATACACAAGGATATTCTACTTATCCTTCAAATTCACTTCCTCTTCTCATCATTAGATCTTCAATAACATCTTCTTTCTTTTTCAGACACACTTTGAAATCACAACTTGACATTATAGTTATATCTTTCATTTTGTCAAGTCTACTCAAATACAACTTAGAATAATTAATATTCATCACTTTAGTCAATTGGAATCAATAGATAAATCAATTAAGCTTAATATGCAAAAATAAGAAAATCCTTCATTAGCTAACCCAGCTTAGTAGAAACTAACTTAGAAATGATTCCTGTCATTAACCGATAGAAGCTCAGTTAACACTGTGAACTCATGAAAATTTCTTTGTTAATTGAGTGAGCTCGATTAGCACAGGTTCCATCCAACTTTCCTTCATTAACCGAGTAAGCTCAGTTAACACTCATCTTTTGCATATTTTCCTTTAACACCCAAGTGAACTTGTTAGACATTGCCTTTTGAACTAAGAAAACATAGGAATGCTTGATAGATACAGAAAATTGTCTCATCTTCCTAAGTAAGCTTGGCATATACTGGCTGATAAAGATTATGACATTTATATAATATAAAAGACAATACACAATTAATCAATTGTATCCAACACATGATTAGTTTGATTATGATAGTATTATATATATACAATGGCTTAGAAATTAAAATATGTTGTTTGAAATTTGATTGAGAAATGTTTAATATGGTTTTATTAAGTTATGAATATAAAATTGATTTAGGATTTATATATGAAAATGATTTATTTATCTTGGATATTTATATGTGGTTTGAGTGTGCAAGAAAAAACCATAGTAAAATGGAGTACAAGAATATACCTTTTTATTAACTAAGATTTCTAAGATTAGATGTAATAAAGAGATCTTAACCTTGTTGTTAAGTATTTTACTTTGAGAACATAATGTGTATGACTGTTTTAGATTAGATTCATTTTATGAAAATTGATTTGCCACTCATAATGTTAAGTGTGTAATTTATAATGTCACTAGACAATTGTGTTGTTATTTATTTAAGTGGCAATTCAGATTGAGACATTGGAGAAAGTCACCCAACCTTAATTTTAACCAAATATAAATGTTTAAGTTATATCTATTGGTAAATAGATTTGTCACTATAGAAATTGCCCAACAAACTGCATATGGAAAACTGTTCACAACAGTTAGATAGGCCCTTGATATCTAGCCTCCCTCTGCATTTAGAGATGTTTCTTGAAACATTGTCATGCTTCTATTTGTCACTACCATGTTCTTTGTGTTTACAGAATCTCTCTTCTCAGCATTTTCTCAAAGACTTGGCACTTGGTCTATATACTTTATTATACCAATTTCTTCAGGGCACACATTGAAACATGGGGTTCTAAATGCGTATTATCTCATGCCCATGAGAAATGCAGCCAAAACCTTTTTCCAACTGTTAAGCATTAAGAATTCCACTAACTTCATTCTTTGGCTAGGTTTTAACGGTCTCTTTCCATTTATTTTATTGCTTCTCATTCCCAATAGGTGGTTGTTTTAATAGGTAGATTTTGGGTTGGGAAGTTTGGTTTAGGATTAGATTAAAATGTTGGAGTATGTAGAGAGAGAGTACTTCAGTACATGGAGAGAGAAGATTGTGAATGAGAGAAGGAAAACTCAAACTCAAACCCCAAACTTCTCTTTAGAAGTTGGAGTACGTAGAGAGAGGTAGTACAGGGAGCAAGAAAATATGGAAATAGTGGAGAATAATTATTTTTTCATTTTCTCTCCATCTCTCTCATAAGATTATCCAGGTAACAATTGGCTCTATCTGGGGACAAGGACTGTGCAGGGCACTGAATGAACCTAGAGTTAAGAAAGAGAAGTGCTTTATCACAAGGGCTATAGAGTAATTCCAAAAGGAGATAAATCCAAGAAAAAGGGACTAAGCACAACAAAAACTCCTGACTAAGATATATAAAATGCTACAGACTGCATGCCTTACTGACGATAATGTTTCAAATGTTGCCCATTGTAAGGTAAGGGTTGTTAAGTACCATTGAGATATGACAAGATGAAGGAATTTTATCCACACACCTCTTTAATCTAGATTGGTCCCCTCCATAAGGAGTCAAACTTTCCATGTAGACCTTTTGGCCCTCTACGCTTGTCTGAAAGTAAGATGAGATCACCTTCCTAGAAGACCCTCTATTTAGCTTTCTTATCAAAAAAATTTTTAACTCAGGACTGATCTTCCTATATCTTGTCCATAACCACTTCTCTCTCCTCTTCTAGCTTGGTCAAATATAGTATTCTCTTTTCAAGAGCATCTCTAAATTCATGTTTTTCAATAGCATTCTGTAACTTCAAAGAAAATAATTCTAGAGGAAGTGGGAAAACTACTTCAGTAACATATAGGATTTCAAAGGGAGATAACCATGTTGCTCTCCTCTTAGTAGTATGATCTACCCAAAGTGCATCATATAAGTGTTTATGCTAAGACCTCTGAGTAACATCTATGAATTTTTGCACAATGCTCATAATATTTTTATTGCTTGATTCTACCTGACCATTTCCTTGTGCAAAATAATATGAGGAATGAGAGAAAATGATTCCATATTGATACCAGAAGGTTGATATATCCTAAGAGAAGAAGTTGGTAGCATTATTAGTAACAATCTTGATAGGAACACTAAACCTAACCAAAATGTTTTGCTTGATGAAACTAAACACCACTTCTAAAGTTGTTTGATTGACTAAAATGGCTTCTACCCACTTGGTAAAATAATCATTTGCCTTTAAAATTTGAGATACTCCATCAATGGATGAAGGATGGATAGGACCAATATAGTCTAGACCCCATTTTTGAAAGGGTTCTTTGATCACTACTAGCTTTAAGGGTAGTGCTGCTAATTAGACTCTTCCTTTGAAATATTGACAAAAGTCACATTTCTTGACCCATTCTTTTGCAACTTTGAACATCTCAGGCTAGTAAAAATAGTTTCTTACAATTTTTTAAGTTGTTACCAATGCTGAGTAATGAACTCCACATGCTTCATTATGAAACTATTGAAGCAACTCCTTTCTTTGTTCAGAATCTACACATCTTAGGAAGGTGCCATCTATTCACTTCTTATACAAAGTGTCACCCTAGATGATGTAGTTCGTAGATTTTAGTTTTAAGGTCCTCTTCTCTTTGGGTGATAAATGAGTTGGGCATTCTCCATATGTCAGAAAGTAGGAAATATTAGAAAACCAATCATCAACATTACCAATAAATAAAACTAATGGAATTTCTTTCTCTATCTCTTCTTCATCTCTGGAAGATCCTTCTGCGATAGCTTTACACAAACCTTTTCCTCTGACAAGCTTTGTAGGTATGATATTGAGATCATATTCTTGTACTTTAGCTATCAAGGAGGCCCTTTTTTTCACACCAATCTCTTGTTGTGTTAGAAGAGTCTTCACTATCGAATCAGGAACAAATGCCTTGGAGTGAGAGTTTAGGATGTAAAACCTAAACTTTTTCACTTCTCTGACTAGATCATATGCATTCTTCTCAATCAAAGAGTATTTTAATTCATGATTCTTAAGAGGGATACTCATGAATGCTATCAAGGCCTTGGTGTTGTCTTTTCTAGGTTGGGTAAGTATAGTGGATAAAATGTTCTCAGATGCATAACAATAGAAATGAAAATCTTTAGAAAAATATGGATAAGAAAGGGTAGGGGTATTAGAAATTGTAGTCTTGATTTGTTCAAAAGAAGCCTTACCTTCCTTCATTGATTTAAAATTTGTATTCCCTTTCATCATATCTACAATTGAATTTGTGATCCCAAAGAAGTCTGGTACAAATCTCCTTATGAACTTTATTTGCCCAAAGAAAGACTTGACCCCTGGTTTACTCATTCGAAGTGATAATTTTTGGATAGCTTTCACCCTTTCAATGTCTATTTGAATATCCTCCTTAGAAAGTAAGTGTCCAAGTAGTTTTCCTTCTATCACTCCAAAAATAGACTTCTTAGGATTCAACGAGATGCCATGGGTTAGACATCTATGCAGGACAACTTCTAGATGATGTACATGGTCTCCTCTATCTTTGGAAAACACTGTAAGTTCATCAAGGTAAATGAAAATAATCTTGTTTTTGAGATCTGCAAATGAAATATCCATTGTCCATTGACAAGTGTCTCTCATGTTTATCAAACCAAAAGGCATACAATTGTAGGCAATCATACCCCATGGAGTGGTAAAAGCTATTTTATGTTGGTCTTCCAATGTGACACTGATCTAATTATAACTGGAGAAACCATCTAGCATTGACATGAGCTCTGAACTAGATACCAACTACAAAATATGGTCTATGATATGAAGCCCATAATTATCCTTAAGTGATGCTTGATTCAAATTCTGGAAGGCAACACATATTCTTATCTCACCATTCTTCTTCGTGACTAGGACGATATTGGCTACCCATGTTGAATGGTGAATAGGATAGATAATCCTTGCTTTAAGCATTTTATCAACTTCATTGAATATAGCGTCAGCTACTTTGGGATTGAATTGCCTTTGTTTTTACCCGAAGGGAGTTGAACTAGGTTTTAATGGAATCCAATGTTTAAATTTTCCATTCATGAATTCCTTCAAATCTTCATAACCCCATGCAAAAACATCTTGGTAATTTTTTAGCAAATTCATGAATTTCTCTTTTTCTTCTGACAACAAATTTCTCCCTATTAGGACCATCTTGGGAATCTCTTCAGAACCAATCTTTACCTTCTCATAACCCAAAGAATTAGAAGATTTAGTATCTTCAACTTTCTCTTTCCTTTTATCTTCTTTATCAAAAAGACTTTCAAGGGTGACTAATCCTCTAGGAATAACATTACTTTGTAGTTAAATAATCTCAAGATTATCCCCTAGTGTTCCATCATGATTCTATGATCCTTCAAAATTCAAATCTAAAAAAGGAGGTCTTCCCTCAAGAAATGCAATGATTTTCCCATCATCATCAAAAACTTTCCAATTTCAATCATTATCTGTCACACTGGATCTATGAATCATCTCTACTATATAAACATCTCTATTGAACTTGGGATAAGGAATCATGAGAGAGGTAGAGACTACAAGACAATCTACTTTGGAATTCTATTCACAAGGAATAGAAGATAAAGAAATTGCATTGAAATGCTTGATCTCATCCGACACTCTATTTCTATTTGGCTTTAGTCTTGCATTCTTAGTTTGATATTGCCCCTGCACCTAGTTAACAACTAATTCTACATCTCTAGTTACCTTGAGTTATTTGATTCCTTTTTCTCTTGCATACTCAAGACCAAGTAGAAGAGCTTCATATTCTACAATATTATTAGTGGTTTCAAAAACCAACTTATAAGCTTTTGGCAATTTATCTCCTTTTGGTGATACCAACACTATCCCAACACTTGAACCAGAAGAAGAAGAACTTCCATAAAACTCCATTGACCATAATTCATTAGCTATATCAGGCATAAGAAACTCAGCTACATATTCTTTAGTGGATGTCATCATATAGGTTCCATGTCTGGTATCAACATACAATATTTCAGCCCTTGGATCATTCGATTTCAAGATTGCATATTTAGCTTTAGGTTCACAATTGAGTTTAACTTTTTTATCTCCAATCAGGATAAGGGCATGAGACATGTCCATCTTGATTTCACCACCAAGATCTTTACAAAAACTTCTTCTCAATAGCATCCCATAACAAGCTGGGATATCAGCAACCAAGATATTCAATTTTAACTTCTTCTCAGGATGTGCTGCAAGTGCTACTTGACAATTTTTTAACTGGCCAACAAGCGAAACTTATTCTGCCTCCATAGAATACACCTTTCTTGATGGTTTTTTTAATGAGAAACCTAGGGCATGGGCCACCTTTGAAGGCATGACATTATCAGATGCACCTGAATCAATGACACAATTGCTTAACTTGCATCTAGCTATATAGAGGGAAATAGAGAAGGGATCAATTTTATCTGACAAAGAAGCTACAAAAAATGATTCCTTCTCAGTGATGAGCCCTTGAAAATTATATTCCTCTCTCAAAGAAACTCCTAACTCATGGTTGATAGTGATCTTAGGTGAACCTTTGCCTTTACCAACGCATTAAATCAACATTTCTAATTGATGTGGGTTGGCTTTTAGGTAGTCCAACTAAGAAATTTGTACTTTGGTCTTCCTAAAATGTTCAATAAAATCAAAAGAGTCTTCAAAAATGGGAGAAATTGTACCTTTATTTGTCTCCTTCACTTGTGAAGGCTCTTTCAAAGTATGCTTTCGAGATAGAATTTACTTAACAATCTCATCAGAAGTGTTATCCTTTTCTTCTTTTGCCCGCTTCTCTTCTAATCTTTGTCTCCAATTGGGTCTAGTTGTATTGCAAGAATAATTGTTAATATCTTCAGCTTTCTCATTATTAGACTCATATTCTAGAAAGTTTATGGAAGAAGTCCTAGCAATAGGTACTATTAGATCATTAGGAACCACATATTCTTCTATTTTCTCTGTTGTCAAATGTATTTGCATGAATCTAGCCATCTTGGGATAGCTTGCACCATTATGATTAGTCATTAGATGAAAATCACACATAGTAGTCTATTTATTGGAAGATGCAAGATTCTTGATGGCTAATCTTGGTGTAGGCTAGGGTAGCCATTTAGACTATTTGTTTTGTTGATATGGCATATAATTCATCCTTGGAATATCTTCAGAAAGAGGTAGAGGATTGTGGGGAAACTGCTTCTTAATTTTTAACACATCATTAGCCAACTTCTGATATAAATGATTGATGGTAGTGACATGAGCTTGTTGACCTATCCCTTTTTGTAGATCATGACTCCATTTTCTTGAACTAAGCAATCCATCTTCCACCTTAATAGCCAAAGTTTTCATAGCCACCAAATCAAGAGGTCTCGCCCTTCATATTTTAAATCTTACATCAAAAGATTAAGAACTGATGAAGAAAGTCATTTGGTTTTCTTCAATGGGTCTTTTGTTGATAGTAATTTGATTTACCATCTGATTAAAATGAGAAATGAATTTTAGCATGGGCTCATGAATTTCCTTCTTCATTTGAGTCAACTAGGAAAGGAGAAAATATTCATCTTCAACAGTTTTAAATCTCCTCTCAAAAGCTTGAATCAAGGTTTCCCATGAAGTCACTAATCGAGCTGGCAGCTGACCAAACCATTTAGCTGCAACTTCTATGAGTGTTTCAACAAAAAGAAAAACAAAAACATCTTCATGTTGAATTGCAAGAACCTCACTTGTTGTAAAAAATGCACTTATGTGCTGATCAATAGTGACTTTTTTGTCACCAAAAAACTTGGGAAGAAATTTTTAGGAGCCAATGGGTATGTCATGTAATTGGTTCCCTGAAGGTAAAGGACCAATAGTAGCTCCTCATGGGACTAGTGGTTGTGGTGCTTGATGTACCATAGTTGGGAGAATTATGTTCAAAGGGAGTGAGTTTATAGCTAGAGGTACAAGGGTACCTAGTAGGATCAAAGCTTGAAAGGCTGTAGGCGAAATAGTAGCCTTGGGTGGTGAAGATGACCTACTGACATACTTAACCTTCTTCTTCTTCTTAGGAGTAACTGGCTTGAAATCTAACTTCAGAAGGGCTTCAAAATCCTCGTCTAGCAGACCTTTTTGTCAATCTAATTGGGTGTATGGTTTGTTAGCGAACTTAGTGATTATTATTTATTTTCCCTTGGATGTGACCAAGATTCTACCCATTTCTCCTTGTGATAACTACTATTCTTTCAATGACTATGATGTCCTAACCAATAGGAGCTCTTCACAAGATTTCCCTAAACTCTTCTTCTTCTTCAAGAACTTGATTTACTTGATGGTATTGTTGTGCACTTTCTCTACACCTCTAGGCTAGAGTATTCAAGTATGAAATGATATCCTCATGGGTGTCTTGGAAGCCAAGGTTTGGTTGGAGAACTAGAAAAATGTTCTCATGTCATAGCACCATTGTACTTCATTACAAGTGACTATCAATGTTTTCTCATTTGATCTCCCCAGTAGAGTTGCCAAAAATCTATTAGTAAATATATTTGTCACTGTAGAAATTTTCCAATGGAGTGTATGTGGAAAACCATTCAGAACAGTTGGATAGGCCCTTGATATTCAGCTTTCCTCTATTTTTAGAGATGTTTCTTGAAACATTGTCATGCTTCTATTTGTCACTACCTTTGTTGAGATCATTTTCCTTAAAGAATTATGCCACCGTGTTCTTTGTGTTTACAGAATCTCTCTTATCTACATTTTGTCAAAGACTTGGCACTCAGTCTATATACTTTATTATACCTATTTCTTCAGGGCATGCATTGAAACATTAGGTTCTAAATTCTTCTTATCTTGTGGCCATGAGAAATTTGGCCAGAGCCTTTTTCCAACTATTAAGCATTAAGAATTTCACTAAGTTCATTCTTTGTCTTGGTTTTAATAGTCTCTCTCCATTTCTTTTATTGCTTCTCATTCCCAATAAGTGGTTGTTTTAAAAGGTAGATTTTGGGTTGGGAAGTTTGGGTTAGGATTAGGTTAAAAAGTTGGAGTACATACAGAGAGAGAGAGTACTTTAGTATGTGGAGACACACTTGTGAATGAGAGAAGGAAAACTCAAACTCAAACCTCGAACTTCTCTCTAGAAGTTGGAGTACATAGAGAGATGTAGTATGGGGAGAGAGAAATTATGGAAATAGTGGAAAATAATTATTATTTCATTTTCTCTCTATCTCTCTATTAATTAACTCAATTAACTCTCCCCCTCTCTCATAAGAGGCAACAATATAGTATTGCATTATATTATCATATAAACACTTTAATTATATTAAATTAGGACTTCAAGTTTAGGATGACTTTAGAGGGTTTTATTAGATTCCTAGGGTGTCCCTTTTGTGAAATTAGGTTACCTACATGTTAGGGATTCAACTTTTACTTTACTTTAGCTAAAACCATTTTTCTAACCTTTTTAAATCCCAATTTTTAAGTATTTCAAAAATAGATGTAGTCTTACCCAACTACCGACCTTATCTTCACTAAGTTGGAGTTCCAAAAAATAGGTATACTTAGGTGGATTTAAAGTGATTTTTCTCTTTCATGGTGGAGAAAAAGTAGGAGTTTAGTTTCCTATTAGAGGGGAATTTTAGAATAGAGTTGTTCTTCACCCACTCTTTAATTTTAGATATTTTCTAGTTTGGAGATTGCATAAAGGAAGGGTAGAGGGATCCTCTCAAGTCACTCATTTTCCATAGCTTAGAGAAAAATTGGATATTAATTACCATGTTGTAGAAATTATGTATTGTACTGTTTTTATATATAAAAGTTGTGTAATTTTTGTTACAGATGCTTAGGTGTATTTTTCATTGTTCGTGTTGTGTTCCTGGTTGTGGATGCGCTTCCATTTACTTCTTATTACTTTGATTTTGAGAGTATGATGTTTATGGGTGTGGAAGGAGCCCACTCACCCTCAGAAGGGAAGAAATGGCCTTTGAGTGAAGGGGTTAGTTGGACCTTTCCCTATATATAGAGTCTCTTCCATGGAAGGAATAGGGATAGGCATGAAGTATGAGCTTTATGTGCCAATACAATGTTTTGCACTTTCGGGGTGATAAGGGGAGAATTTCTATGAGAGTTGGTATTTATTTTGTCTACCTTGTGAAGCAAATTTTTATTATTTTTATTTGGATTCTCTCCTCGGTTTAGGCACACCTTCAATGTTCTTATTGGTTTCTATGGTAACATGTTTTCTAAGCTCAAAAGGGTGTTAAATGTTGTATCCTATAATTGTTGTAATATGTGTTTGTGCTTAATTTTTACCTTGTTTGTATTAGTTCTCCAATCTTAGTGGGTGGTATCATAGAAACTTAGGTTGGGAGATGAGTTTTCCATGGTTCCATTGTTGTTTCAACAGATTTTAGGATGGATTTGTGTGTAGAAAAATCTTGGAAATTTTTTGAGTCCTTGTAAAGCTATTGTATTGTAAAAGATAATACATTGCTCTTCATTGTTGTAATTATGATATGATGAGATGGCTCCAAAATAAATTATAATATTATAATTGATATTTCATCTTGTATATATTTTTTTCTTTCAATGATTTATTGAATAATGTCTTAAAAGTTGCTATTAAACTCTTTTCTTGTATTCAAATGATAAATATAAGTACTTCTAAAATGGATATGAGAATTGTAGAACAAATGTAAAACTGAATTTATATGTATTCTTTTAATGTTTAAGAAAATCTATTTAGTTTGTATGGTGTGTGTGTTGTTCAAAATTTCAGGCATGACATTACTAGATAAACTCCTTTAATTAAGTAGAACAATTGGCCTTCGTTATTTATCAACATTATGCCATTTTAGCTTGTGAAATTCACTTTTTTTTATTATATCCATAAAAGGTCAAAATTTCAATGCCACTTAAGTTTTTTGTTAAAATTGTTGACACCCACTAAGTTTTCTACTAAAATTTTGACAAAATTAGGATGTAAATAAACAAAAGAAATCTAAAACTTAGTTAATTCTTTTCCTATGGATCATAGGCAAGAGGTTGGGATTCAGTTGTGCATCTCATTTCAGCAGTGGTAATTCACTTTGATCTAAAAGTCTTGACTGATTTCTGTACAATTCTATATGTATGTATGTTTGTAGTAATGGTAAAAGGTAAGTGAATAAATATATAGTGTATAGAGTGAAAAATATGCATAGGTAAGATATATTATGGGTTTTTTGAATTACCTTCGGCTCTAGTTTTTGCTTTGTTTTTTTCTCATCTCCACTAAATAAGATCACTACACATACTTAGATAAGAAGGGCACAACAAGAGACAAAATATATGTTCAACACTGAAACCTAAATGAATGAGTGAATAGGAAACATGAGTTGGGGCATTAATTTTAACAATCCCACCTATTTCTCATCGAATCCATCAAATCCCTTAAGCTTTAAAAATAAATAAAATACAAATCAAGGTCATTGGATGTCTTTTTTATTCTTGTGATATAACTGAGATATACCCATAGAAGCCCTTGTAGTCTTGTGGAAAGTCATTTCCATAGGTAATCTACAAAGTAAAATAGTTGGATACCAAGAAAATTATAAAAATCAATTGAAACTAAAAATGAAACTAACAAAGTATTAGTAAGAATAACAATGAGACAAATAGACAAGAGATCTTCAAAAACTAAGTTAAGATTTGAGAGCATCACATCTCACATGATGATACTTAGAAAAGACATGGGCCCAAAATATATGTTCATATGCATATGTGCATCCTATAGATTTAAATTGTAAAACAAGTCTCGATGACATAGTACTCTAACACTATATGATGAGACACAAAGTTAAGTAGTTTTAGAAAATATATGAGATCTATTAGGACTCCTTCGAGTCCAAACAATGAAAAAATAATAGTGAAATTTAAATATGCTCGTATTTAAATTCACATTGTCATGTGCTTCTACACAATTCACAAGATGAGATCTACTATCGAAAAGATGGTGTTTAATATAATCTTTAAAGAATACAAACCAGAGTTGAAAGAGAAAGATGATTAAATCTTAAACTACTAAGTGGACTCATAAAGATGACATATACATTTTCCATTCATAATTTGCACAAGTTTATAGTATTCAAAATTATAAGATTTTAGTAAATAGGAAATAATATATGTATGCATGTTACCTATTTTACTTAAATTTCTTCAAAATTTTAATTGGATGAACCAATACCAAGGATTACTTTAAAAGGTTGAAATACTAAGATTGAGAATTAGATAGAAAGGGTGAGAATTACTTGATATGAAAATTGTAGTGCCTTCCCTAGTTCACATTTCTATTATCATTGCCAGACTCTTTTAGGCTAGTTTTATGCTTGATGTTTAGTAGCATTATTTTCAAATTATCAGATATTATTTCAAAATTACTTGATTTATGATGAGATTACTTGGTAATCTATACTTCATGTATGTATCATGATGATTATTATAGTTATTTTAAGTTATTGATGATGTTTAGTTAGATGGATTATCATATGTGTTTTCTTATGGATACTTACCCCATACTACATGTGTATGGTGTGCATGTTTGTTTTCTTTATGTATGGCATTTCTACTATGGTTAAGCAAGGGAGTCATAGTCGCCTACTAGTTGGGATCTACATGATGCACCGCATCCTACCATTGCTTGCTTAGCTTAGAATATTGTGTTTGTACATGCATGGATTTTATGCAGGTTACAAGTACTGGGTATCAACTTCCCTAAATTGCCAAGATGAGCATACCCTATCGCATTATCTCAATGGTAAGAGATGGGAGATAAATTCTTAAGTCCAAATCCAAAACCTTTAGTTATTTGTCCTAGATAATTAGGACAAGTATTTGACTCAATTACCTTCTGAATGCGTCGAATGACATTAATTTAGGATTATATCCCTTTAGTCTAATTTTGTATGTGGTTTTCTATGACGGGTTTTCATATTGTGTTTTATGAGTCTATGGTGAATTTTATATTAATTAAGTCTAATTAAAAGATTCAATTAATGATTTAATTTAATGAGAAATTATTATGATATTCTAATATTTAATTATATTTAATTAATTGAGAAATTGATTAAATAAAAATAAATAAATTTTAAGATAAAAGTTATAAGAATAAAATTCGAATGTGATAATATTTATTTAATTTAATAATAATATATTTAGAGTTTATTTTTAAATAAATGCTAAATAATATTACTATTTAAGTTAACAAATATTTTATCAAGTTAAACATTCAAAAATAAATTAAAAGTGAGAAAAGATATTAAATTATGAAATAGTTTTAAGTTTGCATGATGTGTGCATGAGATTAAAATATAAGAAATTAATTAAAAAGATAAAACAAGCGAATTTAATAAAGATATTTTAATTGCATAAAGTGTGCATGAGATTAAAATTAATAAATTAATTAAAAGAGAAGTCAAGTGGCAAGTAAATAAAGTAATTTAATAATGCAATCAACATGCATGGAAAAGATAAAGAATAGATTAACACAAGATAATAAGGAGTTGAATTTTGGTAAGCAAAGAGTTCTCCCGGGTGAACGCACAATTAGTGCTCCAATTTTAGGAGAGAACTCCATATCACAACTTGAGGGTTCATTTTCGAGGGATGCAAGTTTTGCAAGTGAATTTTGGAGAAGGAAGAAATTTTTAGAAAGGAGAAGGTTATGTGGGGAGGGATTTCTCTTCAATCTTCTTGGGCGTAGCGGTTAGCATTAGTGTCTAGGTAGATGCTTGTGATTATTTGCACAATTTAACTATGCAATTTCCTTTCCTGTTTTCTTTGTGCCTGTGGATTGTGAATCCAAATTTCTCTATGATGAACCCTTGAATAGTTCAATGTTGTAAATTATTGATTTCATGTCAATGTCTTCTACATACAAAGAGATTAGAAAAGTAATTAAAAAAACCCCATTTTGTAGACTAAAGAAAATAGAATTTGATTCGGGAAGGGATTGAAATAAAAAAAGGAAAATTTAAATTAGTAATTGAATGGTTAAACATATTTATCCTATCAGACTAAAATTGTAATTGTTTATCCATATATATATACATACATACATACATACATACATACATACAATATTTGTGGGATTATTGTTGTGTATGTTTTAAAATAAAATTAATATATAAATAAATTTATATAACTATAAATATTATTTGTGCAAGTGGGTTTATTGGCGTATGCATTCCTTTAAAAGAAATTTTTTAAAAATAAAATTATTAAAAATGAAATAAATTAAAATATATTAATGAAGCTTGGTGGGTTGTTTTCCACACCCCCCCCCCCCCCCCCCCCCCACACACACAGACCCACCTATCGTCACGGTTGTAGCAGCAGGCCAAACTACACCCGCAACAGCATTGAATGTTGCCCATGGTAACAGCCAGGCCTAGAGCCATAGGCAAACGCTGATAGGCCCTTTAAATAAACATGCCTTTAAAAAAAAAAAGTTTCCTTTAATATAAATATTTAATATTTAATAAATAATATTAATATTTAATGAATTGTATTTTATTAATATTTAATAAATATTAAATATTAAATTTGTTATTATTATTATTAATTTTATTAAATAATTATATATTAATTTTTTAATGATTAATGATTAATGGATTTATTAATAATTATAAATCTAATAAACACTTAATAAATGAATATATATATATATATATATTTGCTATATCTATATTAATTAAATTAAATATAAGTTAATTATGTTTAATTAATAATGAAGGTAAACTGATAGGGCTGTAAATTTATCTAATTATTATTAACACTTATTTTTTAATAAAATTATAAATCATTTTATCGATAAGGATTATTTTAATAATTTAAATAAATAAGTAATTATCCTTGGAGTATATTAGGGAATTGACTTTAAAATAATAATAATAATAATAATGGGGTTAATTTTATATATTTCATTCGAATAAATGAATGGGTTAATATGTAGAGTAAACTGAGAATCTCATACACTTGAAAAGTATATTGAAAACACAAACTGAAACCTTACTTTTAATTCAACAGTGTGTTTTCTAAACCAAACTAAACTATGGAATCTGCACTTTGTTTTCTATTTTTTATTGGGTCTTTCAGGTTGATCTAGCTTTCACCAGTCTTAGGTTGTTAACAAAGGCTTAGGAGTATGTGTTTGTTATGTCATGTTGATATTTTTATCTCAATTCTTTAAACCCAACCATGATAATGTGTCTAATGTGCTCTATGATGTGTGATTATTCTATTGTTTGTTATTGCTTTCTAGTGATCTTGTGTGATAGTGAGAGGTTTTGAATGATTTTTTCTTGATGATGTCATGTTATGACATAATGGACATGACCATTTTGGAGTCTTCAATCAATATTATTTTGGGATGCTTTCCAATTATTTGTAGAGAACTAATGTGTTATTTTGATTTATCTTTTGATGCTTTCTAGTCACTTGTATAGGACTGAGGTGATTCTATATGATTCTTTGATTTATACTTTTATGAGCCTAGGGTAGGTTATGTATATGTAATTTCAAGAAGTGGCTTGCAATTGGGTCAAGGCCCTAAGTGGCTGCCTGGGTAACCCATTGTAAGTTGTTTAATAAGTGAAAACATTACACTAAATGAGAATAAAATGAATCAAATAAGAGTCTTTGTATGTTCTTACCCATGCCTCGAGTGCTAGTACAAACTAGGATGGGAGTAGAGAGAATTCTTGGTTGCAACCTTACATCCGTAGTATGCCTTTTCAATAGGAGAGGATACTAGTGGCCGCATAGGGTTCACTAGGGACCTAGAAGTCTTAAGAGACTACCAGGGTAACTGCAGCATGATTCATGTGATGAAACTTGCTCACTTACATAGTAGGTTTCTTACGTTTCTTTGTGTGCCTCTAGGATTTAGATGTTGTTCCTTATTAGAACCTTTGAGTTAGATTGCGTATAGGGTTTTCTCATGGACTTACAATACATTTTTGATGTTTGGTTTGATATCCTATTTGGGACTTGAGACTATCTCCTTAGTGTGGTGGGAGTGGGAAATTTAGGTTCCATGTAGTCGTGTGGTAGTGCTTTTTACTTTTACCATTGAAATCTATTCATTGCTACCATGGCTGGAGTTTACCTATCTGCATTTCCTTTCATTCTATCTATGCATCATTATTATGGATGGTTATATCTTATGATGGATCTTTATAACTTTTATGATGGATAGTTTCAGTTATGTTTTGTACTTTGTATCATGAGTCTGAGGAGGATGATGTAATTCTATTTTTATAAATGTATATTCTTTTAGCCTTTCATACCTTGTGACGTGTATAGTGGATGACTGAGCATTCTAAATTTTATTACCAAGAGGCATTCGAAACAAATGTATATATTATTTAAATGGACATTGGACTTTTAATTATTCTTTCATATGGATGTGGTATATGTTAGAATTAGTATTAATTAAATTTAAATGTGATTCAACATCATGGGATCCTTAAGGAATGTAACCTATTATGTATGTTTATAGATGATTGTATGTTATTGCTTCAAGTACTGGGTGTTTGATGTGCATGTATAATCTTTCTTGTTTAAAAAAAAATCTTTAGAAAAATTAGTAGAACTTAGGTTAATTCTTTTGGATTGCTTGGTGGTGCATTACATCTAGTATCTGAGCTAGAGTTCTACATCTAAAGCTCTAGGCATATTGGAATGCCACTAGTTGTTAACTAGTCGAACAAAAACTAAAATTTAAATTGTTATGTATATCTATTTCAAACCAAGGCTTGAACTAGTTGAACTGAAATAGAACTTAAACTTTTAGTTGTATATTTTTCATACTTCAACAGTTAGGTTTCAAAATTGAAATTATACATAAAACTAAATATAGGCAAAACTAAAAATTGAAACTTATTCTATTTTCAAAACTTCTGTCTTTTGTATATGCTTTATAGTAGTATGTTTTATGATTATTATAGCACCTTGTTATCTAAGATATTATTGTTGTAGTGTTCTCAGTAGATTCATATCCTCCTACAAGGGGAAAGGGCCCAATGGGATCTGCATAGTTAGTTCCTTGTTTTATTTTTCTTGTAAGCTTCCAGGAGTAAGCCTAAGTCTAGGGGGTGGATGTAGTGCCTTCCCTAGTTTGCATTTTTGTTATCATTGTCAGATTATTTTAGTTCAATTTTATGCTTGATGTTTAGTAGCATTACTTTTAGATTATCAGATATTATTTTAGAATTAGTTGATTTATGATGAGATTACTTGGTACTCTATACTTCATGTATGCGTGATGATTATTATAGTTATTTTTAGTTGTTGATGATGTTTAGTTAGATGAATTATCATATGTGTTTTCTTATGGATACTTACCCCGTACTACATGTGTATGGTGTGCTTGTTTGTTTTATTTATGTATGGTATTTCTGATGTGGTTAAGGAAGGGAGACATAGTCACCTGCTAGTTGGGATCTACACGATGGACCACTTCCTGTCATTGCCTATTTAGCTTAGAATATTGTGTTTGTATATGCATGGATTTTATGTAGGTTGTAGGTACTGGGTATTGACTTTCTTGAATTGGCAAGATAAGTGTACCCTATCGCATTAGCTCAATGGTAAGAGAGGGGAAATAAATTCTTAAGTCCAAATTCCAAACTTTTGAGCCATTTGTTCTAGATAATTAGGACAAGTATCTGAGTTGATTACCATCTGAATGCGTCAAATGATGTTAGTTCATGATTATAACCCTTTAGTTTGATTTTGTATGTGGTTTTCTATGATGGGTTTTCATATTGTGTTTTATGAGTCTTTGGTGAATTTTTTATTAATTAAGTCTAATTAAGAGATTAAATTAATGATTTAATTAAATGAGAAATTATTATGATATTTTAATATTTAATTATATTTAATCAATTGAGAAATTAATAAAATAAAATAAATTAATTTTGAAGATAAAAGTTATTAAGAAAAAATTTAAAACGTGATGGTATTTATTTAATTTAATGATAATATATTTAGAGTTCATTTTTAAATACATTCTAAATAATATTATTATTCAAGTTAACAAATATTTTATCAAATTAAATGTTCAAAAATAAATTAAAAGTGAGGAAAGACATTAAATTATGAAAAAAAATTAAGTTCGCATAATTTGTGCATGAGATTAAAATATAAGAAATTAATTAAAAAGATTAAAAAAGTGAACTTAATAAAGATATTTTAATTGCATAAAGTGTGCATGAGATTAAAAATTAATAAATTAATTAAAAGAGAAGTAAAGTGGAAAGTAAATGAAGTAATTTAATAATGCAATTAATGAGCATGGAAAAGGTAAAGAATAAATTAATAAAACATAATAAGGAGTTGAAGTTTGGTGAGTAGAGAGATCTCCTCAGTGAACTCATAATTAGTGCCCCGATATTCAGAGAGAACTTCATATCACAAGTTGAGGGCTCATTTTTGAGGGACCCAAGTTTTGAGAGTGAATTTTGGAGAAGGAATTTTTGGAAACAAGAAGGTTATGTGAGAAGGGATTTATCTTCAATTTTATTGGGCGTAGTGATTAGCATTAGTGTCCAGGTAGATGCTTGTGATTATTCACATAGTTTAACTATTCAATTTTCTTTCCTATCTTCTTCGTGCCTATGGATATTGAATCCAAATTTCTCTACGATGAACCCTTCAATAGTTCAATGTTGGAAATTACTGATGGCATGTCAATGTCTTTTGCATACATGGAGATTAAGAAAGTAATTAAAAAAACCCTAGTTTTGTAGATTAGAGAAATTAGAATTTGATTCGGGAAGGTATTGAAATAAAAAAAAGAAAATTTAAATTAGTAATTGAATGGTTAAACATATTTCTCCTATCAGACTAAAATATTAATTGTTTATAAAATAATATTTGTAGGGTCATTGTTGTGTACTTTTTAAAATAAAATTAATATATAAAACAATTATATAATTATAAATATTATTTGTAGAAGGTGGGGTTATTGGCATTTGTATTTTTTTTTTAACATAATTTATAAAAAAATTATTTTAAAAAATTAACTAAAATATATTAATGAAGGGAGGTAGGTTATTTTTTCACACCCCCCACGGACCCAATTGCCATCACAGTTGTGGTAGCAGGCCAAACTACGGCCGCAGCAGCATTGAATACTAACTATGGCAACAACTAGGCTCGCAACTGTAGGCAAAGGCCAACAAGCCTTTTAAATAAACACACCTTTTTTTAAAGTATTTTTTTAATATATATATAATTAATATTTAATGAATGTTATTTTATTAATATTTAATAAATATTAAATATTAAATTTGTTATAATTAATAATAATTTAATTAAATAATTAAATATTAAGTTTTTAATTATTAATGGTGTTATTAATAATTATAAATCTAAAAAACAATTAATAAATGAATATATATATAGTTTTTGTTGGTATATCTATAGTAATTTAATTAAATATAATTTAATTATGTTTAATTGATAATGAAGGTAAATTGATAGGGTTGTAAATTTATCTAATTATTATTATTAATACTGATTTTATAATAAAATTATAAATCATTTTATCTATAAGGATTATTTTAATAACTTAAATAAATAAGTAATTATCCTTGGAGTATATTAGGGAATTGACTTAAAAATAATAATAATAATAATAATAATAACAGTGGGGGTAATTTTATATATTTGAGTAAAATAAATGAATGGGTTGATATGTAGAGTAAACTGGGAATCTCATACACTTGAAAAGTACATTGAAAATGCAAACTAAAACCTTACTTTGAGTTCAACAATGTGTTTTCTAAATCAAACTAAATTATGGAATCTATAATCTATTTTTTGTTTGTTGTCCATGTTTTGGGGTTTTCAGATCATTCTAGCTTTGACCAATATTAAGTTGTTACTAGAGGCTCGAGAGTTATATGTTTGGGATGTCATGCTAATATTTTGATCTCAACTCTTTGGACCTAACCATGGTAATGTGTCTAGTATGCTTTATGATGTGTGATTATTATATTGTTTGTTATTGCTTTCCATTGATCTTGTGTTACAATGAGGTGTTTTGAATGATTTATTCTTGATGATGTCATGTTATGACATAATTGACTTGACCATTTGGGAGTCTTCGATCAGTATTATTTTGGGACGCTTTCTGGTTACTCATAGAGAATTGATGTGTTATTGTGATAAATCTTTTGATGCTTCTAGTGACTTGTATAGGACTAAGGTGACTTTATATGATTATATGATTTTTATACTTTTATGAGCCCAGGGTAAGTTATCTATATGTAATGTTAGGAAGTGACTTACAATGGGGGCTAGGGCCCTAAGTGGCTGCCAAGGTGATGGGGACACAGCCCACGCACAGAATGGGCACAACAAGAAAGAGAAATTTTATTAACTTTGTAGATAAGCTAATACATCCAGTACAGAGAAAATAGACTTCAAAACATGCCCTAAGGGCTTACAATAACATAAATCTAGAGATAATTTCTCCTTTCAGTACCTCCTCTCAAACTCCACTCCGAACTGCCTTTTACAATGCCAGAAATGTCCTTAAATAGACCCTGGAGGGTTAAGGACTAGGAATACATTCTACAAAGTGCTAGTAGGCATCCACTGACCAAATAGAAGGCTCCAGAAGCTGCGTTACAAGTCGACGCAAATCTAGAAGAATCCAAAAATGGTAATCGAACTTTTGGGAGGCATAACTTTTGAACCGTAGCTCCGATTCACAAACCATTTACATTTTTGGAAAGCTCTCGAAGTACTTTATAGCCCTATGGAGGAGCTTTTCTCGTCCCACATATTTTGACCCTTTATGAGGTCATTTAATTCCCCTAACCTGACTTTGAAGCATTCTTCAGAGGTCTCCAAAATTCAAAAAACTGCAATAACTTTCAAACCGTGGGGCTTTTTGACCTGATTCTTTTTCTGGAATGTTCTAAATTATAATTACATTCATCTGGCCAATTTACACCTCCTAGTTCACCAAAATGATGGCTCAATTACATACTCCTATTTTTTTGACATTTACACATATCCCAAGGTGTTCAAATACTCTATCCTAGAACACTGATAGTGGGACTGTGAGAGTTGGAACCTTTATTTGAGCCAAATGGGTATCCAAAAATGAAAACACATGAAACAGAAACTAAGTCTAAGTACATTTTTTATTGGGTGACACAGGATTGCCCTTATACCTCTGGATGCTCCTACATCAGACACCCAGGGTAGATTGAAAACTGACCCTATCAGTTTATGAATTGTAGAGGAAATCTCGAATGGGAAACCTCGGCTGCTGAAATCCGGATTGAGTCCTGTATCGGCCATCCTTTCCACTTGACCAAATACTCTTCATATTGCCTGTTTCTGGTACTTCTACCCACACGATGATCTAGAATGTCTTCTATCTCCTCCTTCTTAGGGGTATGTGCAGGATCATGGTGTGCCAAAAAGTGGCAATCTGAAAAATATGTAGTTCTGAAATGCCTCAAAGAATTTCAAAATCTATTCAAACTTTTTTCCCACCCATCCTTATAGTAAATGAAAACAATTAATACCTTTATAATTCCTGTTATATCTTTCGATACCAACCTTATATGGTCATCATTAAACCATCTTGAAAATGTGTTTTTGGCATGTGCTTATGTGTTTTTACTTCAAGCATGTAGCTGAAAACTTTTCTTAAACCAAAATTTGATGTAATGAAAAGGGTTTCTTAATAATGTTCTTAGCTTTTCATAAATGTAAGGTTTGTCAAATTACGAGTTCAATAAGTAATTATTACTTATTTTCTGATGGAGTTATCTACAAAGTGTTGATTGACATCCTGGTTGAAAAATAGCTATAACTTTCAAACCATATAAGATTTGTGAAATCCAAAAGATGCATCACATTCTATGCTTCAACTAGTATAAGAGAAAAAAGAAAAACTTAATTTTGAGTTTTTTTGAACTAGTTAAGGTGGTCAGACACAGGAGTTTTTTAATTTTGTAAACAATATAGTAGAAAATTCATAATTAATTAATTATTTGGAATAAAAATTCTCAAAAATATGCATCACATCCAGGCATGAGTCTAATTTTTATATCTAAAATTATATTTAAAAATAGTATCATTTGATTATGATTAAGGTGGTTAGACATACACCTACTTTTTATTTTTGCCCTAAAATTTTTGTAGTACTGCATTAAAATCCAAACTTTTGACCAATCAAATAATTTTTTCTCCAGATAAGGCCTTGTAGATTAGAAACTAGATTCAATTTCCTATAGATTATTTTCTTACAAATTTTTGATATAAAGTCCAGAACCACTTTAAATTTATGTGTCAAGTTGACATAACTCTGATTTGCTTGTTTTTCACTGCCACTTAAGGCCATAGTTTGGTATACCATGATCCTGCACATACCCTTAGAAGCAAGAATTCGACATTGCTCTAACACCAGCTCCTCATCTGCACCATCATCATGATACTCTATTAAGTCTGCAATATTAAAAATGGGAGAAATGTGAACACCATCTGGCAGCTCCACCTCGTATGCATTTCCTGAGTCATGTTTCTTCAGAATTTTGCAGGGGCCAAATTTCTTCATTTTTAACTTGTTGTAAGTACCAGCTAGAAATCTTTCATTTCATAAGTGCACCATGACTAGATCCCCTACTTGAAATTCCTTATGTCGTCTCCTTTGATCAGCCATAGCTTTATACTCTTGATTCATCTTGGTAATGTGTGCTTGAACCTACTCATGTGGATGCTTGATATGTTTAGCAAATTCTTCAGCTTCAGCACTTGTCCTCTCCCCTTGCTCTATCTTCCTCAATTGTGGTGCAGTCCTTGGGCTACTTCCATATACAATTTGGAATGGTGATTTTCTAGTACTCCTATTCATAGAGTTATTGTAAGCAAACTTTTCTTGTGGTAGAATCAAATCCCATCCCTTGGGCTTATCCCCAAATAAACATCTCAGCAAATTGCCCAGACTTCTATTCACCACTTCTGTTTGGTCGTCAGTCTGTGGGTGATGCATGAAACTGAATTTCAAGTCTGTTCTCAACTTCTTCCACAATGTCCTCCAGAAATACCCCACAAATTTAGTATCTATGTCAGAAACTATACTCCTTGGAAGACCATGTAGTCTTACCACCTCTCTGAAAAATAGGTTTGCAATATGGACAGCATCATGAGTCTTGTGGCATGGAATGAAATGTGCCATTTTGGAGAACCTATCAACCACCACAAATACTGAGTCATTATCCCTTTGTGTCCTTGGCAATCCAAGAACAAAATCCATACTTATGTCCTCCCATGGCCTTGATGGAATAGGAAATGGCTGATATAGTCTAGTATTGTGACTAAATCCCTTGGTAACTTGACAAACCTGGCAACTCTGTACAAACTTCTTCACATCCTGTGAAATTTGAGGTCAAAAATAATGTTCTCTAAGAATGGAAATGGTCTTATCTTGACCAAAATGTCCTACCATCCCTCTGCTATGTTTCTCCTTAATCAGATTTTCCCTCATGGAGCTCCTTGGAATGCACAATTGACTACCCTTAAACAACATGCCATCCTGAACCAAATAGTCTAACCACTTGGTTCTATCTACAACAACAGGCTCTTTACAAGCTTTCCATGCTTTAGCAAAATCAAGATCCTCAAGGTACAAATTCTTGAGTTCATCAAACCTAACTACTTCAACCTGCATTACTATGAGCAACAACTGTCTCCTACTTAGTGCATCTGCAACCCTGTTAGATTTTCTACTTCTATGTTTCAACACAAATGTCTAACTCTGCAAGAATTCTATCCACTTCATATGCCTCTTATTCAATTTACCTTGGCTATTTAGGTACTATAATGCCTGATGATCAGTATACAAAACAAATTCCTTTGGCAACAAATAATGCCTCCATTTCTTTAAGGCCTGAACTATTGCATAGAACTCTTGATCATAAACAGAATACTTCTTCTTTGCATCATTCAATTTTTCACTAAAATATGCAATAGGATTACCTTCTTGGCTTAATACAACCCCAATAGCACTGCCACTAGCATCACAATCCACCTGGAAAAACTTTCTAAAATCTGGAAGTGGCAACACAGGTTGTTCTATCACCTTCTTTTTCAGCAATTCAAAACTTCTCACAACTGTTGTAGTCCATTTGAACTCTTTTCTATCCCCTCTTATTGTGTCAGTTAGGGGTGCACATATGCCACTAATTTCTTAATAAACTTCCTGTAAAAACTAACCAAACCATGAAATGATCTTACCTCAGTAACAAACCTTGGAGTAGGCCATTCCAAGATGGCTTTTACCTTCTCTGGATCCATTTTAAGACCTTCAGGTGATATAACAAACCCCAAGTAGACTAACTCCCTTTTAGCAAAGATACACTTCTTCAAATTAATTAAAAGTTTCTCTTCCCTCAACCTCTCAAGAACACTACGAATATGCAATAAATGTTCTTCCAAAGTCTTGCTGAAAATTAAAATATCATCCAAATAAACAATAACAAATTTTCCCAAGAACTTCTTAAGTACCTCATTCATGAGCCCCATGAAGGTGCTTGGGGCGTTTATCAATCCAAAGGGCATGACTAACCACTCATAAAGACCCTTCTTGGTCTTGAAGGCCATTTTCCACTCATCTCCTTCTCAAATCCATATCTGGTGATAACCACTCTTGAGATCTCTCTTTGTGAAGTATTGAGCTCCACTCAAGCAGTCTATAAGATCATCCATTCTTGGCAAAGGAAACTAATATTTGATGGTTATCCTATTTATAGCTCGAGAGTCTGTACACATCCTCCACTCTCCATCCTTCTTTGGTGCCAATACTATGGGTACTGCACATGGACTCAGGTTCTCTCGAATCAAGCCCTTCCTCAATAGCTCCTGAACTTGTCTGTTTAGCTCCTCTATTTCAGTATGAGTCATCCTATGAGCAGCCTTGTTAGGAAAAATTGCTCCTGGAATCAGATCTATCTAATGATTGATTTGCCTTACTGGTGGCAATCCTTCTGGAACATTATCAGAGATAATATCTCCAAATTCACCTAGTAAATCTGAAACTTCAAGTGGTATTTCACTACTACCTTCTTTATCTTTCCTAGGAATCAAAGCATAGCACATACGCTGATGTTTCATTCCATCTAAAAACTTCCTTCCATCAATAAGAAAAATCCTAGCACTACTACATACCTTTTCACCTTCCCTTTCCATGGTCTTTAGTTTGTGGCGAACTCCATCCTTTGTTAGAGAATATTTGTTTGCCTGACCATCATGTACTGCATGTCTATAAAACTACCATGGTCTACCCAACAATAGATGGAAAACATCCATTGGAATAACATCACAGAGAACTTCATCATGGTAAATCCCAATTTTAAATTTCACTAAACATTGTTCACTTACTAGGACCTTATGATCATCTTTTACCCAAGCAATCTGATAGGTTTGGGGATGTCTCTCCCTCTTGAGCTTCAACTTAGAGACCATCTCTTCTGATACCAAGTTATCAGTGCTACCACCATCAATGATCATGTCACAACATTTATCCTCACACTTACATCTGGTACAAAACAAACTCCTCTTTTGTCCTGGTTCAATCTCACCACTTAGTAGGACCCTTTCATTCACCAAGGTCTCTCCTCTTTCTGCATCCTCTAAATGTGATGATTGTGCATCCTCATCCACATGAGCAACCATAGCTTGGCCCTCAACTCTCTTATCTGTCCTTCCTTGTAGTTGAGGGCATTCAAAGGCACAATGACCTTCTTCATTGCAATGGAAATAGGTACCACAGAAGCCTCCTCTTCCTTGTCCACGTCCTCTACCTCTTCCTCTCTAATTTTCAAAGTTTTGATCATGGGAGCGGTTGAAACCCTCATTCCTTTGGTTCCTACTAGTACCCACATCTTCATTTTTCTTTTGGGTTTTATTTCGACCTCCAGATGACCTACCACTTCCCCTTCCTCCTTGACGACACCCTCTTTGTCTCCCTTCAAACCTCTTATTCAACTTCTCTTCAACTCATAGAAAAAACTGGTATGCCTCTTCAACGCTAGTCATTCTTATCAGACTTAATTCCTCCTAGATGCTAGGTCACAACCCACTAATATAATAAGCAACCTTCTCCTTATTTGCTTCCACATGCCCTGCTCTAATCAAAAGTCGATAAAACTCCTATGTATATTCTTGGACTGATCTTCCTGCTTGCTTTAGCCCATGCATCTTCTTAAACAAATCAACCTCGTAGTCTACAGGAATGAACTGCTTCTTCAATTTGTCCACCATGCGATCCCACCTTGTGATCTTCTCCTTTCCTCTTCTGTTTCTTTCCAATTGAACCTCTTGCCACCAGATTTTGGCATGGCCTTTCAGTTTGGCCTTTGAAAACTTAACCCATTCTGGGTCCCTAATATCCTCATACTCAAAGTATTCTTCCAGTTCATTGATCCAGTCGATCAACTTATTTGGTTTCAGATTTCCTAAAAATACACTCACATCAATTGTAGGTCTTTTTCCAAATTTAGTAATGGCCCTAAAAAGCCTTTCCTCTACCTTATTCAGAACTTCCCCGTCAAATTCCCCTTCTGGTCCAATTTCTTCTTCTCCATTGTCATCCTCACTATCATCACCTGTGGCAACATTTGTTCCTCTATAGAGCTCTGCTTGCAATTCTTGTACCTGCCTTTGGAGGGCACTAACCTCCTCAGGATTAATAGCTCTGACCCTTCCACCACACTCTCTTTGTGGAGGCATCTTCTAAACTCAAACCCACAACCACACACTCTTGGTGCAAACTGCCTCACAGTCGACGCTCTGTCTACACACTCAGGAAAACCAGCTCTGATACCACTTGATGGGGACACAACCCACACACAGAATGGGCACAACAGGAAAGGAAAATTTTATTAACTTTTTAGATAAGCTAATACATTTAGTACAAAGAAAATAGACTTCAAAACATGCCCTAAGGGCTTACAATAACATAAATCTGGAGATAATTTCTCCTTTTAGTACCTCCTCTTAAACTCCACTCCGAACTGCCTTTTACATTGCTAGAAATGTTCTTAAATAGACCCTAGAGGGTTAAACATTCTAGAAAGTGCTAGTACGCATCCACAGACCAAATAGAAGGCTCCAGAAGCTGCGTTAGAAGTCGACGCAAATCTAAAAGAATCCAAAAATCGTAACCGAACTTTCAGGAGACATAACTTTTGAACCGTAGCTCCTATTGACGAACCGTTTACATTTTCGAAAAGCTCTCGAAGTGCTCTATAGCCCTATGGATGAGATTTGCTCCTCCCCTATTTTTCAACCCTTTTCAAGGTCATTTAATGCCCCTGACTTGACTTTGAAGCATTCTTAGGAGGTCTCCAAAACTCAAAAAACTGCGATAACTTTCAAACCGTGGAGATTTTTGACCTGATTCTTTTTTTGAAATGTTCTAAATTACAATTACATTCATCTGGCCAATTTACACCTCCTAGTTCACCAAAATGATGGCTCAATTACATACTCCTATTTTTTTGACATTTACACATATCCCAAGGTGTTCAAATACTCTATCCTAGAACACTGATAGTGGGATTGTGAGAGTTGAAACCTTTATTTGACTCAAATGGGTATCCAGAAATGAAAACATATGAAATAGAAACTAAGTCTAAGTACATTTTTTTTTGGGTGACACAGGATTGCCCTTATACCTCTGGATGCTCCTGCATCACAAGGTAACCCATTGTAAGTTATTTAATAAGTGAAAACATTACACTAAATGAGAATAAAATAAACATAGTAAGAGTATTTGTATGTTTTTGCCCATGCCTCGAGTGCTAGTATAGATTGGAATGAGAGTAGAGAGAATGCGTAGTTGTGACCTTGCACCCATAGTATGCCTTATCAGTATGAGAGGATACTATTTGTCACATAGGGATCACTAGGGACCCAGGGGTCTTAAGAGACTACTAGGGTAACTCTAGCGTGATTTGTGCAATCACACTTGCTTGCTTACATAGTAGGTTTCCTATGTGTCTTTGTGTGCCTCTGGGATTTAGATGTCATTCATTATTAGAACCTTTGAGTTAGATTACTTTTAGGTTTTTCTGGACTTAGAGAGTATTTTTGATGTTTGATTTAATATCTTTTTTGAGGCTTGAGACTCTCCTCAGCGTGATGGGAGTGGGCCATTTAGGTTCGACGTGGTTGGGTGATAGTGCTTTGTACTCTTACCATTGAGATCTATCTATTACTACCATGGCTGGAGTTTCCCTGTCAACATTTTCTTTCATTATATCTATGTATCATTATGATGGATGGTTATATCTTATGATGGATGTTTATATTTTTTATGATGGATAGTTTCACTTATGTATTGTACTTTGTATCATGAGTCTGAGGAAGACAATGTAATTCTATTTTTATAAATGTATATTCTTTTAGCCTTTCGTACCCTATGATGTGTATAGTGGATGATTGACAATTCTGGACTTTATTGCTAAGAGGCATTCAGAACAAATGTATATTATTTAGATCGACATTGGACTTTTAATTATTCTTTCATATGGATGTGGGATTTTTTAGACTTAGTATTAATTAAATTTAAATGTGATTTAACATCATAAGATCCTTAAAAAATGTAACTTGTTTTGTATGCTTATAGATGATTGTATGTTATTGCTTCTGCTACTAGCTATTTGATGTAATGTATTATCTTTCTTGTTTAAAAAAAAATGTTTGACAAACTTAATAAAACTTTAGATTAATTCTTTTGTATCCCTTGGCAGGACGTTACAAAAATAGTAGAGAAACATCATAGATAGGTACAAAAAGATAACAAATCTTATATATGTATATCAATTCACACATAGCATGGAAGGTTCCATACAATGAAATACAATCCTATACTTTGAAGGATTTATTATCAAGAATGTATTTTTCCTCTCTACAAACTTTTTCAATCTGTACATTTACACTTTATTATTGTCATCAAATCTTCAAAATAGAAACAATATTATGCATGTTTACACTTTCTTGATCATAAACAAATATGTCACTAGTTCATTATTCAAAACCAACTAGCATTCTGATTAATATTTCCTCATTTGAAAACAATAATACTTTAATTATTCCCAATCTTAAAAATGTTTAGCCCACATTTTAAGCTAAAAATGTGTAATGCATATAAGTGGATACGAATTGAGTTCCATGCTCGTAAAACAAAGCTTCATATCATACTAGAATCAGCCTTCAATTTTATATCCATATCTTTAAAAAAATATTATATTCCAAGACAAATCTGTCCATTAAATTCACATTACTTCCATTCAAAGTATCCGATGACATAAAGTCCGATAGCATGTTAAGCTTTGATAGATCAAAAAATTGCAATAATTGTTAAAATCAGAATAAGGAATCGATTTTATTAAACAGCGAAAAGATTATAAGAATCAGATTTTTGCAGATTTAAATCTGCACCAAGAACGCCATTATCACTCTTACTAACGTGTCAAATCAGAATTGAAAAATCAAATTTCAAAACACAAAATCCACTCTATGTTTGTAATTGAAATGTATATCTTATTCTGCCCCGAATTTCCTTTTATACACAGATTCCCATAACATGAAAAAACTCTCATCATATTCTAAATTTCTCTAATGAAAAAGATGCTCTAAGACTTGTCACCATGGTAGACTTAAAGACAATCAAAGTCATGGAAAAAAAAAATTAGCTGCCGTATTGAGTGATTTCAAAGAGCTCACAATCTCATAAGGTAAGTAAGTTTGATAGAACAAAATATGTAATCATTTTTCTCATATTTATCATGCCAATACATTGCTTTGAGTTTAGGAACCCTAAAACAATAGTATTTAAAGATTTTAATGTATGAAATCCTTACCATGTGCAAGTAATTTAATATCAAATTAAGTTTAAAAAGTCAATGACAGATTCAATAATGTAGCATGTCAATAATAAAATATCTAAATTATAACTAAACTTTAAAGCGTGACTGATCTGGAATTTTGATAGACACGATATCCATTAAGGAATTTTGATAGACACAATATCCATTAACATAGGATTGTAAAGAACTATTTATTGAATTATTAACTTAAAAAAATTTCCATCATTGAATACATATAATCCATGTGTACAATGGTCTATTGCTGGAATATTTAATGCAGTTGTTGTTTCTCCTTATAGCCAAACAACCACCTACCACCTGACGACCAACAGAACTGACATAAAACATAAATGCGGTGGGTGAGCTTTCAAATTAAAAAATGGGAGGAAAATATTTTTGCCAAAGTCAAAAGGAATGTTTTACATTCATTCGTCCCAGTAGACAGAGACAGAAAAAGAGCTTAGAAGTTGCAGAGAAGAAAGAAAGAAAAGTGATCAGCAGATCCATTTGTGCAGAAGACAGAAGGAAGTTCATTTTGTGCCTGCAGTTGCACGTGTTTCGTCTCTGGTTTTTGTGTAAGTTAAATAGTTTATTATTTTTCATTCGTCCTATTGAAGCAGTGATTGCTCCAAGCATTATTGTATGCAGCCATTAGAGCTAGAAGTTTGAAGTTTTATCAGTTTAAAGTTGAAGCCGAATGCTCCTAGATTTGTAATAGTTTGAATCAGAGTTGAATAGAAAGCAAGAAGGCATACTTGAATCCATTATTGTCCTTCTTCTATTCATTGCATTTTGGAAAGTTTATTTGAAAGTTTGAAGCTTTGGGTCTCTGGTTTTAATGGTGAACACATTCACGTCATAAGTCTGTCACTCGGTTTGCTCTTTAGTTTGAGTTTTAATTTTATAGTCATTTTCTGCAGTGGCTACCCAGTACACTCGGTGCCTTCTTCTACTAAGCTTCATCTTCCTGTGGTTACCAAGTTCACTCGGTAATCACACTACCGAGCTCACTTGGTATCCAGTGTCTACTGAGTTCTTCTCTTACCAAGCTATTTTTTTCCTTCATCTACCAAGTTTTCCTTTCATTTATTGAGCTAACTCGGTTAACTCTCCTGCCGCCTATTCTCTTTGGTTACCGAGAAAAATTTATCACTCGGTAATAGTTGTTCCCAAGCAGATTTTTAGGGTTAGGTTGTGAGTTTTGAATTTTGTTTTAATATTTCTCACATGGTATTAGAGCTTTGAAGCCCCATATCCAAAGTGAGTTAGGGCATTTGTTTTCTTGGGATATTTATCATGACAGGAGATGCAGGAAAGATATGGCAGCAGCCACCATCCTTCAATGGATAGAATTATGATACATGGGCAAAAAAATGAAAACCATTATAGTTGCAAATGATTTGTTGGAGTTTATAGTTAATGGGTTCAATGATGTAATAGACCCAGTTCAGTATGTTGCCCTCACAAATGCACAGAAGACTCATTTGAAAGAGTCAAGGAGGAAGGATGCTAACGCATTAAGTTTGATTGAAGTAGCAATGACAGAGACTGTATTCCCAAAGATTGCAGTAGAAAATTATGCAAAGAAAGAATGGGTTATCCTTGAGACAAACTTCAAGGGGACTAATAAAGTCCACACAGTAAAGCTACAGAATATAAGAAGGGAGTTTGAGAACCTTTAGATGAAGGAAAATGAATCAGTTGCTGACTTCAGTTCAAGAACCTCCAATGTGATTAACCAATTGAAGTCAAATAGAGAAGACTATCAAGAGAAAAGGATAGTGGGAAAGATATTGAGGATTTTACCTCATAAATATGACAATTTGGTCATGATGATAGAAGAGGCAAAAGACCTCACTGTTTTGACAATGGATGAATTAATGGGTACACTTCAAACCCATGAGCATAGGATCAACAGATCTACTTCTTCATCTTCCCAAGAGCAAGTATTCAAGACTCAGTCAAATCCAAAAAGAAGGGGGAGAGGAAGAAATGGCTCAGGCAAAAACTCCAGAGGCAGAGGCTGAGGTAATGGAGGACAAATAAATGTTGTAGCAGAAAGCTCAGGAAGAGAAGATGGAGCAAGTAGCTCACCAAATACTTCAAGAGGAGGTAAGAAAAACTACAACTCAAATAAGAGTAATGTAGAATGCTACTATTGTCATAAATATGGGCATTATGCAAGTGAATGCTGGACGAAGTAGAATGATCAGTCAGGACAAGAAAATGTGGCTGATGTGAATATGGGAGGTGGACCTAATGCTACTACCTTCATCATGTGTAATGTTGGTGAAGAAGGAAGCCCTGAAGTTTGGTACCTCGACAGTGGATGTAGCAACCACATGAGTGGTAATGAAACCTTGTTTTCATTCATTGACAAGAGTTTCAAATTAGAGATTAAGATGGGTAACAATAGAACTCTACCAGTTGCGGGCAAAGGATCTATTATGGTCCGCACCAAAAAAGGTGAGAAAAAGGAAATACAAAATGTGTATTTCGCTCCTAGTATGAAGCACAATTTGATGAGCATTGGTCAGCTCATTCAAAATAGATACAAAGTGCTGATGGAGAACGACAAGTGTATCATTCAAGAAAAGGATGGGAGCAAGAATTTACTTGCAACAGTTCAAATGATAAAGAACAAAATGTTTCCCTTGAGGATAGAGACATGCTTCTCATCTCAAGTTGGTACTGCACCTGCCACACAATCAGCTCTAAGGAGTGTGATTGACGACCCCTCACGGCTATGGCACCTCAGGTATGGTCATCTTGGCTATGCTGGTTTAAATTTGTTGTCAAATAAAAGAATGGTAGAAGGTTTGCCATGAATAGGAAATTCATGTTACAAGTGTGAGGCTTTTATTTTAGGTAAGCAACATAGGCTCCCCTTTAATTCTGAAAATTTTAGGAGGGCTAGATATCCATTAGAGTTAGTGCATACTAACCTAGTCGATCCTATGCAAGTTACTTCTATTGGAGGGAGTACTTATTTTATGATATTCATTAATGATTTTAGTCGTAGGACATAGGTGTATTTCTTAAAGAACAAATCTGAAGCATTTGATAAATTTGTAAAATTTAAAGCCCAGGTTCAAAGAGAATGTGGACATTATATCAAGGTCCTAAGATCAGATAGAGGAGGCCAGTATACCTCCAATTCTTTTGTAAATTTTTGCAGAAAACATGGCATAAAGAAAGAGCTCACAGCCAGCTATACACCATAGCAGAATGGCTTGGCTGAAAGAAAGAACAGGACCATTGTTGAAATGGCAAGGAGCATGATGAAAGAGAAAGGTCTCCCAACTAAATTTTAGGGAGAGGCTGTGGCAATAGTAGTTTACCTAATTAATAGGTGTCCCACAAAGGCTGTTCGTGATAGAATTCCAATGGAAGCATGGTCACGAAGAAAATGGACAGTTGAACACCTAAGGGTGTTTGGATGTGTTGGATATGCACATGTGCCTAAAGAGAAAAGGCAAAAATTTGATGACAAAGGTGTGAAATGCATTTTCACAGGGTATAACCCATAATCAAAGGCATACAGATTGTATGACCCATTGAACAACAAGATGATGCTTTCAAGAGATGTGGAATTTTTTGAAAATTAGTCTTGGTATGGTTCAATTGATGAGTCACCGAGCACATCAAGTAAAGTGCCAATTATGAGTGAAGAAGATGTTGATGAACAGCAAGAAGAAGGAGCAGATAGAAGAAAAGGAAAGCAGCCTCAGTCATTATCGAGCTCCTCTAGGCATGACCGAGTGTCAGGGCCAAGCAACAATAGTGAAGATTCTGATCTCAGACTCTCCTCCCCGCTACCAAGAAAGACCAAGAGTCTGAGGGAGATATACCAAGATGAAAGGTATGAAGATTATGATGAGAGTGTTGATTTTGCATTATTTTCTCATAGTGATCCAATATATTTTGAAGAAGCTATTAAGGAGAAGAAATGGTGTAATGCCATGGATGAGGAAATAGATGCTATAGAAAGAAATGAGACATGGGAGCTAACTGAATTGCCTCCAAAGAAGTAAGTGATTGGAGTGAAATGGGTCTACAAGACCAAATGCAATGCTGAAGGCAAAATTGATAGGCATACGACAAGGCTGGTAGTCAAGGGCTACAAATAGCAGTATGGAAGAGATTATGATGAGACCTATGCCTCGATTGCTAGAATGAAAACTGTGTGTGTTGGCATAGCAATTGCAACTAAGCACAAGTGGAAGGTATTTCAAATGAATGTGAAGTTCGCCTTCTTAAATGGTGTATTGAAAGAAGTGTATGTGGAGCAGCCACCTAGTTATGAAGTTGCAGGTGAAGAGAATAAAGTATATAGATTGAAGAGAGCTCTTTATGGGCTCAAGCAAGCTCCACGGGCATGGTACAACAGGATTGACTCATATTTGATGAGCAATGGCTTTAGCAAAAGAAATGGTGGGCCCACTCTCTACATCAAGATAGCAAATGGAAATGTTTTGATTGTTTTCTTGTATGTAGATGATTTGATTTTTACTGGAAATGACAAGGCTCTAATTGGTGCATTTAAAGAGGCTATGAAAAGTGAATTTGAAATGATAGACCTAGGTCTCTTGAAATACTTTCTAGGCATAGAAGATAAAAAAATGCATGATGGCATCTTCATCTCTCAAGAAAAATATGTAGGGTAGATCTTGGAGAGATTTAAAATGCATAACAGTAAGGCAGCCCCCACACCAACAACAATAGGTCTTAAGTTGAGCAAGGAAGACTCTAGCAAGAGAGTGGATCCAACACTATACAAGAGTATGGTTGGATGTTTAATGTATTTAACTGCAACTTGACTAGAGCTAATGCATGCAGTAAGTCTGATTTCTAGATTTATGAAAACACCAAAGGATTGCCATTGGCAAGAAGGAAAGAGGGTCCTAAGGTATGTGAAAGGTACCAAGGAATTTGGGATTTTGTATACTGCAAATAATGATTTCAAGTTGGTGGGATACACAGATAGTGATTGGGCTGAAAGTATAGATGATAGGAAGAGCACTTCTGGTTATATGCTCCATATGGGATTAGATGCAATTTCATGGGCATCCAAGAAGCAACCTATTGTTGCTCAATCTACAACAGAGGCTGAATAGATAGTAGCAAATGCAACAGCATGTCAAGCTATTTGGCTAAGAAGGATATTAATAGATTTGAATGAAAGGCAAGAGGATGGAACCACAATTTATTTTGAAAACATCTCATCTATTGCATTGTCCAAGAATCTAGTCTTCCATGGGAGAAGTAAACGTATAGAGATCAGCTATCACTTTATCAAAGAGCTGGTGGAGAATGGGGATATCAAAATTGAATATTGCAAGTCTAAGTAGCGGCTAGCAGACATTTTTACCAAGCCATTAGGCATTGGAACTTTTGTACACCTAAGAGACTGTCTTTGTGTAGTTGATTTGGATCAGCAGTGATCCTTGTTTGTTTGGCTCGGGACAAAGGGGGAGTGTTGGAATATTTAATGCAGTTGTTGTTTCTCCCTAGAGCTAGACCACCTGATGACCAACAGAACAGACATAAAACATAAATGCGGTGGGTGAGTTTTCAAATTCAAAAATGGGGGGAAAATATTTTTGCCAAAGTCAAAAGGAATGTTTTAAATTCATTCATCCCAGTAGATAGAGACAGAAATAGAGCTTAGAAGTTGCAGAGAAGAAAGAAGGAAAAGTGATCAGTAGATCCATTTCTGCAGAAGATAGAAGGAAGTTCATTTCATGCCTGCAGTTGCACGTGTTTCGTCTCTAGTCTTTCTATAAGTTGAATATTTTATTGTTTTTCATTCATTCTGTTGAAGCAGTGACTGCTCTAGGTGTTATTGTATGCAGCCATTAGAGCTACAAGTTTGAAGTTTTATCAGTTTAAAGTTTTAGGGTTATTTTAGGGTTTTCTGGTTGAAGCCGAATGCTCCCAGATTTGTAATAGTTTGAATTAGAGTTGAATAGAAAGCAAGTAGGCATACTTGAATCCATTATTGTCCTTCTTCTATTCATTGCATTTTGGATAGTTTATTTGAAAGTTTAAAGTTTTGGGTCTTTGGTTTTAATAGTGAACACATTCACGCCATAAGTCTGTCACTCGGTTTTCTCTTTAGTTTGAGTTTTAATTTTATAGTCATTCTCCACAGTGGCTACCAAGTACACTTGGTGAATTCTTCTACCGAGCTCCATCTTCCTGTGGTTACTGAGTTCACTCGATAATCACACTACCGAGCTCACTCGGTATCCAGTGTCTACTGAGTTCTTCTGTTATCAAGCTATTTTTTTTCTTCATCTACCGAGTTACCCTTTCATTTACCAAGCTAACTTAGTAAACTCTCCTGCTGCCTATTCTCTTTGGTTATCAAGAAAAATTTATCACTCGGTAATAGTTGTTCCCAAGCAAATTTTTAGGGTTAGGTTGTGAGTTTTGAATTTTATTTTAATATTTCTCACACCTATGACTGCCAATAATTAGAGGTTGAAATATTTTACATTTCCATTGACCCTTTTTGTGCAAGTGCTCTTTTTGCAACACAATTGCATTTTTAAAAAGTTTTCTTGTTTGTTAGTAAAAACTTCAATAACTACCATAACTTATCTAATTCTTTAGACATTTTCCACTTTGCGTGATACTTTGGAATGTTTTATTTTTAATATCTTTACCATGGGTTCTCATCAATTTATCAATTTTCACTTGTGATCCACAATACAAGCTTGATGTTTCATAACAAATAAATGATCTATATAATTAATTGTGAATATGAATAAATTCTTACTCAAAAATTATTAAAACTATAGGCATAAAGTTCATCCAATTCTACACATTTCATGAGTTTACACCATCTTGAAATTCCTAAACACAAATAATATTTTTTTTGTCATTAAAGTTGAATAGTCATATTTTGATATCCTTTTTCTTTATAAAAGGTGACACAAATTTATGCTTTTAACTATGAAGAAGGATTACTTCTTGAAGCATTTTCAAGCAAGTTAAAATGATTTACTCATGACTGTTAGGTGAACCTTCATCCAAAGGATTTATCCAAACTGATGCAATTGTTAGAAAGTAATATTAGGACTTGATCTTATAATAAAATAACTCACTCGCAGATTACAAATCTCACATTCAATCCTCTATTCTACTTGGCATTCATCCTCTTTGTGTGTAATAGCTTGTTCATCATTCAAGCCTTCATCTCCTTAAGCCTTCTTGCTTATTATAACAACTGCATACTCTTTCATTTAGTCAACATATGAAGCAACACCTTAGACTTCTTATCTTTCTTAGGTTCTCACACATGACCTTATTTCTTCTTGTATTTAATCTCCTTATATAGATAATTCAACCCTTTTTCCTCATAACCACAATCATCCATCTTAGGGTTAGGTTAGATTCATTGAATCTTCCCTTCTTTCCATTTTATTCCCTCTTGAAACTTCCCTTTCAATCCTCTTTGAATACATCTCAAAATTGTTTATCTTAAATTTTGTTCCATTAGCTCATTATAGTTATCTTCCACATACTTCACAAAATTCAAGAAATCAACTTTATTAGCTTAGATTCATCAAATCTTCGATCCAACTCATTTTACTCTAACTAGGCAATAGCAAGCTATTTGCTCTGCAGACATGTTGAAAATAGATTGATACAAGTATGAGAATATATTTCAATCATTATCTTTTAACTAATGTCAAACCTGCTACTTGCAAGTAAGATATTTGATTAGTTTATTTGAGTACTATCATTTGTTTGATTGAAGAATAGGATTTGATCAAATGAGATAACAAAAGAACCTATAGAAAAGGTTGAGTTATGGTATCTAAAAAAGAGTATAAAGATAATTTAAGACAATGATGATATAGTGCATTGATTATCTACCTAAGGTTACAAAGGTTGGATACACTAACAAAGTCTAGAGGAATAAGTTAGAAGAATTGAGTTTGCCAAGCTTGACTGAGTTAATAATAGGTGTTGAGAAAAGTTAGTGCAAGCTGAGAAAAAAATTAATTAGATTTAAACAAATTCAAAGCTCAGTGTATGTTGACTGATACAATGTAGGCCGAGTAAAGTTTACTTGATACCGAGCATTAATAAACTTTAGCATTTGTTGAGTTATCTAGTGGATGACAAGTGGAAGAATGATAAGAAAGCTAAGTGACAACATATTGATTCCAAGTGTTAGTATTCATGTTAATTCATGGATTTGATGAATCTGAGTTGACTATTTTCTTTTATTAAATTTTATGAAGCATGTGGAAGATAACTATGATGAGTTGGTTGCATAGAATTCATGGTAAACATTTTTTAGGTTAATTCAAAGAGGATTATGTTATCCCTCATTTTTATTAGGCTTTTTGTCCAAATTGTGTTGTTAAAATTATTCAAAATGAATTGAGCAGTTTGGATTAATTATAGTATGTTTTCATCCCCTATCAAAAATATCATTTTAAAATTTATTATCTATGTCACACACCTAGGGTTTCTCTAAGATTTTCATGAAAATGATTTACCCTAAAACCCTTGTTTTGAGGCTCGTGCTCTTCAAATTTTAAATTTTTAAATATCTCAGAATTTTGTGCTTTGTGTTAAATTTCTTGTTTCTAATGAAGGCTCATGTGTTTTAAGTTTGTGACTAGGTGACTATGGTTATTTGTAGGCTTGAGGCTCTTTATCAAGCCATGAAAATAAATGGTGTAACCTAGCAAAGAAAGTTTCTCCCTTTGATCACTGAGTTGTAGCAGATTCCTAGTTAAGTTTTTCCTTGATCATGACCAAGTGAAGCATTTGAGATAGCTTTGATCTCACTATTGCCTCAATAATATTTTATGTCAAACTTTGGTAGTAATTGGGAGATTGCTCTAGTCACATGGTCAATCACATCGATAACAAAATTTTATAGTTGATTGCAACTATGTGATGACACTCAAGAGCTTGTGAATGGTCTTTGATCATGCATTTGCATGGGGTTTAGTCAAAATTTGTGTATGAATTAGAAAATGATGAATTGTCATGGACCACAGGATTGTTGAAGCTTGATTGAAGCCATGGGTTAAGGTTGTGGAGGTGTGACATGTCACCACATGTGGATTGAACCTGGTGATGTGGCATAAAGGTAGTCTTCGATTGGTCAAGGGTACTGGCATGGATAGCAAGCTAGTATTTTATCAAGACCATCAGATTAAAGAAAATTAAAGGTTGTGGCTTTGCCATTATAAGAATCTAGAGATGTTTTAATCTTAGGGAGATAGCAACAGGGTGACACCTATCAAGTAGACCTAACTGAGGTGAACTTTCAAAGAAAATGTCTCCACCATAGATCAAGATTGAAATTAATAGATGTATTTATGTCATTATCCAAAGTTGCAAGGTTTTTATTCATAGGGATATAACAATAGTGTAACACGTGGTAATGGTCCAGTTTCAAAATGATTATTTTTGTTTCCATGGTTGTAAGGTAAGGTAAAGAACTATGTTTTAAACTATGACTAGGTGAAAGGATTAAAGAGATGTTTAATCACATGGTTGTGATGTTAGAAAACCCATAAGAGAAGTAAGTTACAACCTGATGAGTAAAGTTAGAAAGGCTTGATTACTGGGTCACATAGTTAGTTAGTATAAAAGGAAATTTTATTGTGACCATGCGATTCAATTGAATTCAAAGTTGAATGTGATGGTCACTCAGTCATAAGATAAAAGGCTTAAAATATGTAACTGTGTGTGGCACCATGACTTCATGAAATAAAGGTGATCTTAGGGTTGCTAATGTTAAGTTTCAATGTTAACATGAGGCTACGACCATACAATTGAAGTTAAGAAAAGGGTTATAACCTATGATTGCTTGATTGCACAATTAGCCACCAACAATAGAGCATGGACACAAAGTGGTGGTAAGAGGTAAGATGTTGTGGTCATTGGGTCATGAGGAAGAAATTTTAATTGAGAAATGATAGTTAGAAGCTTCATTATGACTTTAAAGGTTAGGGTATGTGTAGGATCATGGTCAACAAAACTATGGTCTTAAGTGGCAATAAAAAATAATAAAATTAGGGTTATGTCAACTTGACATGCAATTTTCAACTTGTTATATTATTTATATCAAAAAGTTGAGAGAAAATAATATCTAGGAAATTCAATTTATTTTCTATACTACTAGGCTTTATCTGAAAAATATGAAAATTGATTGGTCAAAATTTTGAATTTTAATGCAATAGTACAAAAATTTTAAGACAAAAATAAGAAGCAAATGTATGTTTGACCACCTTAATTAAAACCAAATGATAATATTTACAAACTATATTGTAGATAGAGGAACTAGACTTGTGCTTGGATGTGATATAGTTTTATGTATTTTTATTCAAAATAAATAAATAATTATTAATTTTTTATTTTAGTGTTTTTGGAATAAAAAAATCTCGTTTATGACCACCTTACCCAATTCAAAACTATGCAAAATTATTTTTTTCTTTTTTTACCTTATAGTATAAGATACATAGAATGTGATGCATCTTTTGGATTTAAAAAATATTATACCATTTGAAACTTATTGTTATTTTTCAAGTAGTGTGTCACTCAACACTTTATACATAATTGCATTAGAAAATAAATAATAATTACTTACTGAGCTCGTATTTTGAAAAACCTTACATTTATGTAAATCTAAGAACATTAATAAGAAATCCTTTTCATTTCATCAAATTTTAGTTGGAAAATTTCATTAGCTACATGTTCAAAATAAAAAACACATTAGGCTAAAAACACACTTTTAGGATGTCTTTAAAGTTGACCATATAGGGTGGGTATTAAAAGATATGATAAGCCTTATAAAAGTATTAATTATTTTCTTTTATTATCAAGATGGGTGGGGAAATAGTCAAAATAGATTTTGAAATTCTTTGAGGAATGTATGAACTACATTTTTTTCACATCACTACTTTTTGGCACATTATGATCCTACACATAGCCATTGGGTCTTGTCAAAAGGTGCATAAAAGAATTAAAAAGCTAGTTGTACATGTCATTTCTCTACACTTTTGAAATTTTTTATATTTCCCGTACACATTGATATTAAGAGGCATCAAAGCCCCTTCTCTTCTTTTGTCTCCATTAATAAGCTGTTATTACAGAGTCTTGAGTTATAGTATTTTTAATAAGTTTAGAGACAAGAGTTTGAGCACCAGGAATTTGTAGAAATTTTTAGTGTTCTCAAAGCTAGTATTGACAGATATTATTCCAAAATCTTTAGTTGTAGTGAACATGCCATAGGAAGAAGGAAATATGACAGCTCAAGTTGATGTAGAAGAATCTTCACAAGCCATAGAGCAGGAAAAGCCAAAGTTGGCAACTTTATATGCATAGGAGTGGGTGTATTTTCTCTTAGGGTCTTCTCATACTCAAACTTTGAATGCCCATGTCTTTAGAGATGTATACTCATTCTGTAGGGATTCCATTGTATCTGAGACCAACAAAAATGAATTATTCTAGTATATTTATCAAAATAGGTATACCAAATCTCCAATCTTTAACCCATGGATCAAAAACATGGCAAAATTGATAGTGCCAGAGGTGATAGTTGATGTTGATTTGGTGAAGACACTAATAAAGTCTTACAATCCAACAACCAGGACCGTCTACATAAAGGATATGAGTGTCCTATGTATATTTGATAGGGAGACCTTTGCCAAATTTTTTGACCTAGAAGGACCTCTCATAAAGAAAATTGAGAAAGAAAAAATGAACAAGATCTTCAAGAGTTCCAAGAGTTGTTTCACTAGAATTGTCATGAGGAGGCACATTCCCAAATCAAAGAAGGAAAAGGAAGAGTTTCCTAAGAAGGTAGGGGAACTAATACTATTATAATTTTTCTATAAATATTTTGGATGTACCATCTATGAGATTGGAAAGGTACTGGGAGGTTATGGAACCATGAATGCCTTAGGCTATGAATATATCATGGCATTGGATATCAAGGATCCAAATCATAATGTCTGATATGACTTTGTTGAATACATCATTGATAAGATGCATGAAGAAATTGAGACAACACAAAAAGAAACTTCAGGTTTTTTCATTATTCACTATTGATGCACATTATCCTTTTCAAGAACATAGGGCACATTGGTCTAAATTTTATCAAGGCCATTGAGGAGAATGGATAAACCCTACCTGTACAATTTTGGGCTCACTTCTAGCAAAGTTTTTATCCCTATGCTAGTACTATTTCTTTCTATAATGATTTTGTATTTCCAATCATGAATATGTTAATGAATATAAATGAAAGAGTACTTAAGGGAGTAAGGATGCTAATTAGACCATGTACCTGCTCAAATGAGGATAGGGTACTTAGTCATTACTGCGCTAGTTTGTTTTTATTTAAAACCTTTTTAGTTATAAGATCATTTGGATGTCCTCATCCTACACCATGTATTACCTAGACATGTCTCTAAGAGGTTAGGCTAGTTAAAATTCTTCTAGAAATTACCAATGATGAATAGGGAGTATTTAGGCCCTACTCTCAAGAAAGGCTCTTTTGTAGCTAGAAACACAGAGACAAGTGATTTTATGATAGGGAAGGATGTTGTAAAAAAATAGATTAGTGTTTAGCTAAATTTAAACTTCCCTCTAACCCAGATAGAACCTATGATCCAAATAATTTTGTGAGGAATGCTCTTGAACAAATCAGGAATTACACTCTTCCTAGAAGCAAGCCAATTTGGGAAGAATATTGCATCATGAATTGTCTGCAAACAGAGTCTTATAGGGAGAGGATGTAGAATTGAGTAAGTTAATGAAGATAGAAGAAGCCATAAGGGTAGAACACCCATCATTGAAGGGTTTCCACCATGATGTACCATACCTTAATAGGTACAATAAGTGCCTAGACAATTTTGATGAATTAATGATAGAAATGCTTGTAGAGTTTAGAGATAGAGAAGAAACCCCATCTCCTCAGCATGAGGATGTTATAACTATAGAGTTTGAGGATGATCAACTGGATAACTCTTCATGGGCCTAGGGAAAGAATAAACAAAAGATGATTCATATCCTTAGAGGAAAGACATTGCAAATCATGCCTCAGGGATCTAAATTCTTTGATACTATAAAACATAATTTTTTAATCAAATAACAAGAGCATGAGAAGATTCCCAACATGACTAAATTGTAGATTTAATTGTTGGATGAAAGAATAATTTAGGTAGAAGCGTTCATAAAGGATGACCAATTTTCAAATTCTAATGAATTTAAATCATTCCTTTATAAAGTTAAATAGAATGATCCTTCCCATTATTTGCAACCTAGATATTCACCTAAGAAAATTGTAGAATTAGTGCAAATTTTGCAAGAGTATGATCCAAACAGTGAAAATCTCATAGTTGAGGAAGCAAGAGAGTTAGTAACAAGATGTGGAATATTTTTTTTTTCTAGTTGCAAACTTAGTTCCTCTTTCATGTCAGATCAGATCAAAAAACAAGAAAGATCAATCTCTTTTGAATAGGCTAATATCATTGGTGAGCTACAAGACCCTAGATTTGATATAGATATCAAAACCATAGCAATATGGAGGATAACTCTAGATGATAATTGTTGGCATTAAGTTATTATTTCCATTAGTGACAACACTTATCTGTATCAGTATAGCTACCGAGCTCATCACTCAGTCTACAATGTATACCGAGCATTCACTAGTTACCTTGTACATTCATCACTTAAGTAGTGTTAACCGAACTTCCCAGTTCACACCAAGCATTCGAATTGCTAGCCAAGCTTCGCAGTTCACACCAAGCATTCTAAGTGTTAACCAAGCTTCACAGTTCACACTGAGCATTCAAGTGCTAACCGAGCTGAGCATAGCTACCGAGTAAATGTGTGATCCAGTAGTGTCTACCAAGTTTACAGTGTTCATCGAGCTTCACATTTTTTACCGAGTGATGGAAGCACAGTATCTACCAAGTGATGAAAGCACAGTTCCTACCGAGTGATGCAAACATGGTTTTTAATGAGTGAAAGCAAGATAAACAAAGGATTGAGTTTTTACCGAGTGACACTACATCTACCGAGTCTCCAATGGTTATTGAGTTAAGAACTATGTCAGGTGATTAGTATGGACCGAGCCTTCATGTCTTCTGAGTGCATGATAATGCCGTGTAATTTAGTGGATGTCGAGTATCAAAAGGTCACTGAGTCAGTTCACTGAACTCAAGTTATTTACTATTTAGCTGACTTAGTAATATTTTATTCACTTGTATTTTAGCCAACCTTGCAATTGTAACTATTGGAATGGTATATATGTAATGTATTGTATCATTTGCAAGAATGTGTGATATGGATTAGAGTATAAAGAGAGACATGTAATGTTTTAAAAAGAATGAAAGTGAATCAGTAGAAGAGCAGAGTATCCAAAAAGGTCTACAAGGAGCAGTAAAGACTTATCAGTCACAAAAGGTGATCAATACATCAAGGATCTAATCAAAAAATCAAATTTGTAAGTAGATCCACTATTTCATCCTAGTAGGTGAATCAGTTTTGTAAATCTTTTAACAAGGTAGACTTAACATTCTTTGTATAAATCTCCTAACAAAGTGCATACTTCAATGTATGTTTGTAAATCCTCTAACATGGTGGACCTAGCAGTCCTTTATGCTCCTAACAGGGTAGATCACCAAACGTGGTCAATGTAAGCCTTAACAGGCCGACTTCATACTATAGTAATGAAGTTTTGTGGGTATCATCCCCACCCCAGTTTTACTTTCTATTTCGAAGGTTATGGGTCACCAAATCGCTATGTACATGTGTTATGGATTTTTTATTTCTCATATATGTAGTAGATTAGATAAGTGAATGATGAATGATTAAAGTGCTAAATTGTTTAAAGTTTTGAAGTTATTGATTCACCCCTCCCCTCTTAGTAACCTATCATATCTTGAATATTTCCAATAATTGGTATCAAAGCTTTGTGATTCTCAGGATAAGGTTTGACAACTTGAGCAAAGATCAAGGACAATGGAGATATTCAAACTTGACAAACCTATTGAAAATGAAAAGCAAGATCTAGAATTGGCCACGACTCAACTCAAAGAAGCTAAGGAGCATCTTTCTCAATCCTTAAAGAGAAGAAAGGAACTTGCAAGACAAATGAATGATCATCAGTATGTTGAAGAAAATATTGAAGAACTTTTACCATCAAGTAGTTCAAATGAAGCTAATAAGGCAATTAAGGAACTCCTAGCAAAGAATGGTTCTTTATAGGAAGAAGTAAGAAAGCTTAAAAGAGAACAAGAAATTCAATCAATCAGACTATGTGAAGTTTTGGAACAAAGAGACAAGGAAAATGAAGACTTAGAGGTAAGAAATAGTCAATCCCTTCAGCATGAAGATCTTGTAAATCAACTATCTAATGCAAATGAAGAAATCATAAATCTAAGATCTAAAAATGAAAATCTGAGGAATGATCTAATCACTAAAAGACAAATCAATGAAAGCTTAAAAAGTGACTTGAGATCTAAAAGACAAATCAATGAAAGTTTGGAAAATGACTTGATCACTAAAAAGAAAATCAGTGAGAGAATGATGAAATCTCAAGCAGACATGACTCAATTAAATCAGAAAAGTAAGCAAAATCTTCATAGACAAAAAGGTAAAGCTGGACTTGGTTACAAGGAAGAAGGTGAAACCTCCAAACAAGGTGCCCAAAGGAATCAAAGACTTACTTGCAATCACTGTGGTAAGCTAGGTCACACATCAAAAAAGTGTTGGAGCAATGGAAAAGGTAAATTCAATGGTAAATGCTACAACTGCAGTCAGCATGGTCATAAAGCTAATGAATGCAAGGAGAAACCAAAATTTGAAGGCAATTGTCACAAGTGCAAGAAGCATGGTTGCAAGTAATTCCAATGCAGATCCAAATCATTCAATCTAGCTGAACAACTTGTTAAAGAAATCTTTGGATGGGATTATAATACCTGGTGCAGATGTCATTATTGTGGAGAATATGGACACATTGGTAAAGATTTCTCAAGGCATCACTTTAGGAAAAGAGACACAATAGTAAGATGTTATACATGCACTAAACTCGGTCATATAGCTAAAAAATACATGAATACAGGAAGAGTTGAAGATAAAAAGAAGGCTAAAGCTGAAAACATTCAGAAGCAAATGAGACAACAATGGATTCTAAAATCTACCGAGCAAGATAGTTCAAGTGATGGCAATATCACTCAAGAAGTGGGTGACACCATCATTTCCAATTAGATTCATAAAGAATATAGAACTGTATCATCAAGCTATATCTAGAGTAGTTCCAAATGTAAGAAACTGGAATGATCAAATCAGTATTCTAGATACACAAATATCAAAGAAAAAATATCTTTTGCCGAATTACATCTACTGAGGGGAGTTAGTTGGAGACCTTACCGAGCTAGGTCGGTAACAACTAAAAGTTTTGTTCTATCACCGAGTTGCAAGCTTCTATCAAGCAAGTAAATGACAGCCTGTCAAACACTATGTCATCTTAGCTACCTTCGTACCAAGCATTTATGGCAAAATGTTTGTCAAAAGGGTAGAATTAGATTTCATTCTTCATCATAATTTTAGAGCTAAGAAATTTCCAGTGATTCCCAAGTTAATTCCAAGCAACTCCAAGTGATTTCAAGTGATTCTAAGGTAGAAAAACTATTCAGAATTTTCTTACACTTATCGAGCAGCAATGGCATCTGGGAGTAGCAGCAGTACTAAGGCAAAAAGAGGTTTAGAAATTTTGGTAAAGGGTACATAATGGAAAGTTCCCAACTTCAATATTGTTCCGGCCATTGCATAATCACTCCACCCGAATGGAGCTCAATCGCAAATTCCACCTAAGGTACTTCTTATCAATGATATTCACACTCATTTCAAATGTTCTGTTCAAGAAATTGGAAACCTAGAGATGGACAATGCCCTAGGAGAAGTGTACGTAGATGGCTCTCTAAAACTCAAATTCAAGCATCTTGAAACCAAAGGTTTGACTCATATCTCGGGGTAAAAGCACAGATCTGTGTCACTGTTTGTGATACCAAAACCTATTTTGGTCAAATCTCATTTCTCTGTCAAAACTCAATTTTTTTCAAAAACTAAAAATACCCTTTTATAGATCTCAGATTCAATATCATCATTATATAATTTTTTTAGTGTTTTGATTAGTTATAATATATTATAATCTCAAAGTATTAGAAGTTGATATTTCAACATTTCAAAAGATGCTTCCTCAAAAAAGAAAAAAAAAATATTAAATCATATCAAAAATTTTTAAAATTATATTTATCTCTAGAGGAGAGAATCCTCTTCACAAATATGTAATTTTTTTTAAAGAAGTTATAGATTTGATAGGAAAGTTTTGACGGGAGGAAAAAACTGTTGGATTCTGATAAGGTCAAACTTGAGTACTTATAAAAAAGAAAATATACATAAAAAATAATTATTTCTTTTTTTGTGCACTAGCTATACATGTCATCTACAAGATATTTTCAAATCAGAACAAAAAAAGATGATTTGCATATACTTGTTTGACAAGAACTACACCCTATTTTTTTTACAGTTAAAAAGGAGACTTCAAAATAAAATAAAATGAATAAATTCCTACTCAAAAAAATTATAAAAATTGTAGGCATAAAATTCATCGAATTCTACACATTTCATCAATTTACATCATCTTCATATTTTAAACACAAATACCATTTTTTTTGTCACTAATGTTGAACTGTCACATTCTGATATCATGTTTCTTTATAAAAGGTGACACATGTTTGTGCTTTTACCACTTGCATATGCCTAAAAGCTTTGAAACCAAATGGATTAGGTATATTTTGAGTCAGGTGCACAATGGGAAACTGTGGTTAGAGCAACCAGTGTTAATCACAAAGAAGATGATTCACAAAATCATAGGTCTCCCTATGCTCAGCAAGGCAAAAACTACCAAAACCCTAGGTTGGGAAGAGCTACAGAAGCAAATGCTAGCTGAGTTAGATGGTAGAGGTTTAAAGGTTAACATTGTATCTGATGTCAAACTAAGATTTGGCATTCATGTCATTTCCCACAAGATCTATAGCTCCAGTCGACTAAATAGTGTACCTCGTGAAGCTATGGATTTGGCCTTCAAAATTGTAAAGAAGAACCTTGAATTTGATTTGTTAGAATTACTGTTGAGACAACTGAATAAAAATATGGATAGTATAAGGATTTCAAAGAATAATCCTTGTAAATTTGGTTCTCTATTGATCTATCTATTTTTCTATGTTCAAAAATTCTTTCCATCAAAAGGAACAGTAGTATGGAGAAAAGACATTCCCATTCTTTATCAAATTAATGAGTTTGTAGCTCAAATGGGTGAAAATTTTGAAATCATTACAGACAATTATTTTTAAGATTTCAAGGAGAGAATGAATAACAAGTTTCAGATCCCACCAAAATTAGTTGAAGACTACAAAGATGATGTATGTTTTATGGTTGGCTGTGATAAGGTATATATTCAGGTAGTTAGACCTCGAGTTGCATAGGTAAAACCTCTTCCTTATGAGGTAAATATTGATGAGGCTAGGGATATCATTGAAGCATTGGTCAATGAGCTAGTAGACCCAAGGAAACCAATCTTTAGAGCATATGATGAGGCAAAGGCCAGAATTGAGCTTAAAATCAAGCTAGCCCAGGCCATAAGCAAAGGCAAGAGGAAGATAGAAAAATTAAAAACTGCTATTGGTCCTCTTATGCTTACTGAGGGAAAAGGTGAGGATGAAGAAGATGAAGAAGAAGAAAAAGGAGAAGAAAAAAGGAAGAACATGAATCTAAAGAGGAATAGCCAAAGAAGAAAGGTAAGGTAACTATTACCAAACCTATGAAAAAGCCCACTACAGTATTCACCAAAAGAACTAGAAAAGGCAAGTAGGAACCTATACTGGTCATGCCTCCACCCACATTTAAGGAAAGGCTTAAAAAATTGGAAGAAGGAGTTGGCATCAAAAATTTCAAGGCATTGAAATTTGAAACAAGAACTGATGCTGAGAAAATGTAGATTGAGGAACTGGTACTCAACAAGATGGGTAAATGGAAATACTCCCTGGACTAGCTTGTCTCTCAAATCTCCAAAGAACTATTGGAGAGATTTCAACCAAGATGGGAGTCAACCACCCAAATTTTCAAAGAAATATATGAGCAATCTCTAAAGAATCTTCTATCGAGTCTCACTGGAGCACAAATAAAGGCAGCAATGAAAAACCATGAAGGTGAAATGATGATTAGGTTTCACACATGTTTGATCTTAATTAAAGACATTGAGCATGTTGTGAATGATGCATCAAAGATGTGGAACAATATCTATCACCTACAAAATCCCAGTGAAGATCTAGTGGAGATCAAGGATGATGATGGCAGTGATGATGATGTTTTTTAGAGCACTCCACCCATCACAGTTACTCTAGGAGAACTATATGCACTTATGGAAGAAAAAGGGGAAGAAGACAAGGAGGAGGAAGCAAATGAGGAAGAAGAAGATCTAGTCAAAATTGCAGTAGAAGTGATTACATCCCTTCCTCACTCTCCACCAAAGACCATTGCATCCACTATGGAGATAGCTTTTACATGTGAGATTGTGAGCACAAAAATCACATCAATTGCTCAATCTTCACTGACCACCTCCCAGCTCCAGGTATCTAAAACAGAGGTGTCAAGCACTTCATCTACCAAGCTATCTATCACTTCTTCAGCTACCAAGCTAGCCTCCTCAACTCCTTCATCAACAATTAGTGCACCAGTAAGTTCCACAATTTTGATTTCATCCATTCCAGCTAGTTCTTTAGTTTTGTTAGCATTATTTTCATCTACTTTAAATCCAATTAGTTCAGATATTGCTATACCGAGTGTATCATCATTTTTGGGAAGTATTCCAATTTTTTATCTAGTTAATACTTCTATTGGCATTCAATCCTCAAGTCCTATCCCAATTTTTACTGCTAGTCCTTTCATCTCCACTATTGTATCTATTCCTATGGTCAAACCAGTCATCACAAAAGTCAATCAAAAGCATCCATTAAGACTTTTGATCACTGGAAAGGAAATTTCAAAAGATATTGACTTAGACATAGAGATAGTAATTCCAAAGATTGACTATGAAAATGCTACCATTGAAGAGATGAGGTTTGCTAGTCAACTAATAGAGATGAAAGCTACTCAGAAGCAGTTAAGGTCTGAAAGGGATAAGGAATACAGAATCATTGAGAATGCAAAGAATATTATTATAGATGCTATAGGTGTTGAAGTAGATTCTACTCAACACATTTTGGTTCAGTTAGAAGAGGTTGTACATAAATTCAATGAGGATTTTTCCAGACAAGAAAAACTTATTGAGAAAGTAGAAAAGAAATTTGATAATAAGGTGCTAGAGCACATTGCTCGAAAAATAGCATTAAAGCAAGTTGAATTGTCAACATTTCTAAGAATTTTTGAAAATTCTTTTAATAATGCAGCATCACTTTTTGCTAAACTTTGTGATGTTTTTGGCTTCACCAAACAAATAAAAGATAAATTAAATAAGATTAACATTGATATGCAATAAAGTGCATCAAAGTTGAAGGTGGACTCCTCCTCCACAACTTCCCATCACACCAAGATCAAATATTTGGTAGATGTTTAGGTAGAATTATTGAGAGAGGAAGCAAGGATTCAATCTACATTCACAGACATACAGAAAACGATCCTTCCTATCATGGACACAATGCAAAAACATCTTGTACATTGCAAAAAATTGGTCCAAGATCAAAACTTCTCAATGGCTGATCACTTGATCCAATTATCAACAGAAGTTCAAACTGCCCTCTTCACTTGTCAGATTTTGCAACAGACATGGGATAGTACTTTTGTAACAATTCTTAAGGTACATCAAGAATTTCTATCTCATTTTGGTGTAGCCATATAAATTGTACATATGCAGTCCTTTGGTAATTTTGTCAAAAAGGGGGAGAGATTCAGAGATTTAGCATAATAAATGAGGAGAGTCATCAGTATAAGTGATAGGCAGAGTTAGCACTCATTTGAGTTAGCATGTGTACATAAGTATCTTTGAATTTAAAATTGCATATGCAACAAAAATTCATTTAGTCAGGTTATGTACACATATTTTTTGGCTTATAAGTGTTTTTGTCACTAATTCCAAAGGGGGAGATTGTTGGCATTAAGTTATTATTGCCATTAGTGACAACACTTATCTGTATTAGTATAGCTACCAAGCTCATTACTCAGTCTACAATGTATACCAAGCATTCAATGGTTACCTTGTACATTCATCACTTAAGCAATGTTAACCGAGCTTCACAATTCACACTGAGCATTCTAAGTGTTAACCGTTCTTCACAGTTCACACTAAGCATTCTAAATGTTAACCGAGCTTCGCAATTCACAACGAGCATTCAAGTGTTAACTGAGCTAAGCATAGCTACTAAGTGAATGTGCAATCCAATAGTGTCTACCAAGTTTACAGTGTTCACCAAGCTTCATAGTGTTTACCGAGTGATGAAAGCACAATATCTATCGAGTGATGAAAGCACAGTTCCTATCAAGTGATGCGAGCACAGTGTTTACTGAGTGAAAGAAAGGTAAATGAAGGATTCATTTTTAACCAAGTGACACTACATCTACTGAGTCTCCAATGGTTACCGAGTTCAGAACTACGTCAGGTGATTAGTATGGATCGAGCCTTCACTTCTACCAAGTGCATGACGATGCCGAGTAATGTAGTGGATGCCAAGTATCAGAAGGTCACCGAGTTAGTTCAGTGAACCTGAGTTATTTACTGTTTGGCCAACTCAATAATATTTTTTTCACTTGTGTTTTAGCCAATCTTGCAATTTTAATAATTGGAATGGTATATATGTAATGTATTATATCATTTGCAAGAATGTGTGATATGGATTAGAGTATCAAGAGAGACATGTAATGTTTAAAAAAGAATGAAAACGAATTAGCAGAAGAGCAGAGTATTCAGCAAGGTCTACAAGGAGCAATAAAGACTTATTAGTCACAAAAGGAGATCAATACATCAAGGATCTAATCAAAAAATCAAGTTTTTAAGTAGATCCATTGTTTCATCCTAACAGGCGAATCGGTTTTGTAAATCCTTTAACACGGTAGACTTAATAGTCTTTATATAAATCTCATAACAGAGTGCATAAATTAGTGTATGTTTGTAAATCTTCTAACAAGGTGGACCTAGCAATCCTTTATGCTCCTAACAGGGAAGATCACCAGAAGTGGTCAATGTAAGCCTTAATAGGCCACTTCATACTGTAGTAATGAATTTTTGTGGGCATCACCCCCACCCCAGTTTTATTTTCTATTTGGAAGGTTTCTGGGTCACCAAATCACTGTGTACATGTGTTATGGATGTTTTATTTCTCATATATGCAGTAGATTAGATAAGTGAATGATGAATGGTTAAAGTGTTGAATTGTTTACATTTTTGAAGTTATTGATTCACCCCTCCCCTCTCAGTAACCTATCATATCTTGAATATTTCCAACATACAATAAGGCAACTCTCATGGAGATAAAGGAGCCCCCTAGGGAAATGTCATTTTTTGGAGTGTCTCCACAATATATCAAGTGACCAAATCCACAATTTGGTGAATACATCATTATGGAAAAGAGCAAGATGGATACATTGCAAGAAAAATTGTACACAACTTATAGTATATCTATTGATGCTAGACAAAAATATGAAGAAAAATTGAAGAGGAATTATTTCCTAGAGAAGAAGATAGATGACATGGAAGATGAGATAAGGAACCTAAGGGTTATGACTAGACATGATACTGGGGTGAAGGACCATGAAGCTCAAACTAAAGCTAATATTGCAATTGTGAGAGAAGCCCAACACATGGACATTGATGAGTGGGATGGTGCTAAGGACATAGAAATAAAGACAATGCAAAATTTCCTTATGCACAAAATCAGTGTCATATAGATTCTTTCACAAATTGTGCACAATAGTTACATTAGCCTGCAAGGAGATGAATACAAATGCTCAGAGGCATTAGAAATTTGTTCCCCTCTATTCATAACTTGGGGGCCCTATGCTCAATCTTTTTATAATTTGGTCCCTCTACTACCTCAAAAAAAGGATTTACTTCATAATTATTAATACCAAAAAAATAATGAATAGGGTGAGGGAGTTACATGGGTTTTTCAATGGAAAGTTAAAATTGATCCAAGGGAAAATGAAAATAGTTGTTGTAGGGATACCAAATTTCATTCCTGGTATTATAGATAGTAATGAAAATTTACAGAAATGACAAGAATGTTCTTCTTTATTTGAAGATATGTTGAGACATTTGAGGTTTTTGGCCTATTGTAATAAGAAGACAGATATAAGTGTTGTCTATGATTTAATTGATTTTCTTTTTAGGATAGAATTATATATGAGTAAGGTCTCGAGAGAAGTAAAACCTATTACTGATTCTAAGTGGAATAAATTTATAGAGGAATTGAATGTAGTTAGGGATGCCACTTGGCACAAAATAGACTCAGATGTGATCATATAGGAATTAATAGCAGACATTAAAGCTCTACCATCCCAGGAGAATGATTAGATAAAGACAATAAGGAGGCTACTATGAGAAGACAAAAGAAGATGGGAGAGGACAAAATAGTTAAAGTAAAGTCTCTTGTCATAATTGTTATTTACTTTTTTACCGACTTTCCTATCTACTTTCCAACTGCAAAATAATGTATTAATGTAATCACTCGAAGGTTTTTGCCTTTTATTTTTGATAGGATAGTTTTTGACACTTGGCCTCCCATTCGAAGCTTGTTGCAATCCTCTATATAAGGATTCCTAAGATGTGGATAGTGATTGGAAGTCTATAGAATTTTCATGTTCCATGTATTTTTATTGTTTGTACATTTTTTTGTAATTATATTAATGCAATCAATTTTATATACTTAAGAATACAGTAAATACCAAGTAGTAATTATCAAGTTTTGAGTTATACTTCAAGTTTTATCAATATTGTATTCATTTTTCAAGGGAAATCCTACCTATCTATGTCTTTTAATTTTGTCTCCTTCCTTATACATATGTGATCTTATGATTGAAATGAACAAGTTTCTTTCAATTTAATTTAAGCTGGATGAATTGTGTATCTCTTACTAATTTTTGTTAATTCAAAGAATTAATTAATTGCTTCCTATAAGTTATAGGGTTTAGGGTTCATAGGAAGGATATGGTAAGAATGAAATTTGGAGATCATTGTTGACATATTTAATTACAAGTTGGTTAAATAGGTATAAGTTGCTAATTTTGACTCTATATAACAATGGATAAGCCATTAGTCACTTAATTTTAGTTGCAAGTTGATGATTCATATAGTTGCTAAACACACAAAATTTAAACAACCAATTTACCATTTTATGTAATGAAGAACTAAAATTTTGGGTTGTTACTTGTTTGCAATATCTTCTTAGTTATAGTTTGCTACTATGATAACGAAGTTATTAGCAAACCATAGTAGAGCATTGACCACTTTCTACAATAGGGGATATGTTTAAAGAGAGGAATATCATATAAGTAGTCATAACAATCCCTAAGGTTTTCCCACCTTGGCCTTGTAGAGCCTAAAGTGAAGGGAGTCGTAGTGATTTTGTTGAAGTTGGCACATAACTAGAATTTAACACTACTAAGTATAGGATTTAGCTAATCTTTAGGCTTGTTCCCATTTATGTTTCCTAGGATTAGGCCCAAATTGGTCTAATATGTTCCTTGTCAAAAATAAATCCAATAGATTGAAGAAGAAGTTTTTAGAAGGGACTAAAATGAATAGATGGCTAGATTCATTGAATCCTACATAATCCACCTAACCCTAAAATGGAAGATACAGGATGAACTACAAAGATCTTAATTTTCTATTTTTAGAGATGGTTGGTTAGAAGCAAGGTTGGTCAATGTTTGAGAACTAGAGTTGGACAAGAGGTCCAAGGAAGTACTTCATTTAGAGACCGAACATAAGAACTACTATTGGAAAGCAAAGCAAGAAGGCATAAAAGTGTGAATTCTTGAAGGGTGAAAAAGATATCAAAGATGAAGTGTGTGAAAGCTAAGGATAATGGAGGACTAAAATAGAGATCTATAATCTATAAATGATTTGTAATTTTCTATCAGATCAAGCCTTATTGTTACTTTCTAATCATTGTACTAGTCTAGGGTAAATCCTTTGGATTAAGGTTGACCTATCATTTGTAAATCTTTTAACCAAGTTACATTCCAAGTGAATGACCTAAAGTCCTCTAACAAGGTTCACTCCTAGGTAATAGTATGTTATAAATCCTCTAACTAGGCCACATTTAACAATGTGTATTGTAACCTTTAATAGGGTTGGCCTTTCAAAAGGTATCACTTCAAAAGATTTAAAATTAGTAGCATGTTATTGGTGGTTTTTCCCAATTGGGTTTCCACATAAGATCATAGTGTCAAATGTGTTATTGAATCTATTATGTTTCATGCTTACATTTCTACAAAGTTGATTTGATAGTAACCTACAATGATTAAGTGATTATATGGTCTAATGGATGCATACATGAATATGTTATGAATATGGGTTCAATAAGTTGTGAAATGTTTCCGTTGTACATCTAGACCTTGGATAACTAATTCACCCCCCATCCCCTCTTAATTTTTCTAAAGAATTCCAACAAAAAATTGTATTTTGATTCTAGGTCAACATTGGGTTGCTTGACAAACACTAAGCTTAACTCCATCACTACTGCTATCTTCTGACACTTGATACATACTAAGATTTCTTCACTAGACACATAGTAAATTTCTCTTTCCTTGTCACATACTAAACTTACTGCTCGGGTTCAACTAAATTTTTTCTTGGCCTGCACCGACTTTCTTGACTACAACTATTTGTTCAGTCAGGCTTAGTAGACACATTTCTTTAGTTAGCCTTCTTCTACTCTTTGCTCAAGTATCCTTTCATTATATCATTAAGTACATAAAAAATACACTATATCATCAATTTATTTCTTGGTCTTAGTGCCCCTTTTATATACCATATAAATCAAACTTTTTGTAGGTTCTCTTGTTATCCTTTCTTTTCAAATCCTCTTCATCAATCAATCAAACAATAGAATTCAGACCAAAGCAAGAAATTGTCTCACCAACAAGTAGCAAGTTTTACATCAGTAACAAATTAATGAATATTCCATGATAGGTTTCATCAATCTTCTTCACTCAATAATCTCCTTTCAACAATCTCCCTCTTTGGCATTGATGGAAAACAAATAACAACAACAATACCAAAAAGAAACTTAATACCTTTTATTGAAATCTCTCCCTCTATCAATGGGTAAGTGCACAAAGATGACTCTCAATTTTGTGAAAGTATACATATTGAGATCATGCTCTTTTCTCAGCATACACTAAGTTTTTCTTGGTTGCTACAACTATCTTGTGATGCTTGACACATACTAAGATTTATCCACTAGATACATACTAAATTTCTCTTTTCTCAACACATACTAAACTTACTGCTTAAGTTCAACTAAATTTCTACTCAGCTTGCACCAACTTTTTCAACTTTCACTATTTGCTTGGTCAAGCTTGACAAACACATTTCTTTAGTTAGCCTTCTTCTACTCTTTGTTCAAGCATCCATTCAGTATAGCCTTAAGTAGATAAACAATACACTATATCATCAATGCCTTGCTTGGTCTTAGTGCTCCTTTTATATATTGTATAACTTAACCTTTCTCTAGGTTCTCTTGTTATCCTTTCTTTTCAAATCCTCTTCATCAATCAATCAAACAATAGAGTTCAGACCAAAGCAAGAAATTATCTCACCAACAAGTACCAAGCTTTACATTAGTCACAAAATAATGAATATTCCATGATAGGTTTCATTAATCTTCTTCACTCAACAGTCTTCTTTCAACAATCTCCCTCTTTGACATTAATGGAAAACAAATACCAATAATAATACCAAAAAGAAACTTAATACATTTTATTGAAATCTCTCCCTCTATCAATGGGTAAGTGCATAGAGATGAGTCTCAATTTTTTGGAAGTCCATGGATTGAGATCATGCTCTTTTCCTGGCATACACTAAGTTTTTTTCAGTTGCTACTACTATCTTTTAATGCCCGATACATAATAAGATTTCTTCATTGAAAACATACTAAATTTCTCATTTATTGGCACATACTAAGCTTACTCCTTAGGTTTGACTAATTTATGTTCATCCTACTCTGACTTTCTCAAATTCCATTATTTCCTCAGTCAGGCTTGGGGGACACATTTCTTTACTTAGCCTTCTTCTACTCCTTTCTTGAGCATCCTTTCATTATAGCCCTAAGTAGATAAAAAATACACTATATCATCAATGTCTTGCTTGGTCTTAGTGCTCCTTTTATACACCATATAACTAAACATTTCTCTAGGTTCTCTTGTTATCCTTTCTTTTCAAATCCTCTTCATCAATCAATCAAACAATAGAATTCACACCAAAGTAAGAAATTTTCTCATCAACAAGTAGCATGTTTTACATTAGTGACAAAATAACGAATATTCTATGATAGGTTTCATCAATCTTTTTTAGTCAATAATCTCCTTTCAACATCCTTCCTCTTTGACAATTATGAAAAACAAATACCAACAACAATAACAAAAGAAACTTAATACCCTTTATTGAAATCTCTCCCTCTATCAATAGGTAAGTACACAAAGATTACTCTCAATTATGTTGAAGTCTGTTGATTGAGATCATACTCTTCTAGAAATGGGAACCTATATTTGGTTTGAGTGCCTGATCTGAATTTAATAATTTGGGCACCAATTTTTGAAAAAATAAAAAATGGTTACCCATTTTTCAAAAATTAGGTACCCATTTTTTGTTTCTAAAAAATAGGTTCCTTTTTATAAAAAAGAAAAAGAAAATTATTTTGGGATTTAAAATGCATTTTAAACGTTGAAAATATATTTTTAAAATGAGTGCCCATTTCTTACAACATGGGGCAAGATTTTTTTTTCCCACCTTAGACATCAGTTTGAGATGGGCTTGGTGAGACCAAGTCCATACCTTAACTTCTCAAGGTTTGCCCAAGGCATTGAACTGACAAATTCAAGTCTTGCCATAATTTTGAGAGGGTCCTCACGGTTAAATTTTTTTATGAAACAAAAGGTCATTAGAGTTCTCACTATCTTTATTAAAGAAATATAAATTTTATAGTGTTATGAGTTTATTTACTATTTTTGCATTTATTTTTAATCAAAGATGGTACCTAAATGTAAAAAAAGTGAGGTTCATTAAAACTTTAATAACTTCTTTATTTTATAATTTTTTAAAATTAATTTATATATCATCAATCTACGTATAATTCTTTTGAAGTTTAAAAAAAGATTTTTTTTAAAAAGTGAAATTTTGATCAAATTATGTCATGTTTGTACACAAGAGGTTTCAAACTTTACCTTTACAGCTAATTAAAATTAATAATAATAAAATTATTTAGCTAAAATTTAAGGAAAAATATTTTCATCAAACTTTAGTGTGTTAGGTAACTTCCTTTAAAAGTATTTACAAAAAATCATTTATTTGTGTCAAATTATGGTGTCCATACATGAGTGTAGTATGGTCCTGAAATAAGCATTTTGAAAAAGTTTTTTTTTAAAATTCATACCAAAAAACTTTATTGTACAGATACACAAATAAATTACATATTCAAAAACTAGATTCTAAGCACTACAATCTTTTTTGTTGAAGTTTTTTAATATTCAATTTCTAAATCCCTCAAATTTTGACATCAATTGACAAAGAATTTCAAAAATAGGGAAAAAAAATCAACTTTTTGCCCAAAACTGAGACCCAACTTCTTGCACTTACCCCAATATGTCTACCTTCCTTTGGATACTCTAATATGTTCCTTAGATTTCTCCCTTATCTGGTCTTGTCCCTCTTTGGCAATCTTTCTCCTTCCTTCTCTAAACTCTTTGATTTCTCAGATATCTACCTTAATATATTCTTAGTAAACTCTTGCTCTTTGAAAACAATGCCAAAGACTTGCCATCTATACATGCAAATATAATCAATTCGGGTTCTCCTTTTTTCACCTTGCATGTGACTTTAAATCTTATCTGTCAACTTCTTCTTCTCTTTAGGCAAGTCCTAAAGTAAAATCTACTACATCAAGTTGTAAAGCATGTCATTGACCTCAGTTAATGCAAGGTACTACTCTTACTTCATAAGTATCTTTGGGTAGGGGTATCAGTGCTAGTTTACCTCTAAGATATTCATCTACATAGGTAAAGCCTTTGTAAATATATTAACTATCCATTCTTTTGTATTTACATATTCCATTCACACTTCTTTGTCTTTAACCAATTCTCTCAAGTATTAATAGTTGATTGCAATGTGTGTTGTCTTTGTATGCATCACATGATTCTTAGATATGTTTATAGCACTTGTATTTTCATAGTAGGGTACCATAGGTTCAATGATTTCATCCTTCATTTCTTTGAGTAAATGTATAATTCATAGCACATTTGTGCAACTCACTACAAAAACCACATATTCAACTTTAATATTAGATTTTGAAATACAATTTTGTTTCTTGCTAGTCCAAGAGACTAATCCTTTTCCTAAGAAAAATGCTCCACCACTTGTAGTTTTTTGGTCATCAATGTTTCCAAACCAATCAACATTTGTATAGGCTCTCAATTCAAACTCATCATTCTTCTTGTAGTATAGACCATAGTCTTATGTTTCTTTCAAGTATCTCATAATCCTTTTAACAACCATTGAGTGATTCTTCTTATGATTTAAAAAAAAACCTTCATATTGCAATCTTCCAATCATAGACCTATATAATGTTTTATTTACTTCAACATAATCATCTATTTTGGATAGTTTGTGTCTATATATGAGCAATGTTAGTATGCTAATAGAAACCAAATTTAAATAAAGCTTCTACAAACTAAACAAAATTCATAAACTTCAAGATAGACTAAGATGAACGCTCAATTGAGAATATGAGCCATTAATGGACTCTCTCAATGAGAAGCTCTCTTGTTTAGTGGCCTTGTCTAAATAGATAGGATGTATGCTCAAGCTTATGCTTCAAAAAGGGCTTCAAATAGAGTTGGAATTTGGGTGTAAGTGTCTGGTTTTGATGTAAAATGGCTTCTTAAAATGGCATTATGACTTTACTTCATAGATTGTGTTATTTTTCAAAGGGGAAGGATCCAATTTATAGGCAAGAGGCTTGAAGGATTGATGTCTAAGATGCAAGGATGGGAAAAAGCTCATGGAGGGCTCAGATTGCATGAGAGGAGAGCACATGGATTGTGCTTCCTTACAGCCAATCAAAGAGTGACACATGTCACATGGTGAGAGGATGGAGAAAAGGGGAAGGATGTGTCAACAAAGGAGGCTCAAGGGATAAAATCTTCATAAAGACCCTCATAATGGCTTGTAAGAGCAATAAAAGGGCTTGGAAGAGTCATTTATGGCCTAGTGGGCTTCATAAAGTTTTATGGTTGAGATATTTTGAGGGAGATGAGAGCAATTTCAACTTGGACTTGATTGGGAAGGTTTTAAGCTTGCTTAGGCTTGTGCAAATGATTAGAGGATGGATTAGGATGGTTTAGGATTAGCTTAGGGATAGGCAAGTGGATGGCATTTAATGAGGGTGGGTGAAGGAGGAGATATTTGTTAACTTTGGCTTGGGTTAGCTAGTCTTAACTCATTTTTAGGGAATGTGACAAGGTTAGGAGGGGATTAGGATTAGGTTTAAAGACATCTTCTAGAAGAGTCTAGACTTTGGATGAGGATAAAGACTTTCTAGAATAGTCTAGAATTTCCTAGGATGAGGATGAAGACTTTCTAGAAGAGTCTAGAACTTCTTAGGATGAGGATAAATTAGATTTTTAGGAAATAAATAAAGTTTTATTTATTTCAAGGGTTTGGGTTGAGGAGATATTTATTAAATCTTTTTTAATAAACATGAGGATTAATATTTAATCTTAATTAAATATTTTGAGTTGGGATTAGGGTTAGGAAATGATGGGATTAGCCTTTAATCAAAATTAAAGAAGGATTTAGAAGATTTTGGAAGAGGTTAGTGGTCTTAAGGAAATTGGCCAAGTTTTGGGCAAAAAATAAATTTTTTATTTATTTTGGGTTTTTTGGTCAATTTATTAATTAAATAATTAATAAGTAAGGAAATAATGTTTAAATAATATTTAAACATTTTTGGGAGGGATTCCTTAATTAAATATTTTTAATTAAGATAAAGGGATTTAATGGCATAAAAATAAATAAATTAATTAAATAATTAATTAATTAATAAATGATGATGTCATCAGGACTTTTTTAGAAAATAAAAATACTTTATTTTCTAAAGATTTTTAGTTGTCTACATTTTTCCCCTCTTTGATGTGATGCCGCAAGTGGCATGGCATCAAAGATAAGAAAATAAGATGCCCAAAGCTAGAGTAGAAGAGGAGAGAATGGACAGTGAGATGCCCCCTCAAGAAGGCGGCGGGGAGAGAAAGTGAGGCTCGATGGCTTCTTGAAAAGTACAAGAATTCAAGATGAGCAAGAAGACTTAGATTGGCTTAAGAGAAGAGGTTTAGTTACCTCAAACTCTCACTACAGGAGAATGATAAAGGGAGAATCAGAGGCACAAGAGGAAGCAAGCTTAAGATCTCAGGGATTGTAGAGGATGAAGGAGCAGAGCACTATAAAAGGAATCCAAGATGGGGAGATGGATGAGGGGATTAAAAAAGCTGGTGCAATAGGATTTCAAAGAGTCAGATTGGTGGAAGATGGGTTTCGGAGATCCCTAGGACTAGGATTGTGGATCTCGAAAGATGAGGCTTGGTGGATTGATTTGGATTGGTGGATCCCTAAGACTAGGATTGTGGATCCCTAAAGCTAAGAGTGATGATTGATTCTGAGAGATACGGTTGCACAAGCTGGGGTAGGAGAGACAGATGCTGGATATGGATGGGGGATAATGGAGATGAAGGGAAACCATTGAAGCTTTTTGAGTGGGGGGATACTTTAAAGAGAAGTACCACCATGTAGTTGAGCACTAGATTTTCTATAGGACTATTGGTTAATTGCCAAGGTTACCAAGAAAATCAAGGCCTTTTCACCAACTATCTAGAGGACTGACGAATTGACTCAAAACAAACACGCAAGGATTACCCCAGTATCACACATGAATCCCAAAGGAAGCAGTGTGGAAACAACACTGAGTAACCCACAAGCAGAAAAGAAAACAAGCAAAATACATGATCAAGACCTTACACTCTGATTGCCCCATTCGCAGTATACGATGATATGGAAGATCGTGGAAACCTTAAGGAGGGATCAAGGAGATTTCTTGGAAAAGATATTTCAAGACCCAATAGGGAAGAGTCCAAATCAAAAGAAAGCAAAAATCCAAAAGAGAACCATTTTCCAATGAGATCGGTAGGACTAGGTACTAACGGACCAAGATCAGACATGAGGAAAGCTATATCCTGCAAGGACCTATCGGAGAGCACCTAAGTTGGTGGATTGGGATGAGTGATGTGTCTGGCAAGCTGAACTAAGAAAGATAACACTTTGGTGATAGGAAATCTAGCTAAAGGATGCATTGGAATAGCTAACCAAGATGTACGATGGGTGCAAGATACTGATCAAGGACAAACTGACACGAACACTGGATAGATATAATGGTACTAAGCTAGAGAGGATGTACAAGATGATGGACCAAGATATGTTACAAATGTACAAGTTTTTTCATGTTTTGGTTTTTGTGAGATGGAAATGTTTGTGAAGGATGGGATGTCTATAATAGGTGATAGGTGGATAGGTAGATGGTTTGCAAAAAGCTTAAGTGAAAATGGGGTTTTGTGTGTGCATGTGATAGTATACAAGCTAGGATACAAGATTATTTACATGCTAGAATATGGTACAAACTTTAGACAAGATTTGGATATACAAGGTATGGTACAAGATTTACAAGGTATAATACAAGCTTTGGTACAAGATTTTACAAGCTGTACAGGAGGTATTTACAAGCTCCATTAGAAGTTGGATATTTGGTTGGAACACCAAGGGAACAAGCAGGTGTTTTATGGGATGGTGGGTGAATGGATGAGGGATAGGATAGTGATAGATAATGGATTAGTCTTAGTACACAAGGTGCCTGCATTACCAAGTTTTCACCAAGGTACCTATCCAAGGTGCTTGAATTGCCAAGTTTTCACCATTGGACACTTATTTCTCTTTACTATTTTTTGTTTTGTATTTTTCAAAAGCTGGGTATACCAAGGATCTTCAAGTATATAACTTCTTGAGATGAATGATGTTAGTAGGATCATTCAAGAGTTCTCCTTTTGGTGTAGATAGCTGATAGGCTCCAAAGCCAAAGGAAGTAGTGACAACATAAGGACCAAGCCATGTAGGTTCAAAGTTGCCTTTCTTTTCTCGATCTTCTTAGACTTTCATGTTTTCTTTGAGGACCATGTCACCTGGCTGAAAGTGTCGTGGAAGCACCTTCTTGTTGAAATTCCTTTTGAGACGAGTTTGATAGACTATGAGATGATCATAGGCTTGGTGTCACTTCTTGTCTAAGAGATCTTGCTGGGTGAGTCGAGCTACTCTGTATTCTTCATCTGATATTTGCCCTTGCAAAGATATGCGCAAGGAGGGAAGTTCAACCTCTATAGGTAGTACCACTTCGGCACCATAGACTAGGGAGTATGGAGTTGTGCCTGTGGATGTACGGAAGGAGGTTCGATAGGCCCATAGGGCTGGATTTATTTGTAGGTGCCAATCATGGCAAGAATCATTGACAACTTTCTTTAGGATTTTGAGTAGGGTTTTGTTAGTTGCCTCTGCCTGGCCATTACCTTGTGGGAAATATGGGCTAGAAAAGTGGTGATGGATGTGGAGGGAAGTGCATAATTCTTTCATGTTGAGATTTTCAAAGTTACCTCCGTGGTCGGTGAAGATGGTGGATGGGATGCCGAAGCGGCAAACAATGTGGTACAAGATGAACTTGGAGACCTAAACTCCTGTAGCTGAGACTAGGGGGACTGGTTCAACCCATTTAGTGAAATAGTTTGTAGTTGTTATTATCCATTTATGTCCATTAGATGAGAGGGGTGTGATAGTTCCAACTAGATCAAGGCCCCAACAACTAAAAGGCCAAGGTGGTGCAATAGGCTGTAGATCCTGTGCTAGAGCGTGCACAAGATTTGCATGCTGCTGACATGGGAGACACTTTTTGACAAAGTCACAGGAGTCTTCTTCAATGGTAGGCCAATAGTAGCCTGCTCTAAGGATTTGTCATGCTAGGACAATACCACTCATGTGGGCACCGCAATGTCTAGAGTGTACTTCCTTTAACACCATCGTAGCCTCATTTTGGTCTAAACATCGAGAGAGAGTATCGTGATAACCCCAACAATATAGGGTATTAGCTATGATAACATAGCGAGATGATTTTTGAATAAGGTTTTGGTGTTGGGTACGTGTGAGGTGAGGGGATATGATACCATCATTAAGGTAAGCATGAATCTCATGGTACCAAGGGGATTGGGCACCAACCAAGATATAAACATGGTTTGAATCCTCATTCGCATAGGCGGGTGTGAGGAGCTGCTCCACTAAAAACTCATACTGTGTAGCTGCTTGGGGAATTTCCAAGAGCGATCCTATAGTAGCCATAGCATCTGTTGCTTTGTTCTGTATTTGAAGCACTTGTGTAAACTGAAGTCTTGTAAAATGTTGGGTTAGCTGATCAACTAGCTCTTTGTAGGGTAATAGCTTTTCATCTTTGGTTTGATATTCATTTAAGGCTTGCTTGATGATGAGCTAAGAATCGCCAAAGATTTGTAGCTTAGCAATGTTCCATTCTGTAGCTATCTTTCATCCTGCTATGAGGGCCTCATATTCATCTATATTGTTGGTGCTAGGGAATTGTAGCTTGAAGGCTTTTGGAATGTAATATCCTTGAGGTTTGACCAACAATATTCCTACCCCTAATTCATGAGATGTGTATGAGCCATCAAAATAAATTTTCCATGGGGGTTGTTCTTCAATTAGACAGATATGCTCATCTGGAAATTCTATGATCAATGGATAAGCATCTATTAGAGGTGCATCAGCTAGGTGATCTACTATAGCTTGCCCTTTGATTGCCTTTCTGTCCACATACTAGATGTCAAATTTGCTAAGGAGCATAACCCATTTGGCCAAATGGCCTGTAAGTGCTATTCTGGAGAGCATATAATTGAGAGGGCCAATCTTGGAGACTAGTTGGATGGTATGACTTAGCATGTAATGGCGAAGCTTTTGATTTGAGAAAACAACTGCCAAACAAGCTTTTTCTATAGGAGTGTAATTGAGTTCATAACCAACTAGGGTTATACTAATGTAGTAGATGGCTCTTTCTCTGCTGTAGTCATCGAGCTGTGCTAGAAGTGCCCCTAGAGCAATAGCTCTTGCTAATATGTACAAAATTAGGGGACGACCAGCAATTGGTGGAACCAAGATAGGGGGATTGATGAGATACTACTTGAGATGGTCGAAGCTGCACTGACATAAAGGATCCCACTTGAAGTTCTCATCCTTCTTCAGTAAATGTGAAGATGGTGTACACTTATCTGCAAGCTGGGAAGTGAAGCACTGAACAGATTGAAGCTTTCCCTAAAGAGAATGAAGCTGTCACAGTGTCTGGAGAGGAGGCATGTCTAAGATAGCCTTGACCTTCTTGGGGTTGATCTCTATACCTCATTTAGAAACTATAAAGCCTAGAAGCTTGCCAGCTATGACCCCAAAGACACATTTCTTGGGATTCAGCATGAGATGATATTTGGCTAACCTATCAAAGACTTTCTCTAGGTCAGCAAGATGATCCATGAAGGTATGAGACTTGACTAAGATATCATCCACATAATCCTCCAAAATGCTATGGATGAGATCATGAAAAATGGCTGTCATAGCTCTTTGATAGGTAGCCCCAACATTCTTTAGGCCAAAAGGCATCATGTTGTAGCAAAAGGTTCCCCAAGGGGTAGTGAATGTTGTCTTATGCTCATCCTCTTCTGCAATCTTGATTTGATTATACCCAAAAAATCTATCCATGAGGGATAAAATTTCATGTCCAGTTGTAAGATCTACAATCATATCTATGTTGGGCAAGGGAAAATCATCTTTTGGACAAGCTTTGTTAAGATCTCTGAAATCAGTGTAGATTCTGATGTCACCAGAAGGCTTATTGATAGGGACCATATTGGATATCCACTCTAAATAGTTGATAGGTTGGATAACCTTAGCAGTTAACATTCTTTCTAACTCAGCTTTGACCAGTAATGCCACCTTGGGGTGCATTTTACTAAGCTTTTGTCTAACAGGCTTGATCTATGGATTGACTGCAAGATGATGAACTACAAGCTTTGGATCAAGTCCTGCCATGTCCTGATATGACCATGCAAATCAGCCAATGTTCTCTCTTAAGACCTCAAAGAGGAGATTAGCTTGGCCTTGTGATAGGGATGCAGCAATGTGAACAAGCCTAGGGATCTCTGAAGAACCGATGTTGACTTCCCTAGTATCCTCAATTAGAATAGAAGATATCTCTGGTCAATTATCTTGAGGAGGTAATGCTAAATCCTCATGTTTTGCTTGTGGCTCTGGATGTTCTTGGTGAGGGGTTCTCTTCACTACCTTAGCTAGTCTTAGATTCACCTTAGTTCCAGTTTTGGGTGTATCAAAACTAGGTTGGGGATTTTCTCCAAAATACCCCTTGGGATCTAGCTTGTAGATATAAGCAGAATTTGGCTTTGTTTTCTTGTGAGGTGTTTCAGCTCTCATGAATCTCAGAAGTGCTTCCTTTGATGTGAACTCATCAATGTGTATGATGCTTGGTTGGTCCCAATCTATGAGTTTTGGATGGGTCAGTTGTAGGTCAATGAGGTGGATGGATAGTTCTTGGAGAACAAAGTCTTTGAGGGAGATTTGGTCTAGGATATCGTCGTAGGCTCTCTTTTCAAATTCCTTAGGAATGTCTTCGATTTTGACAAGGTCACGATGAATGTTCAAAAAAGCGTGACCATTCGTATTGGTGCCCTCAGTTGTGGGTATGCCAAAGCTAAGACCTAACTTCGATTCCCACTTGTGTGCGTCAATGGGGCACTGCATACCTTTTTCTTTTGGTCCTAGACCACCACCTTGATAGTTCCATTTGTCAGTGATGAGCTTATGTTCTTGGGGATACTTTTGGCTGAAGTGATCAAGGCATGCCTGATTCCTTTGAGGTGCATCCTTATGTAACCAATTGTTGATATCTGGAGTGAGCTCCTCATGAAGAGGGATTTTTGAGGATACAAAGGTTGTTGGGCCAAACTATTTGTATCGAGGAGGTGGAATCTCCTTAGCTTTGTGATATGTCAGCCGTCCATGGGCATGTGGATCAAGTGGAAGTGCCATAACAACAAATGCATCCGACAGACTATACTGTCCACAACCCTTGTTATTGATCTTCACAGTAGATAGGGTAGAGGCGAGGATGGTTTTTGGGTCATTACAAGTGTGGGATGAGCTAGCGATGGATGTGCCGATATCAATTCTAGGGCAATGGTTTGTATATGAAGCTTCAAATGCATTGCAGTAAGCAAAGGGTTCTGGATCGGCATGGATGGTTACCTCAATGCCTTGATGCAAAAATTTGACGCACTGATGGTAAGTGGACGGAACGGCTTTCATGGCATGAATTCATGGGCGATCGAGGAGGATGTTGAATGGTAGGTTTATATCAATAACATGGTAGAGTGTTTCTTGGATGACTGGCCCAACCTTGATTGGCAGCAAAATAGTTCCTTCTGTGGTTCTTTCCAAGTTGTCATAAGCTTTGATGGTGATAACCTCACTGATGATATCTGCCTCAGTATACCCAGCTTGTTTTATGAATTTTAGGGTGCAAATATTCAAGGCTGATCCATTATCTATCATTACTCTTTTCACAGCAAAATTGGATACCATGATGGCTATGCGAAGTGGAAAGGTGTGATCTGGCTCGACCACAGGTATGTCGGTGGGTTTGAACGATAGGGAACATGAGGATGAAAGGTGTCCAACAAGATTATGAAAATTAGTAGCATTGATATCAGAAGGGACATAGGATTCTATGAGAGCACTGTCAAGGATGTTCTTGTACATAGGACTAGTGTGAAGAAGGTCTAAAATGGAGATTTGGGCTGGCATGTTCCCAAGGTGTTCCAAGATATTATACTGGCTTTTTGACGGAGCTGATGGTGCTAGTGAAACTGGTGGGCCTACAATGTTAAATCATGCTCTTTGAGTAGTGACTCCACACTCATTGTTTGGTCCTTGTATATTGACAACATTGACAGAAGGCTCTTTCTTGGATATACAACCTATAAGGCTACCATAGTCTATATAGGATGAAGTGTGGTCATTGTTCTTCCCATGATGTTGGTTTAGCTGATGGTTGTTGGTGTTGTTGTTGTTAGTTTGGATAGGTGCTTTTCTAGGATTTTGATTGTTGTGAGGAGGAAAAGCATTTTGATAGATCTGTAAGCCTGCATTTGGGAGAGGTTTGGGCACCAACGGTGATTTCCTTTCGATCAATGAGGTCCTGCACATAGTCTTTTAGTTTCATGCATCTGAGGGTAGTGTGACCTTTTACCCTATGAAATTTGCAGTACTCATTGTCTTTGTACCATGCAGCTTTGGATTGGCTTTGGTCAATTTTCTGTGTAGGAGGAAATTTGATGAGGTTTTCCTTGACTAATTTCTCAAAAATGACATCCAATGGCTCACCAAGGGGTGTATAGTTTCTAGGTGTAGGTCAGAATCTGGGCTTTTGTCCTGCAACTACATTGATGGCATTAGCTTGATTGCTAGACCCTTGGAAGTTGGGTCTTGGATTGTGGTTTTTATAGCTTTGGTTATTATGTTGTTGGTAGTTGATAGCTTGTTGATTATTTGGTTGATATGGTGGGTTGGACTGGTTGTGAGAAGGACCAACAATATTCACATGTCTGGTGTCAGTGATGCCATCTGTTGCAACATGCTTGTTTTTGTTCCAATATCTAGATTTGTCATTGGAATGTGATTGATTTTGGTTGGCCTCTTTGTAAATCTTGACCACACCATCTTTAATGAGTCCTTGCTCAAGGATCATTCCTTTCTCTTTGATATCTTTATAGGTCTGCAAATAGTTCATGGTCATGTGGTGATCCAAGATGGGATGGGCATTATCAATAAACATTTTCACCACATGGTGCTCTGGCAAGGTGTAGGATATGTAGGTGGTAAGGGTTTGCCATCTTTGCAGGTATTCAGCAAGGCTTTCTCCACCTTTTTTCTTAGTGTGGACAAGGTCAACTATTGATAGCTCTGTTTCAACAAGATGGGCATATTGGGCTACGAATGCCTCAAATAATTCAGCAAAGTTTTTAATTGTGCCATAGGGGATTCTGTAAAACCATTCAAGAGCTAGTCCAGCCAAGCTTTTGGGAAAAAGGCGCAAGAGGAAGACATCATTGTGTGCTACATCCTAGCAGTGCATGTAAAATTCTTTGATATGTGTGACAGGGTCTCCTTTTCCTCTGAATTTATCAAATTTGGGTACCTCAAAGTGTTTGGGAAATGGTGTCATGGTAATGGCTTTGTCAAATGGGTAAGGACACACATTCTCAAACTTGAATGTCTTTAGATCATTCCCTTATTGGATGGCTTTCAGAGTTGTCTTCGTTTGCTCCCATTCTGAATTGATAGGTGATGGTTGGGGTGCCCCCAATGTAGGAGTGCCTTGAGGTGCCCCCAATGTAGGAGTGCCTTGATGTAGGTATGCACTAGATGGGGCCACTAAATATGGATGGTTGTGACAGATTTGCTAATAGGGATTGTACATTGTTTGGGCAACTGCATGGTTGATGATGGGTTGTTGAGGGGGATGTGGCGCATATCGTTGCATGCGTTGCGAGGCTTGCTGTTGATATGGGATTTGAGGTTGGGATTGAGGAACATAAGCTGGCTGTGGGATAAATGAATGGCTTTGTGGAGGTAAGGTATAAGATGGTTGTGAAGCTTGGGGAAAGGATCGGGGGGCTTGTGGGGTTTGACCAAGGTATGTGGGTTGCGCCCCCATTTGGGATGGTACCTGCAAATAATTGGTGGTTGGCTGGATTGGTGGGTTACCTCCTAGAAGTGCCATTGAAAAGTAGTTGGTAATAGGAGGTAATGGATTATTTGGTGGTGGAGGTGGTGGGAATTGAAAGCTAGGAAATGGAATTGATGGGGTTTGATAGCTTGGTGGCTAGATTTGGAAGCTTGGTAGAGTGGTGGCAGGAGCTTGGGTCACTTGAGAGCTGGGTAGAACATTGGTAGTAGCTTGTGGGGTTTGATAGCTTTGTGGAGTGAGGGTAGTAGCTTGTGGATTTGTGGCTGATGGCACTAAGCTCCCAAGACCTAATGGAAATGATGGGATTGTGCTTTGGGCTGTGGTGAACAAGCTGGGGGTGATGAAAGGTTGATTACTTGTCCCCATGGGCGGCATCCCTATTGTATATTGCTGAGGTTGGCTAAAGATGCTAGCACTAATTTGGGAGATGGGTGGATTTGGAAGGCTGGGTTGGGGAGCAGCAACAACAATAGTGAAGGGCATGAATGGTGAGGTGTTTTGAGTAAAGGGGGTTTGGAGCGAGAGGTATGAACCAAGGATGGAGCGGCGGTGGCTGGGTTGTCTTGTGGCATGGAGATTTCAACTTGGGTGGATGATGGTATGTTTGGGTCTGTTGGATCATATGGATTGGCTAGAGGCTCTTCTTTTCGCATATATTGAGGATAATTTGGATCATAAGAGCCTATGGGTGGTGGCAACTGCCCAAACAATGGGTGAGATGGATCTGATAATGGAGGAGGTCTTCCAAAGTCAAAGGTTCCTACATTGTCCCTTCAAAAATTAGCTATTATTATCTCTTTGTTCTTGTCTATAATGGCATTTACCAATATTGTATTTCCTGGTTGGATCATGAAAGCTTCAATGTCAGTAGATGATGGCAGAGCTTTCTCTGGGCTGAAGGATGGCTAAGTGCTCAAGGGGGGTGAGGCTATTCGATCCAAATGATAGGGCTCCATTGTTTCTTTCTTCTTGGCTAAGCGAGTGACAGGTGGCATGAAAAATGCTCCTAGGGATGAGATGCAACAAATGTTGGTGGATGCAAAAGGGAGGAAGGCTTTTCTATGCAAATGATTTCCTAGGTTGAGAAAAAGCTATATGACAAAACCTAAGGTGGATTGGGTTAGGGATTCTAACTTCAAAGATATGTTGCCAAAGCACAAAAGGTCTACTTTCCTATGTGCAAGCTTGGTGGTGATTGTGTCAACTTAAGGATAGACTGATGATCCTTTAGGAAGAACACGAGATTGACCGCTTGTGTATCCCAACCTTTAGCTCAAGCTGATGAGGGATAACAAGTGGCAAAGCTAGATTACCCTAGATAAAGCTTTGTCAAAGGGATAACCTTGGTGAGATTGGTGGTTTTCAAAGTTTTTAGGAATGGAAAACTTTTAGCAAGGTGAGAACAATTTTAGAAGGCTTGGATGTGAAGATTTTGGATTGCTAGCTAGATAGTTTGGTCCTAAATGAGATGGATGAGCTAATAATGCTTAAGGGGATAACCTAAGATGGCTGAATTTTCTACAAAGATGACTCTAAGGTGAAGCTTATCCAAGAAGGTGTGGAGAAACAAGGGTGTCTAATCATAGAAATCATGCCTAGTTGGTAAGGCATAAGCAGGAATAACTCCTGGATGTTGGCTAAATTTGATGGTGCACTCTAACTAGGCCTCTTGAAGTGCTTTGTTGGCAGCTTTATCCTCTACTTTGTGGAGTTTGGAAATTCGAGGACTTCATGTTAGTTCCTTTCTCTTCGCTAAAAGTTCTTTATATGCCTGACATGGTTTGAGTTTAACTTTGTGGAACTTTTGTTTGGGTTTGGGTTGCTCTGACATCAATTCTTGAATCTGCTTGGCTTTGAGAGACCTCAGTTGTTTTTCTTCAACTTGTTCAAATTCTGGAATAGGAAGTGACTACGCTAAGTGTGCCCTAAGCTAGGATTGACCAAGTTTGGCAAACATGCATTCAATAAGTAAAAGACCAAACAATAGATAGAAACAACCAGATAGAAGTTTTGATTCCTAGAATGTGATACTTGCACCAAGGAGTGTGTATTTTTTGCAAATGTTTTGATTAGTCACTTCAAACACATTAACATCTTAGATGGTTGTCTACAAGGCTGATAGTTGGTTTAGCTAGGGAGTCCTCGATATACCCAAAGTATGTGAGGCCCAAATCCGTAGATGAAACCAAAAAGATGCCACACATTCGAGAGGAGCGGTAACCCACTTCTCCACTTTCACTTCTCAAGGGTATAAAGTTCCTTGAGACTTAGCCTCAGTGAAAAAATCTTGATCCCAAGAGAGGTGTCTTTCGATTCACCTCTCGGTTCTTATACTCCACCAGAACATGGGAGTTGAGGTCGTCCAAGGGGTGATGAAATCCCCAAGCAGGCCTCTTAAAAAGAAACAAGGTTTTGGATCCTAATCTTATGCACCCAAGATGGCCTCGAAAGACGAAAAGGGGAGAGAAGACTTGGATGACCTTGGGCTAAAAAACACGCTTGTTCTTTTACCAACTGACTCTTATGTGTGCTGATCTAGACTTTGCAAGCACTCATGTTTAAGAGACAATGTTCAATTCCAATTTGAAGTGCTAACAAAAGTAAATCGATCAAAGAATGTAAACAAGAAGAAGAGTTAGGGTCAACAAAAGAAAACTCATGTGCCCGGAGGCCCTCCACGTCAAGTATCGATTAATTTACTTTAAAGCATTCAAGAGTTGGTGTGATTTTGTTTTAAGCCCAAAGCAAACATGTGTGAGACTCGATTTGTCAAGTGCACGCCCGAAGGCCCTCCATGTCAATAGTTGTTCAATTTTAGTGCCCAAACTTGAAGTGTGATCGATTTAGTCTAGAATTTTGGTCTTTTAAACATTTTGATAAAGTTAAAGAAAACGTTCAAAGACCAAGTGAGTGAGTTAGATTGTGGAACATTTAACACCTTTTTCAAGTAGACCCATCCCCATAAATGGCGCTGAGATTGCAACCAATGGTTGAATTGATGGGTGATTAGAAAAGAGGTGAGTCCAAAGAACTACTCAAATTGATTTTTTCAAATTTGTATTTAACTTAACAAAGTCTCTTAAATGTCCAAAAATCAAACTTTACCTAAACTACATGTGGAAAAGAGATTTGTTTTGTTCAATTTTAGAAGCTCCAAATGAAGTGTTTGATATTGCAATGGTTAATTGATCCTTGGCATTCAAGATTGGATTTGTTGTTTTAATCATGCATTCAAGGAAAATTTGATTTTAATCCATGGCATTCAAGAGTGTGTTTAGCAACATGCATTCAAAAACAAGTGATTAAACATTCAAGTTTTTTCTTTTGAGCATTCAAGATTGAGATTTTGTGTGTTGTTTTAAGAACTTTGAAGTGCTTTGTTTTAACCTTAGATCATTCAAGATTGTTTTGGACTCAAAAGTGAAAATGACTCTTTGGACTTTGGTTTTCATTCAAGATTTTGTGTTCTAGTTTGCATATTTTAAGCCCAAAAATGATATTCCTAGATTGTTTTGATGCATGAAAAACCTAAGAAACATTCAAGATTTTGCAACTAGACATTTGTTTGGAACAAATAACAAAGCTTTTAGGATAATTTTTGGCAACCATTTAGGACTCTTAGTTTTCATGAGATTTTTAAAAGAACTTTAAAATATTTGCAAATGAGGTTGATTTTATCCTTGATTGATGCTTTGAGTTTGATTTAGATTTTAGTGTGCACTTAGTGTTGATTTTGAACCTTTTGAAATGGAAACTTGAAGTTCTTTTTAAATTCCCAAAAATGAAGTGTTCCTAACTTTGCATGAATGCATCTAAAACCTTGATGTTGCAAGGATGCAAATGATTAGATTGGTTTAGTTTTACTTGTTAAAAGATTTTTTCTTTTTTACAAATTTTTAATTTTTTAATGGATTTAAGTATGATTTGGGGATTCATTTTAAGCACTAAAAAGAAGTGTGTATGATTTTGCTTCCTTAAAAAAAAATGGCCAAGATCTCCCACAAGAAGAAGAAGAAGTAGTAGATGGAATAAGAAGAATATAGACAAGAAGAGGAAGAAGAATTCCAAGTTCTTTGTCCACCTATAAGCTTCAAAAATCTGCAAATACTATGAGTTCCTTTGTCTTCTTCATGCTCATGTGGACCTACAAAACTAATTTATACAATCGTGCCAATCACAAAAACAAGAAAAATTAGCCAAAATCAGCAAATGACATACAAAACTTGACTAAAAAAGCTAATGAAGATGACCCATGCAGGGTCCCACCGGGCGTGCCAAAATGTATATGAGAAATGTTAGTATGCTAATAGAAACTAAATTTAAATAAATCTTCTACAAACTAAAAAAAATTCATAAACTTCAAGATAGACTAAGATGAACTCTCAATTGAGAATATGAGCCATTAATGGAATCTCTCAATGAGAAGCTCTCTTGTTGAGTGGCTTTGTCTAAATAGATAGGATGTATGCTCAAGCTTATGCTTCAAAAAGGGCTTCAAATGGAGTTGGAATTTGGGTGTGAGTGTATTGTTTTGATGTAAAATGGCTTCTTAAAATGGCATTATGACTTTACTTCATGGATTGTGTTATTTTGCAAAGTGGAAGGATCCAATTTATAGGCAAGAGGCTTGAGGGATTGAGGGCTAAGATGCAAAGATGGGAAAAAGCTCATGGAGGGCTCAGATTGCATGAGAGGAGAGCACATGGATTGTGCTTCGTTACAGCCAATCAAGGAGTGACACATGTCACATGGTGAGAGGATGGAGGAAAGGGGAAGGATGATTCAATAAAGGAGGCTCAAGGGATAAAATCTTCATAAAGACCCTCATAATGGCTTGTAAGAGCAATAAAAGGGCTTGGAAGAATCATTTATGGCTTAGTGGGCTTCATAAAGTTTTATGGTTGAGATATTTTGAGGGAGATGAGAGCAATTTCGACTTGGACTTGATTAGGAAGGTTTTAAGCTTTCTTAGGCTTGTGCAAATGATTAGAGGATGGATTAGGATGGTTTAGGATTAGCTTAGGGATAGGCAAGTGGATGGCATTTAATGAGGGTGGGTGAAGGAGGAGATATTTGTTAACTTTGGCTTGGGTTAGTAAGTCTTAACCCATTTTTAAGGAATGTGACAAGGTTAGGAGGGGATTAGGATTAGGTTTAAAGACATCTTCTAGAAGAGTCTAGACTTTGGATGAGGATAAAGACTTTCTAAAATAGTCTAGAATTTCCTAGGATGAGGATGAAGACTTTCTAGAAGAGTCTAGAACTTCTTAGGATGAGGATAAATTAGATTTTTAGGAAATAAATAAAGTTTTATTTATTTCAAGGGTTTGGGTTGAGGAGATATTTATTAAAACTTTTTTAATAAACATGAGGATTAATATTTAATCTTAATTAAATATTTTGAGTTGGGATTAGGGGTAGGAAATGATGGGATTAGCCTTTAATCAAAATTAAAGAAGGATTTAGAAGATTTTGGAAGAGGTTAGTGGTCTTAAGGAAATTGGCCAAGTTTTGGGCAAAAAATAAATTTTTTATTTATTTTGGGTTTTTTGGTCAATTTATTAATTAAATAATTAATAAATAAGGAAATAATTTTTAAATAAGATTTAAACATTTTTGGGAGGGATTCCTTAATTAAATATTTTTAATTAAGATAAAGGGATTTAATGGCATAAAATAAAATTAATTAATTAATTAAATAATTAATTAATAAATGATGATGTCATCAGGACTTTTTCAGAAAATAAAAATACTTTATTTTCTAAAGATTTTTAGGTGTCTACAGTGTCCTATCACCATAGGAGTACTAACTAGTTTTGAACCTTTCATACCAAAAGTTTTCATGATTACCCTCACATACTTGGACTCGGTGATGTAAATACCATATTTCATCTAATATACTTGCAATCCATTAAAGAAATTTATTTCCCTAAACATAGACATTTCAAAATCTTTGATCATTTCATTTGAAAATGTCTTACACAATCCATTTTTTCCTCCAAATATGATATCTTCAAAAAATATTTCAGCTAGTAATATTCTTTTACCACCTTGTGTCTTCAAGTATAGATTATTGTTGTCATCAATCTTCTCAAAAGAAATCTTTACAAGGTAGTTGTGCAGTGTTTCATAGCATGCTCTATGAGCTTGCTTGAAACCATATAAAGATTTGTGCAATATACACACCATGTTCTTGTTGTTTGGATCAAAAAATCCTTTAGGTTGTTCAATGTAAACCTCTTCTTCTATTATACCATTCAGAAATGTTGACTTAACATCCATTTGATAAACTTTAAATCCTTTGTAAGTAGAGTAAGAAAGAAAAGTTCTTACTCCTTCTAATCTTGGTAAAGGAGAAAATGTCTCTCCATAGTCAATTCCCTCTTTTTGTGCATATCCTCTTCAAACTAATCTTGTCTTATTCCTTCCAACTTCACCATTCTCATCCAATTTGTTCAGTGCACCCACTTGGTTCCAATGACATTTTTGTTCTCAGGTTTTGGTACTAGTGTTCCAATTTTTTTCTTCTCAATTTGACTTAGGCTCATGCATGCTTAGAAAACATGTGTCATTTCTCAACCTATTTCTTTTCTTTGGTCTATCTTCTTTATCTTTAATGAGTTATTCAGTAGGGTAGTGTTTTTTGACATACTTTGACAACCTTGGCTTAGTTCTCCTTTCTACAATGGCTCTTTCATGAAATTCAATTTTAGATTCATTTTTCACTTCTCTATTAGGTAACTTGTCATTCCTTTCATGTAAGTTGATCTTAGCATCAGAATGTACCTTGGCATATGATTTTAACTTGACTTTTGAATGTGACTTGGCTCCTAAATCCAACTCAACATCCATTGTATGTGATGCCATAGTAGTTGATTCTTATTGATTAGTAGCTTGGTTTGCAGTATTATTAGCATCAATGGACATCTCTTCATAGTAGTACAAAAGGGTTTTGTAATTTTCAGGTTCCTTCTTTTGTTCATCTTTATGCACTTTTGTATACTCATCAAACATAACATGTGTACTTTTCAAAACTTTTTTAGTGTTAGCTGTTAAACACTTATAAGATTTACTTATTGTGGAATATCCTACAAATATATCTTCTTTACTTTTTGCATCAAGTTTACCATTTATGTTGTCATTAAGAATGTAACACTTGCTTCCAAATAGCTTAAAATATTTAACATTGGTTGAGTATCCATACCATTATCCAAAAGGTGTGGAATTTGTATCTTTCTTGATTTGTACTTTGTTCAAGGTATAGACAGCTATACTAGTAACTTTTCTCCAGTATTTCAAAGCAACATTCTTCTCGATGATTAGTGTTCTAGCACAATCCATTACATATATATTCCTCATTTTAGTAATACCATTTTGTTAAGGGGTCTTAGGTGCAAATTTTATTTTTTCTTAGTTCCTTTGTCAATACAGAAGTTTTTGAACATACCTGATGTAAACTCTCCACCTCTTTCAGATCTTAGATATTTCAAGCTTTTACCATTTTTCCTTTTCAACTATTGCTAGATATCATTTGAACTTTGGAAAATGATCATATTTTTCTTTTCAAAATATTACTGTCATCATTCTTGAGTAATTATCAACAAATAAGATAATATACTTGTTACCTTTGTAGCTTTCCACCTAAATTAGTATGAACTAATTTGATAATTCCTTTTGAAGTATGCATCTTACTTTTAAAACTAGACTTTGTCATCTTGTCTAACTAACATTTTTTGCAAATCACATTATTAGGTTTCTTTAGTTTTGGCAATCTGCTAACTCTTTTCATCTTACTAATACTAATCAAATTATCAAAAAAATTATGACATAACCTTTTGTGCTATAGCCACACATCATCAAATTGTAGAACAAGAGAAGTAGCATCATTCACCTCAAGATAAAATAGACTAGCTCTAGCTTGATATCCACTTCCAATTAATTTTCCATCAATGTTATAGATCTTATCCTTCCTATTATCAAATTCACTTTACATCCTTAACTATTCAATTATGACACACTCAACAAATTATAGTTAATTCTTTCCACATAGTAAGTATTGTCACACATGATCTTGTCGGTCAATCCTATTGATCCTTTTTTCTTTATTAGACAGGGTATATCATTACCAAATCTAACATTATTTCTATTGTAATACTCAAGGGTAATGAACTTACTTTTTGTTTTTTCTATTATGTGATGTGAAAATCTATTGTTAATGATCCATCTATCACTTTTTCTCAGATAAGATACTAATGCAGTTGCCTCATCTTTATCAGAATCATCTTTCATAGTAACATAGACAACTTCATCATCATGATCATCAGAGTCTTGATTGGATTCTTCTTCAGCAATGTAACAAGATTTCTTTTCCTTGTCCTTGTAGCCTTTGTTACTGTCATCTTTTCTACCTTTTTATTTGTCTTCATTAGATTGTTATTTGACTTTTTAGGACATCTTGCTACAATATGACCAACCTGATTATAATTAAAACATATGATGGGTAACTTACCTTTGTATTTTCCTTTACCTCTAAGAAATTTCTTTGCTGGAAGTGGTTCTAGTTATTCTAGTTCTTCATCATTTGCAACACTATCGCTAGAAACATGTTTGAGATTTTTTATTTTTCTTATCTTTCAATTATTTTACTGTCATCTTAGCTTTGAAATAAGATTCAACATTCTCAGATTTGAAATTATCAAAATTTGAAAGTTTAAAAGTAGTGAGTCTACCAACCAGTCCTTCAAAGGTAAGACTACTACCAAGAGTACACCTTAGTTATTTTATAGAAGAGACTTTAATAACATAGATAGCCAATAAGGTTCTCAATTCTTTGTTGACCACAGTCTCATCTTCAATCTATCCATTAGATCGTTGAATTTTATTAACAACATCTTTGATTCTTACACAATACTAGACTATAGTCTCACCTTCTTGCATTCTCATTTTATCAAATTTTCCTCTAAGACTTTTATCTTTGGCTCTCAAAACATTCTTGTCTCCTCCATAGATCTTCAATAAGGCATCCCATATATTCTTAGCAAAATTACAACCTTTAATGTCATAAAACTCTAAATATCTTATGAAAGATGCAATCTCCAACATTGCCTAATTGTATTCCTTCTTCTATTTCAATTGTCCAATAGTTGGGGCTCCAGTTGGATTAACATGATCAGCGGTGATAGTTGACTATGCATATTCTTCAAGTCCTCCTAGATGTAGCTTTCATCAAAATTTTCCATAAAAGAAATTTTTCCTTATTTAACTTGGGCACCTCCTTTCCTTACATCTTTGTCTTTGGCTTTATGTACCTTTAAACATTTTCTTTCACAAGTTCTTGGTTCTCTGATACCAATTGTTGGATTGTTTAGAATAACTATGAGCAGTTGGGGTGAATCAATTATTCAATGTTCAAATGTGCAAATAAAACATTTTAGTACTTCAACTTATACTTATGCATGCATTAATCATTCAATACCCTAAACTTTTGCATATTGTTGTCCTAGGTCAAAATAACTTTGCAAAAATGTAAACATACAATACCAAAAACTCAATCACACATTTTGACACAAAGATTTTACATGGAAACCCAATATGGAAAAAAGCACAAGTAACATGCTACCAATTTTCACTCTTCTGAAGTGATCCCTATGAGGAGCCAACCATGTAAAAGGTTACAATGCACATTGTTAAATGTGACATTGATTAAAGGAATTTAATCTCCCTTTTAGGAGTAAGCCTTGTTATTGGACTTTATTAAATTCTATTAGAATGTCACCTATTAAAGGAGTTACTTATTACTATTAGATCAACCTTAGTCCAAAGGATTTATCCAGACTAATATAGTTGTTAGAAAGTAACATCAGGACTTGATCTGATAAGAAAACAACTCACTTGTAGATTATAGATCTCAAATTCAGTCCTCCATTATGCTTGGAATTCATCCTTTTCATTTTTAATAGATTTTTCACCTTTCAATCCTTCATCTCCTTAAGCCTTGTTTCTTACAATACCAACTGGAGACTCTTTCCTTTAGTCACCATATGAAGCAACATCCTAGACTTCTTGTATTTATAGGTTAACACAAATGACCTTATTGTTGTTTTCATTAGGGTTAATTTTTCTATTAGTGACTCAACACTTAGTCAAATGGTTACATTGATACAAAACTCTATAGTTGCTACTGAGCTTATCATTCATTCAGCTATGTTAATGAAGTTTCTCAATTACTACTGAGCTAAATAGACAATTTGAAGTTAATGTTGAGCTACACAAAATCTACCAAGCATAATAGTATCTACTGAGCTATTCAATAAAAGTGATGAAGGCTCTAATTTTAGTAGAGGTTTGTACTATTACCAATCTCTATAGTGTCTATCAGTGTTACCTAAGTAAATCTAGTGTTGATCAAGACATGTAGTATCAACTAAATGATTCAATAGTTATCGAGTTTCTCAGTGTTTACTAAGTCACACAATGTTGACCAAGTTTTAGCTACTTAAAAGTGATTAGTATGGATAGAGCTTCAACTTCAACTGAGTGCTAGAGTTTGCTGAGCATTGACAGTATCTATCTTGTATTAGAACATTACTAAGTTTGTCTTTAGAACCTAGGTTACAACAGTTTGGCTAACTTTGTGAATTATGATGAATTTGGTATTGTAGTTTCTTCTAGAAGGTAATGAATTGGATTGATATGTATGTAATACATTGTATTATATCTAGATAAGTATGTGAAAAAGTATAAGAAGGATTTGAGTGTGAATCAATGAAGGCTACAAGCAGTATAAGGGACAACAAATATTTATCTATCAAAGCTAGGTGATTATTTCAATACAAGGAATCTCATTTAGAAAATCAAAGTTATAGATTAGAGATCAACCACTAATTCATCCTAAAAGGTGCATAAGTTAAATCCTTTAATACGGTGGACTAAACAATCTTTTGTTAAATCTCCTAACAAAGTGCATATTTTATTATATGTTTCTAAATCCTTTAACAAGGTGGACCTAACAATCCTTTTTCCTCCTAATAGGGTAGATCACCAAAAGTGGTCAGTTGTAAGCCTTAATAGGTTAACTTTATACTATAGTACTAAAGCTTGTGTGTATCATCCCCACCCCAATTTTTTTTTCTAATTTGAAGGTTTTTGGGTCACCATATATTGTGTAAAAGTGTCATGAATGTTTCATTACTTTCATTCTTTCATGCATGCAATTAGCTTAGATAAATATGTGAAGGGTTAATTGGTGAAGTAAGATAAAATTTTATTGGTTCCTGATTCACCCCTCATGTCTTAGTAACGTAGCCTATCTTATATTTCCAATAATTGCTTATGGCATGTTATAACCCTATATAAATAATTTTGGAATTTTTTCACTTAACCACAATTTTTCATTTTAGGGTTAGGTTAGATTCATTAAATCTTCCTATCTTTCCATTTTATTCTATTTAGAAACTTCTCTTACCATCCTCTTTGAATTGGGCTCAAACAATTTATCTCGAATTTTGTACCACCATCTCATCATAGTTATCTTCCACATGCTTCACATAATTCAAAAAATCAGCTTTATCAACTTTGATTTGTCAAATCTTCAATATAACTCATTTTACTATCACTTGACAATAACAAGTTGCTTTCTCAACAAACACTATCTTTTGAGTCTCGGTCAACACTGTGTTGCTTGACATATATTATGTTTTGCTTGGTCACTACTACCATCTTCTAACACTTGGAACATACATAGATTTCTTCACTCGACACAGTGTGAATTTCTCTTTTCTTGGCACATACTGAACTTACTACTTTCAACTTACTTTTTGCTTAGCCTACACTAATTTTCTTGACTTCTACTAATTGCTTGGTTAGGCTTGGTAGGCGCAATTCTTTACTTAGCTTTCTTCTAGTCTTTTCTTAAGTATCCTTTGCTATAGCCTCATGTAGATAAATAATACACTATATCATCACTTTCTTTCTTGGTCTTAGTGCTCCTTTTATACACCATATAACTGAACCTTTCTCTAGGTTCCCTTATTATCCTTTTTGTTTAAATCCTCTTCATTAATCAATCAAATGATAGCATTCAGACTAAAGTAAGCAATTGTCTCACCAACAAGTAGCAAGTTTGACATCAGTGACAAAATAATGATTATTCCATGATAGGTTTCATCAATCTTCTTCACTTTAACAATCTCCTTTCAACATTTTTCTTAAATAACAATCATTCTTCATAAGTAATTTCCAGCTATAATGAATTTTTTACCACTCAATGAATATTTCAAAACATTTGCAGGCTTGCAAGTTTGACATTCATGGCATATATTACTTCTCCAAGAAGTTATAACTCCCTTAGATACATCTACTACTAAAACTATAGAATTCTCATATGTTAATTACCTAGAAAAATTGGGCAAACCTCACTTGTCAGACTTAGAAAAAAAGGTAACGATGTCTACCCAAAACCCTTTAATACAAGAACTGTTACTAGGTGAGGTGACTCTTTAATTAGTTCCTTTACAAAATCTCTAAAGACATGTTTTCCTATCTCCTTTTGTACTAGTACATTAATCAATTTTAAAATGGTAAGGTGCAAGAATTCAAGAATACAAAACATACCATTGTTGAAGTTAAGGATTCCCAATAGTAGACCCAATGCTACCTTTTCATTCTTGACTATGGGGTTGGTACATGGATTTTGCAATGAGTGGAAGCAAATAATTCTTCAAAAAGATTATAGTCATGCTCAAAGGATGATTTTTTTTTTCTTCTTTCATGTTTCATTTGCAACAAGATGAATATAAGGTATTTATGTCAAAGTGTAATTTTCTCAAAGTTCCAACTCTCTATGGAGAACAATAGATGAAAGAATAAAAATTGTAATTGATATATTTTAAAGTATAAAGAATTTTTTTAAATATATACATTTTTTCAAGGGAAATAAACTTTGACAAAACTTTACCAAATTTTTTAACAAACAAATTGGTTATGCATTAGGATAAAAAAGATAAAAGATAATATTACTGGGAAATTATAATGAGACCATTCATAATATATGTCCTCATCATTCTTAAATTGTAAACATGGTGCAGAGACACTTTGGCATCTTCACAATTAAATAATATGGATTTAGCTAAACCATACTCTAAAGAAGTAGAAGATAGTGGAGGAGATTAGACCAAACTCTTTTCATATCTAATATTCACTCTAGATGTATGAGTGGTGCATGTAAATGATTTGAAACTCCTTCAAGATATCCTATCCCAAATAGGAACACAACTTCTCCATATATAAATGGGAGTGGTGCATGAATCAACATGAAAAAGAAGATTAGTAGCTAGGTTTTTAAACAAAAATTATATGGTAATAAAGAAATATTGTCTTCATACTTTAAAATCTTGAGAATTGCATACTATTCTTTTAAGAAAAACTTAATACATAGATTTCCTTTTTGCATCTAGTATGATCTATAGGTTTATTTTTGTGTGAGGTGATTTTATAAACCACCACCCCTTATTGACCTAATAAGATAATAAGCCTTCTTCATAATTAGTTTCCACCCATAATGATTTTTTTGCCTCTTAACTAGGATTTCAAAAAAAATGTAGGCTTGTGTGGGTCACACTCAAGGCATATATTTCTTCTCCAAGAATTATAAATCCTTTACATATATCAATTACTAGAACTAGGGATTTCTCAAATGTCAATTACCTAGAAACTTTGTTTGAACCTCACTTGGCAGACCTAGGAAAAATAGTAATGATGTCTACCCAATACCCTTGAGTACATGAAACATTACTAGGTGAGGTGACTTCTTAATTAGTTCCTTTTCACAATCCCTAAAGACATTTTTTTCTATCTTCTTGTGTATAATTACATTAACCAAGTTTAGAATGAAAACTTGCAAGAATCCAAGAAGAAAAAATATATTCTTGTTGAAGAGAGGGATTCCCAATAGTAGACCCAATGCTACCTTTTTGTTCCATTTTGTGGGGCTAGTACATGGGATTTGGTAATGAGTGGAAGCCAATGATTCTTCTAAAAGCTTCTAGTCATACTGAAAGTATGAGATATTTTTTCCTTGTAGCCTATTTCATTGGCAACTAGATGACTATAAGTTATTTATGTCAAAGTGTAATTTTATCAAAGTTACAACTATCTATGGAGAACAATAGATGAGAGAATAAAAATTGCAAATGATATATCTTAAAGTATAAAGAAAATTTTAATGTATATCTTGTGAAGGGAAAGAAACTTTAGTAAAAATTTTGAGAAATGAAGTGATTATGCATTATGATAAAAAAGATAAAAGATAATAATAAGGGGAAATTATTATTCACCATTCATAATGTATGACCTTTTTTAAATCAAAGGAAAAACTGTCCACTTTTTAAATTAAAAAAAATGTAGGGTGCAGTTCTTGTCAAACAAGTATATTCAAATCATCCTTTTTTTTTGTTCTAATTTAAAAATATCTTATAGATGACATGTATTGATAGGAAATGACTATTTTTGTTGTACATTTTTTTTATTGTAAGTGCTCAAGGCTGACCTTAAAAAAAAAAAAAGAGTTTTTCCATCCTGTCAAAATTTCAATATAAAATCTACACCTTTTTGAAAAAAATTTACATATTCATGAAGAGGACTCTTTACTGTAGATATAAATATAAATATATATATATTTTTTTAATATGATTTACTATTTTTTTCCTTTTTTGTGGGAACATTCTCTGAAATGTTAAAATATCAACTTATTATATTTTGAAATTATAACATATTATTGTTGAAAATAATTGAACAATTGTATATTTTCTTTGATGTTACTCAAAATTTCATACATTCACCAATCAATGTCTACTGAGCTCACTTGGGAAATGAAGACAATTCCCTATGTTTGTTGAGAATTCCTATGTATGGTAATTTTAGAAGTCAATGTCTACCAAATTCACTTAGGAGACAAAGGAAAGTTGGAAGATAATGAGTGTTAAACAAGCTTACTTGGTTATTAAACAAGCTTACTTGGTTATCAAACAAAATAAATAGAAGGCATTGTCTACCAATTTCAATCTGTAGATAAAGTAGGTTGAGATGAAAACTAGTGTTAACAGAGCTCACTTGGTTAGTGAACAAAAATCTATTTTGGTTAATGTCTACCTAGATGGGTTGGCTAATGAATGGTTTTTCTCATTTTAAGCTTATTTAGTTAAATGAATTTGTTAGTTGGTTCTAGCTAACTGAGTAGATGAGTATTCTGAGTTATATTCAAGCTAACTTGACAATTTATATGATATAAATATAAGATCAAGTTGAGGATTGAGAGTATGTAAAGAAAATAGAAGATTTGAAAATGCCAAGAGGATGCAAATTTGAAGAATGAGAATAATATCCTTCTAGAGTTGTAAAGATACATTTGATTAGGAAGGATCAAGTATTAAAGCCAAAACTGAGATCTATAATTTGCAATTCAGCTACATCAGAAGTTAGGCCATCTCATTGTTACTTTCTAACTATTGAGCTATCATTTTGCATGACCTTTTATAATAGGAATCCTTTTGATTATCCAGATAACTTTAAGAAACCCCTTCCAAAAAAAATGCCTAAAATGCTGGTGAATCCAACATTTAATGGCTAGGAAATTTTTAATGTAGAGGGTAAATTATTTTTCCATGTAGGGAAATAAAATATTGTATGTTGGTAATTTTTTTCTTGTCCTAAAAAAAGTCATTTTAAATGTGGAAAATTAGTTTTTTTCTTACTGATAGATAAATAAATGATGGCTATTTTTTTCCCTTCCAAAAAATAGATTGTAATATCAAAGGTGAATTATTGGTTTATAGGAAAATGAATAGTAATAGTCTTGGCTAATCTTTAGTGGTAAACTAAAAAATTATTTAAGCTAAAAGTGAATTTGGACTCGTATTGGCTATTGATTGTATTTATTACTGACTAGTCACTTCAAGTCGTGTATTATCTTAGGTCTATTATTAATAATTTCATTATATCAGTGTCACCATTATCAAGTTGGCTACCATCACTTTCATATCATTAATACAATAGTTTATAGACCATTGATTAATTAAAGATCAATGATACAAGATGCATTTCAGAGCCAATTGCTTGAAAAGACCTGGAGTCAGATGAAATTCTCTGAAATGGAGACAGATGGAAAGTTTTGCATGGAAACCATTAATTGGAATGTAGTGAACATCACATCAAGATTAAAATCATAAATTTGGTATTGACAATTATGATTATTACATTCCATTTACATCTACCTTGGTAGGCACTACAACTGTCTAAAATTAATGTTATTCCATTTCACACACTTGAAAATTAATAGGAATACAAAAAATGAAGATGTAAATGATCATGAACACAAAAAAATTTAATGCAACTTCCATTTAATAGCTTCTTCAATTCCTCTTTCATTATCATTTCTTAGATTCTTGAATCTCAATTTGGTTTGTAGAGTTTCTTAAAATCTTAGGGATAGGGTTGTAATTATCATGGATATGCCAATTCACCTAAAATGCACCACAATGGGTCTACAAAAGCCCTTTTTGGGCATGATACCTCAAGATTTCATAGCCATGGTTCACAAGGAAGACACCCAAGGTCCTTTTATTTTCCATGCTTTGTTCATAGTCCTTGGCCATGAATTCTTAAGAAATGACAAGAGGTACCACGTGTCCATAGATATTACCTCTTACTTCCTTGCATCTCTTCTTGACCTTGGAGGCAATCAAGTAGACATTATAATGCTTCTACATAATGGTTATAAGGAAACATTTTTAGAAGATGACATCAAAATCCTTTTATTGGTCAAGTAGGTACTGGAGCCAGGTATTGGTATCCTTTTTGCTAATGTCAAAGACAAGTGTTGGGAGTAATGCACAGGGAGCATTGTGCAGAAGCATCCCTTTCTCCTTAGCATGAATGAATGGCAATTGACTCGCTATTAGAAGTGGGTACAACTCAGGAGGGATTTTCTATGAAAGTGGTTATTGTTGGATGATGTTAGCGAGACTGATTTCACATGGCTACACAAGTTTAGCAACATTATAATCTCTAAGAGATTCCTTGTGAAGGGGGCTTGAAGACTTTTCTAATTGAAGGCTTCAAGCCCTCAGCCCCTCAACCTACTGATGCTCCTTGTTTCTTAGTTCCCTGTTCCTTATTTCTTGAATCCTATTTCCTTGACCCTTACACTTTGGGAAAAATAATGTTTTTAAGATATTTGTTTTTTTTTGGATTGGGCCTTTCCCTTTAATGTAGATTACCAAATAGTAAAATTAGGCTGATTTAATCATCTATTTTGAATATCTATGGTATGAATCATTAGTATGTACATTGTACACTCAAATATTATCAATGAAAACAATTATTTTTTGGCTTCTCAAATCATGGTTCCTATTAGTCAATGACTATGTTTTTGGCTTCTTAATGCACTATTTAAATGTTAATCTATGACATTGTTATAAAACTTAACTATTAATAGTTATAAAGTGAGAAACAAAAAAGGGTTTCAACAATCCCTTTATGGTTTCATCTTTGATTAACGATTTATAGTAAAAAAATATGTAATTGAAAATTATCCAATGAAAATTTGTAATATGTATATGTATGTCCTTTAAATTTCAAAACCTATAAAATTTGATAATATATGAACACAGGGGCGAGGGCCATGCAAGTTAATAGTTAATAGTTATAATAGTTCTAACTTTTAAATATTATTAATTTATTTAAAAATATTAAATAAATAAAAATTAGTTTGTTAAAGTTCAAATTATGATACATGTAACATCATGAATCATTAATCATTAATCATGAATCCTAAATTGTGATCAATGATCATGTAATTTAAACTGTATATATAATAATGAAATTTGATTTGAAAATAAAAAGCTCAAATTATATTATATATAAATGTTCATATAAAATATTGAATATTAATTTATTTTTTCATTACTTCATATCTGTAAATGTAAATTTATCTTAATATCATGATCATTATAACTTTTTTAACTTTTTATCATATTTTAAGTTAAATGAAAATTCCATGGCTATTTAAATTTAAATTATCACTTATCATTATCAAGCTGAAGCAATTTAGCAAATATAGATTATAATCTAAATTAGTTCTAATTAAGTAAAAATTCTATAATTAATAAATTAAGTTATCATTATCAACAAATAAATGATTGGTGAATGATAATTGATTATAATTTACCAATTATAATTTTATATTTTTGAAAATTTGATGTTTCATTAATTTTATTCATCCAAATCATGGATTTTGAAAATTGTCAAGAACCTTAAATAAACTAATTATTGAAGTTTGTAATTTAAGTTTTAGTTTTTATTGTGCAACAATAAGATAAATTATAATTAAAATAATTAATATTAGTTATGTGAAATATTTAATGATTCATGATTTGGTCTGGGTAGTTCAATGAATGAAAAATCAATGACCACAACTCTATTTTGGGCCAAATTTTAAAAGATTTAAGTTCAATTCTATTTTCTACTTGAAATCAAGACACATGTAGTCAAAGATTCTTTCTTTTAATTTATAGTTATGTTTGAGTCCTGACTATTGACTAAAAGAAAGATTAATGACCTGAGATGAATTTTGGGAATGATATTGCTATTGTTAGGAAACATCCAAGATCGTGACACATGTTTGTGAGAACATTCCACTATCAAAAATTGGGAGACATGAAGTCCAAGATACTCTCTTATAGTTATAACTTATTTTTCAGTCCTGACCATTGATTAAAAGAAAGATTAATGAACTGAGATGAATTTTAGACCAATTTGGGGAATATTTTACCATGTGCTTAGATTTATATGGATTTGTGACACATGTCTGGTCATTGCAAAGCTCAATTATGTGTCGAGACACAGTTAAAAATAATTATGTTTAATCTTTTGAAAAATGTATTAGTTAATTTTTACTATTAAGTAAAAGATAGATCAAGAACCCGAGATGAATTTTAGGTAATTTTTTGGAATGTTGTTGCTATTGTCAAGAAATATTTAGAATTGTGACACGTGTCCTTGACAAGTGTCACAATTCTGGATGACTCTTGATAACAACGATAATATTCCACAAATTGGCCGCAAAAATCATGTCGATTATTAAGTTTGATTTTTATTATTTAATTTATTTAAAATGAAAAAATTTCAAAATTCAAATAGATATTAATGTAATTAATTTTTACTTTTTGTTATTATAATTATGTACATTATTGAGTCTTGATGCAATTTACATGTACATTGTACATAGTATTAATAAATTACTTAAAACTATTAATTACTAAATACTTACATTTTAACTTTTAACTATGAACCTTTTTTTTAAAGAATATGAAGTTCAGAGTTCTTGAGAGTCTAATACTATAGGGTTTTCAAATTTTAACTTTTCAAAGATTGACTAAATTCCATTTTTTTCTAAAGACTAAAAGTCTGAAACTTGAGTATCACAAGACAACACCAATTATCTGAGTATCTCCTAGCACAAGTATTATGGAATCTTGATTCTTGATTCTTGATTTCGGATATTTAATTTAATTTTTTTTGTAGTGCAATTTGCAGCAATAGAAATTTTGATTCTTACTATCTTAAGTTTACACTTTACAAGTTTTTCAAATAGGGCTTGAAGAAGAATTTTGTCTAATAACCAATAGCAGGCATGGGTAAAACAAAGTCAAAAACTTCCAGTATGAATGCAAGCATAAAGGGAAAAAAAGGCACAATAGAACTTAGGTAAGTGCTACAAACCCCAAGTTTCACCGATGAATGTCATAATATTTTTAATCTTGTTATCCATGAAGATTTGGAAATCATGGGAATTAGACATTCTTTGTTTAATAAGTGGAAGGATCCACAAAAGGGGAGAAATTATTACAAATATAACAAATGTATTGGTGAAAATAAAAATAAACTAATTGCTTTAGTTAGTGGATTAGCAAACCTCGTTGTACTAGAAGTATTCCCTTGCCCTAAAATTGTAATGCTCTACTCTCAAAATTATGATGAAAATAGAAAGACAATTGTAAACCAAAACACTCAGGAGGAAATTTTGTCCATAATTATGGGTGAGTTTTTCACTCTATTAGACCTAGGCCTAGAGTTTAAACTAGAAAGATTTAATGAGCACATTGGCTTGGATAAACCAGCACGGTCTTATGAAAAACCAAAAAAATAATTTAAGATTCATATATTAATGATTTAATAAACTCAGAGTTATCTATTGATCATACTAGTGTTATTGTTACACTGGACATAGAACATAAGCCTCCTTACTAGTATGATATTTTTATGCCATGGCTTGAGAATACAATTTCTTCATTATAATTTTGTTTTGGATTAGACAATAACAAGAAAGTGGGGGCCAGTTTTCTTGACATGATTTATAATATCCATTGTCGAGGTCAATCGATTGAGAAGGTAGAAGTAAGAAATAATTTTGTTTAGCACATTATTGAATCTATGCAAGAAGAATTACTAATGATTAAACAAAGTACAACTATAGGAAATATGAAGACATTTAGGTTCACAAGTTACTTGTGGTACCTTCTTTTAGCAAAGCATCACCTAATATTTGGGACAAAGAACAAAAAGCGTAACATTAAGGTCTATAAGTTTGATGAGAAAAATTAGAAGAAATCAAAGACTCCAAGTCTAGTATATGAGTGGACATGTAAGATGAGGGTGAATGCTAACAATAATAAGTACAATTACTTTGTAGAATTCTTTTTGGCACCTATTTACCAAAAAAATCATAGGCACTTTGATGCCTAGATTGTCTTAGTCTTGTAAAGATTACGTTCAACAGCGATGTCAAATTCAATTGGTTGATTGGTTCTTCATGGAAGACTACATTGTGTTAAGGTTTTATGGTTTAGTTGTTGAACTGTGCAAATTTTCAATGCATGTTACAAAAAGAGTTTATGTGTTGGAATATGTATAGTAGATCCTTCCATACATTTCCATTACATAATACATATTCCATACAAAAGTATAACAAATATGTATGTTACAAAAAGGGTTTTTGTGCTGGAATATGTATGGAAGGAAATGTCATTTTATTCAGATCTACATTTTTTCTTTTTAGATTTTTATTTTATTTCTGAAATTTTGTGAAAAAATTGGCCTTTTAGGCTAGTAGGAGACATTTTTTGCAACATAAGATTGGAGCTTGCTAGTGCAAATCAGATATTGGCATCATATTCAAAAGGTTAAAATTCCCTAAAATTAGCTTTTGTTCCATCAAAATTGGACATCTAAGGTGAAATCTAGAGTCAATTAATTTTTGGAGGTGGGAAGGTGATGATTCAGGAAAAATAAGTTTAGAGGTGATTTTCAAACAACGATATCTCCCTCATACAAACTCCTTTTTTCGAGATTTTTTTTTTTGTTTTAGTGTATAATTTCATGATCTACACATTAGTGTAGGATGATTTATATCTCTATTCTTGAATTTTTTTGCAAATTCAAAAGCTTAGTTCGGGCTCATCTCGACACATATTCGAGTTCCATTTTTTATGAAAGTTCTTAATTTTTTGTCTACTTTCCAGATCTACAATTAGATCATAGGCTTCTATAGATAGAAATACCACTTTCAGATATAGGTCTTTTTTTATTGTAATACTTTGATGAAACTTCAAAATTATTGTATTTCTAAGCTACATTGTAAAGTTCTAGATTTGAACTACAAGAGGAGGTTGTAAACTACAAAATCAAAATTCCACTTTTGTCCATTTTGACAAGTGGCCTATTGTAATTGCACTAAGTATAAAGTGCCAAATCATACATTATGGGGGGTTCATTAATTATTTTTGCATTTTGCAGGGAGCATACATTTACTGATCTCATGGAGTTTTGTTTCACATGTCACTTTGGTATAAGACAGAAGTTGACAAAAACTGTAGTGCCTACCCTCATTTACATCTTTCTAGACACATTGTTGCTATTATTTCTAGACTATGCTAGACTAGTTTATGATGATGGTTAGTAGTATTGTTTTGAGACCATCAGATATTATGCTATGGATTCAGTTGATATATGATGAGATTACTTAGACTCTACATTTCATATGTGCATGATGATTGTTACATTGCTTTCATTTATTGATGATGATTAGTTAGATGGTTTATTATCACATGTGTTTTCTTATGGATACTTACCCCATACTTGCATGTGTATAGTGTGTGTGTTTGTTCTTATGTATGCCATTTCTAATGTGGTTAAGGAAGGGAGTTGTAGTCACCTGCTAGTCAGGATCTACACAATGCACCACTTCCTGCCATTGCCTATTTAGCTTAGCATATATATTATATGTACATGCATGGTTTTTATGTAGGTTGCAGGTACTGGGTATTGACTTCCCTAAATTGCCAAGATGAGCATACCCTATCGCACTGTCTCAATGGTAAGAGAAGGGAGATAAATTCTCAAGTCCAAATCTTAAAGCCTTAAACCATTTGTCCTAAAGAGGTAGGACAAGTATCCGAGATATCTTACCTTCTGAATGTGTCGGATGACATAATTCATGATTTTTAACCCTTTAGACTGATTTTGTATGGATTGTTCTATTATGGGTTTTCATATTTGATCTTGGAGGTCTATGGTGAATTTTCTATTAATTAAGTCTAAAATTAAAAGATTTAATTAATAATTTAATTATTTGGGAAAAATTAATATAATATCATGATCTTTAGATATTTTGATTTTAATTAATTAAATGAGAATCAATTGAGAAAAGAATTAAATAAAAGAAATTAAAATTAATAATAATAAAAATAATAATAAAGCAATAAATAAATAATAATAATAAAAGTAATAAAAGAATTAAAATAAAATTTATAAGCTTGCCTAGGAATTAACACATCTTTTTATTGCACATATGTCAACAACACAGGAGTTAGTGCACAAATTAAGCACATAGTGTGTAAAACCTTATGACTCATCTAGAAGGTTGGGAAAGACTCATCCTTAGTTGTCAACACCTGCTTGTTGTTTCTAGCGACATTCTAGGTGCTTCTTGAGAGGTCTTTATATTCAAGCACTCTTAGAAGCATTAGGAGTAGCAGGTTTGGAGGACTCGGGAACGTTGGAGAAGGAAGGAGCTTGCTCTGTGGATTTTGAGAATAAGTGACATAGCATTAGTGTCTAGGTAGACACTTGTGAATTTTGCATTTAAAATTTTGCTTCTTGCACTTCCTATCTTATTCATGTCTTCTGAATGCTTTCTGAGGATTTTCACATCTTGGTTGTATGCATTTTGTCATGAGTAGTTAAATTCCATATAAGAAACTTTCATACGCATAGACGGGATGAAATTATGGGGCTAGGGTTAAAATTTATAGTCAAACCTATTAGAAGAATTAATGGGTAAGTTTAGAGAAAAAATATTTTATAGGAAAATTCTTAAAATTGGAAGCCTCTTAAAAAAATTGTGTATATGTTCTCTGTAGAAATATACATGTTTTTATATTTTTCAAATTTGCATAAATATATATATATATATATGTATATATATATATATAGACATATATTTATTTATTTATTGAAAAAAATTGAATGTTAAATCATAGTGGGAAGTATATATATAAAATCCGAATCGTGATGGTTAAAAAAATATTTTTTGTAAAAACATTTAATAAACATGGGGAGGGCAGATTACACCCCCCCGTACCCCACTATCTCTGCGATGCTGGAGGAGGTTTGCTATACAGGTACCTACATTAGCAAGCTTGCGACAACAGAGGCCACACGGCCAAGTCACACAGCGCTGCCTGGCATTTTGATTTATATTAAAATTATAATATGTAGCCCGTAGTGTACTATGTACCGCGATAGCTGTTAATATAAGTGAGTTATGTGATATGTGTGATGCGAATTTGATTATGCATATATTGATTTTCATATTATATTAAGAATTAATATTATATATATATATATATATATATATATATATATATATAATATTAATGAAATTTTTATTTAAGTAATAAAATACATATAGTTTTATAATCAGAATTAATAAATTTATTAGAATGAGTTTAAATGTTATAATATTTAAGTTACCATATAGTTTGGGGATTCTAAAAATTGTAAATTGACTTATTTGAAAATGATATATAAGATTTAAAAAGAATAGTTTCCAATTTAAGGGGTCTTAGAACATTTTAGAGAAATTGTTAAAAGAGCTATGGAGGGAAACTTATATCTATCAAACGAATATAGGAATTAGAGAAAATATATAGATGGTTCCTTCACTTGATATCTAATACATTTGAAAACGAAAAATTGAGACCTCCACACTTAATTCAACTATAAGATTTTAGCAAACCAAAACATGTGTTTGCATTTTGTTTTCTCTATTCTTCTTGTTTTGGGTTTTAGGGTTGACTAACTATTGACCAGTTATAGGACATCTACCAGACGCTTGGGGGTTATGTTTGTGATGTCATGATGATGTCTTTTAATTCTAATATTTATAAACTCAACCATGGTTATGTGATGGCATGTTGATTGATATTGTCTTCATTCTTCTTGTGCAAGCTATGATACATGTAACCTTTTTATGAGTTATCAATTAGTTGTATTGGATTACTTTCTAGTTATTTGATGGGGTTGAATTGTTATATGTTCTTGATGATGTCAAGTTGTGACATATTTTGACTCAACCATTTTGGAGTCTTCAATCAGTACTACTTTGAGATAATTTTTGGTTGCTTGTTAAGAACCAATAACTTTTGTGATTATCAAGGATACCTTCAGTTGCCAATAGAGAACTATTGTCGTCATGATTATCTATGGATGCTTTTCAATTTACTCATGGAGATTTGATGTCTATATTGTGGATTATCTTTTGTGATTTTAAGATTTATGATTCCATGAGCTTAGGGTAGGTTATCTACTTGTAGTGTTGGGAAGTGGCTTGCAATGGAGGCCATGGCCCTAAGAGGCTGCTAGGGCAACTTATTGTAAGTTGTCTTATTAAGTGAAAACATTCACACCTAATACTGACTTAATGTATTTAAAAAGATAATTGTTTTATTCTTGCCCATGCCTCAAGTACTAGTATAGACTAGGATGGGAGTAGAGAGAATGCTTGGTTGTGACCTTGCATTTTGTAGTATGCCTCGTCTGTATGAGAGGATACTAGTGGCCACACAGGGATCACTAAGGGGTCGAGGCCTATTGGGAGACTACCAGGGTAACTCTAGCATGATCCATGCGATGACACTTTCCTACTTGCATAGTAGGTTTCCTACATGTTTTGTTGTGCCTCTAGGATTAGATGTCAGTTTTGTGATTGGAACCTTTGAGTTAGTATACTTTTAGGATTCCTAGACTTAGAGAGTATTTGTGTTATGTGATTTTGATAACGTATTTGGGACTTGAGATTATCTCCTCACCATGGTGGGAGTGGACCATTTAGGTTCCACGCAGTCAGGTGGTAGTGCTTTTCCACTCTTATCATTTGAGATCCATTTGAGACACCGTGACTGATGAATTCTTTATGATGGTGGACACGTATCCTTACATTGATTGATTTGTATATGTTAGATGATGTTATCTTATGCTTTGCTTTGCATGTTAGATTTCTTTTCTACATATGATGTAGTATGATTTAGGAGTGACATTCCTACTATGTTAATATTGATGATCTCTTTGGTGATTTGGGATGTTGTGCACAGAGGGATGGCTAGGACCCACAATGGTCTAATGATGCTATTAATGGCTGGGAGGAACCTTGCACTTAGTTAGTTATGTTTGTGTTAAATGGTTATCCTTTTTGATGGATGTTTATATCTTTATGATGATGTATCATGTATGACATGTGATTACCTTTAATTTGTTGCATCATGGTTTAGATTTAGAATGATGTTATACTTTATTTCACATATGTATATTCTTTTAACCCTTTCATACCCTACGACATGTACAGTGAATGATTGAGAAATCCTAAATGTAATGTATGAAAATTGGACTTTTCATTATTGTTTCATGTGGATGTAGTATTAGATGGAATCATTAGTATTAGTTATTTAGATGTAATTCAACGTTAAGGGATCCATGAAGAATTTAACTAGATTGTGTTTGCATTTTCATGTTATTTTTAGTTAAATGGTGTTGTTGCTTTCACTTCTATGTTATGAGTGGTTTTACTTTCATGTTTAATAAAAAAAATTGTTACCAAACTTAGTGAAAATTTAGGTTAATTCTTTGGATCCCTTGGCAAGGCGTTACATTTGGTATTAGAGCTCGAGTTTCTACATTGGGAGCTCTGGGTATTTTGGAACAAAACTAGGACTTTGAACTATTATGTGTATCTCTTTCAAACTTGAAAACTAGGTGAACTAAAACAAAACTTTAAACTATTACTTGCATATGCAACACTTAGTTCTCAAACTGAAAATCTTACTTAAAACTAAACATAGACAAAAGTGAAATTGAACTCAGTCTTTGGTAGAACATGTGCCTTTTATACAGTAGCATGCATTATGTTGTAATACTATTTCATATCTTGGATATTGTTGTAGGATGGTATCTAGGACTAGGTCTTCTGCTAGAGGCCATGGTAGAGGTCGTGGTAGAGGTCATGGTCGTAGCAGAGCTATCAGTGTCCATGAGTCTTTCCATGGTGGATATTCTCATGAAGAGAGTGGAGGAGAGCATGCTAGTAAGTAGTAGGAAGAGAGCCGTATAGAGGACCAAGTTGAGTCTGAGGAGGTTAACTTGAGACAAATGATGCAGACCATTCTTGATCATCTACATCCTGTTCAAGATCAGCATAGAGAACATCAAATAGAACAAGAGAATAGACCCAAGTCTAGGAGCCCTTAGAAGGATCATCAAAGATCCATTGTATCTACTCAGATGAAGGACCTTTCAAGATCCAAGGTAAAGCCCTTTAATGGGCAGGGTTCTGGATATGTGGCCAAACAATGGCTCATTGCCCTTGATAGGATTTTTGCTATGCAAGACTTTGACAGTAATGTTAAGGCAATATTTGCAATTACCAATTTGGATAATTTTGGAGCCACTTGGTGGACAATTGGGGAAAATAACCTGGGCATAGATATGAGTAGTGTCACTTGGGAGCTATTCTTAGAGAGTTTCCATGAATGATTCCTACCAAAGGAATGGAAGTAGAAAAGGGCAGATGAGTTCCATAATCTCAGGAAATATTCTATGACTGTGATAGAGTATGAGCATAAATTCTATTAGCTCATGTCCTTTTCAGGATTCAGTGACAATTCAGCTTAGTTGAGACAACACTTTATTAGAGGATTGAATAAACAACTAAAAAATTTGACTAAAGAATTAGCTAAGTGTAAAAAAGTATTTTAGCATGAAAAACCTCTACTACACAGTTGTTAAAGTTTTTAGAGAGTAGTGCACATGACAACAATAAATTGAAAACTAACATAGACTCTATTGTCAAGGAAAATAATAATTTGAAGATTGAATTGGAGAATGAAAGGAAAAAAATACCCCTATACTAAAAATATGATCCATAATTTGAAGATGGCATTGGAGAATGAAAAGAAAAAAGAGGAGTCTACGGCAAGGATAATTGATAATTTGGAGAGGGAATTAGGGAATGAGAAGAAAAAAGAGTAGTCTGGTGCAAACACAATTCATAATTTAAAGAAGCAATTGGAGAATATGAAGAAAAAAGAGAAGTCAACTACAAAGAAAATATTTGATTTGAGGAAGGAATTGGAGAATGCAAAGAAAATGGAGTCTAGTGTAACTATAAACAATAACATAATCCACCATATGAAGAAGGAATGGGAGAATTTGAAGAAAAAATAAGGGTTAACTATAAAGAAAATCCTTGATTTGTAGTAGGAATTGGAGAACATGAAGAAACAGGAGTCTACTCAAACACTACATAATTTGAAGAAGAAAATGGACAATGTGAAAAAAAAGGAGGATTCCACTACAAAGATAATCTAAGATTTGAAAAGGGAAATTGAGGATGAGGAAAAAAAAAAAAAAAGCTAACTACTGCAAAGACAATCCAAGATTTGAACAAGAAATCAGAGGATGAGAGGAAGAGAGCAACTAATTATCAATGGCAACTAGAGGATGTACAAAAAACTAGTGAAATAAAGATGTTTGAAATGATGAAAAAGATGGAGAATGTAATTGAAGAAAATATAACTACATCTTTCAAATATCATCATGTGAAGGATATTGTAATAAACATGATTAAGCTTATCGAACAAGACAATTCGTAGAAACTAATGAAGAACAGTGATAGTTTATTTGAATGGCTTCAATTTAAATAGAAAAATCAGAGTTGTCTTTTAAAATGCAAATAAAAATGTTAAGGGTAAAAAAAGCATCTTCACCAATTCCTTAAAAAATCTTGCTATAAAATTTTTAAATAAATTATAGAGATCTAGTGATAGGGAATTAGAAAACCAAGGAATAAATAATTACTTGGATGCCTCCATAATGACCTCTATTATCTATCACAATTGTAAAAAATTAATAGAAATAGATGAAGCTTTGAAATCTACTTCTAGAGACTTGATGAAGATGAATCATAAAATCCTAAACTTTCTAAATGTTGGATTACCAAATCATGCAAGTTGCTTCAAACCACTATCAATAATGAATGTAGTTATAGATAAATTCCTCAATTCATATACATATATCTTTTTGAAGTATTCATTGTTGAAAAAGTTAAAACTATTTAGCTACAACCTCAAAAAAAAATAGAGCTTCCAAATGATGCAAAATGGAGTTCCCTAAAGAACATCATTAGAGCTAGGTATCTTCTCAAACTGATACTATTAATGTTAGTGATAGTCATAGATGATACCACTAAGAAGTAATAACATATTAAGTGATAGTACTATGATATTTTTGTTTCTTGATGCTCTTTTATTTCAAATTTTTTTAATATTAATTGTTACATGAGTCAAATGCCAACATATCAGGATAGCTGGACAGCCATGCATTGGCATGTTATTACTACATAGAGTAGATGAAAAAAATTTCCCTACTCCTATTTGAAATTTTTTTACAGTTAACAATGTGATTGTACACACATAATGTAGTAATAAGATTATATATACAATTATAAAGTGACCTACAACTATTACTACTTCATTGTATCTATAAAGGGAATTCAGGGTCATTTGACATTGAGTCATTTGCAAATGGAGTTCAAGGTCATTTGACATTGAGTAATTTGGAAAGGATTGTAATTGTTTGTAATTGTTAAATGTATTATGTTATAGGTTGATCTATAATTATAAATTATAATACAATTTTTTTTAAAGAAAGCTTATTCTATTAAATGCTTATGTTACAATTTCTTAAAGAAACTAGAATCAATGAAAATCTAAAAATGGCTAGAACTAGAATGAATGAAAATATCAATTTCAATATTTATTATTGTATTAAAATTAGAATCAATGAAAATTTCAACATGTGTAGACTCTAAAAGTAAAATCTTGTTTCAATAAAAATTTCAACATGTATGTTTGTAATATCAACATGTTTAAAAAAAAAATTAAGCATCTATAAAAGAATAGTGAATGAAGGCTATAAACTATCTTCTACAAACAAAATTAATTAGTAAATAGTCTCTTAGGTATTGGTAAGACTAGAGCACCTAAATTAATTTGAATTAAAATTGGTAAAGACCAGAGCTACTAGTCTACTACTTGACTCACACAAATTAGAACTTGAAGTTGAGAAGATGCTATAGTTGCCACTCTGCCTGTACCAGCTCAACATCACTATCATCATAATCCTCCTTATTCATTGAACATAATATTTCACTTTTTGTTGTGCTTTCTTCAGATTTAGTGTTAGTACGCATGCCAAAGTCAACTTTATCTTCATTTCTTCCAATATCAAGACATGAATCACTACCACTACTATTGGTAGTGCCACTACTACTATAACTACCACCACTAGTATCACTGCCACTTGGGTTTGAAATGTTTTCCATCCATCTTCTTTGACATTTGTTTCTCCAAATGTTGAGAGCATTTTCATAAAGTAAACTATCTAGCTCATACCTAGAATTATAAGGCCTCAAAAAATAATCTATTTTTTTTCTAATTTGTTTCTAGCATTTGACTTTAGCAATCCAAAAATAATAAAAATTCTCTCATCCTCCACTAAACCCAATATTATTGTCAAACATGAATCAGTAAGCTTGAAATATTTTGGTATTGACTATCTCAATTGATTGCTTTGACCAAGGTTTTTCAAATCTTTGTTACCACTCCCTTTTCATTTGGATTCTCTATAAGATCATATTTTTCCCTTATTATGTTTGCACAAGAATATGATTGATTTCTTAGTCAAGATTCATCTAAAATTTCATTTATAGTTACCCCATTGATTACTTTAGGTTTGCAAAAATGTAGGATCAAAGTCATCATCCTTCTTCAAAAATCCCTTAGATAGTTTAGAGAATAATATTGAGGAAAAACAATAGACATTTTTTTGAGCAGTTCCTCTAGAGTGAATCTAAATCTAATTTGTGACAAAATATTGTAGCAAACTCACTTGATAGAGTGTAGCATAGAGTTTTTGATCTTCTTGAATTCTTCACTTGTAACATGTGAAAGTACATTCTCTAGTTCTAATTCTACTTTGTTGGAGTTGGAGTTGGGATTGATGTGGGCATAGTACTACATTTATTTGTCAACTCCATGTACCCTAGCATATACGTCATCATTTGCACCAATATGTAAAAAGTTCTCAATATTGTTAAAATATGTGATTTCTATCCACTTTGCAAACTTTGATTCATCTAATGACAATAATCAATACAAAGTATCCAAGCTGTTACATTTCATTTTATAGAGCTTATTATATTTTTCTATGTACATAGCTCTTTGTTGAACCCTTTTTATAATATTTCTCATATCCTTTAGCATTGGGAGACTAACTACTAAAGTTACAAGTATTTTATCATTAGTTAGACTTGAATATAGCTAAGGGAATCTATCTTGCATAGAGTGGATTAGTCCAAGTAATTATAGATATTCAAATAATACTCAATGTGTTTGTCCATCCAAAGAGATCCATCTAGTATCATTGTCTTTAAGAAGCTTCCTCCCATTAGTAAGTCCTTGAGAAAAGTGTTGAAATTCTCAGACTTGTTTTGGACTTCAACAAAAGTATTGGTAAATCTCTTTAATTAAAGATTCCACTTTACTTACATAACCAAAATCACTGACAATTCCAAAAGCTAGATTCATTTGATGGGCTATACAGTGGATGGGAATTCCATAGGGTGCCAAATCATTCTTGATCTTTTTGTGAAGACCGCCTTTATGGCCTTGCATAACTGAACCTACATCCACTCCAAAACACACCAAATTTTTAGAAATATTTATGTTATCCATACATCCATAATAAATTAGAGTACCCTTTAGTACATTAGATAAATCTTTGACTATTACACTGTGATTCAATTTAGCAACAGATAGTAGAAAAGGTTGACAACAAAGATCATTTACAGTATAAACATGCATGCACACCTATGAAGTATTATCAATTTTTGTAACTTCATATAGAGATAATGAAATGAAAATTGAGTTTTAAATTTTTTCCTTCATATCTTTTTTTCCAACTTGTGCAAGACAATTAGCCCATTTCCACCTGTTGTTACTGACCAATGACTATTCAAATAGTTTCAAACTTTAAAAAAGTGCAACAAACCAGTAATTGAAGAGTATTCCATCATAAGATTCCCTCTACTCAAAATATAAAAGACACACTTAATATAACAAAATATTTAAAGAATAAGGACTAAATTCAAAGTCCCAAGGTAGGTTTAGGAGGTGTGGTTAGGTAAGAGTTGAGGGTGAGTCAAGTTTTACCTAATTAGGCTAAAATTGCTCAAAATTTATCTATAAGAAAAAACATGGAAAATATTGTTTAATGGATCTTCTTAGGTGTTTTAGGTTCATTTTATGGGAGTTAAAACCAAACTAGACAAGTTTGGAGGCCTGGATTACAAAAGTGCAAAAGTTGTCAAAATTGTTCATGGACAACTTTGCAATTTTGGCACATTCTAAGGAAAGAAAAAAATAGGTAGTTATGGCTCAAAACAAAGGCCAAGGTGGATATGAGCACCTATTGAAATACCCTCCAACTCATTTCTAAGGGTTGGTTAAATCACATATACAAACAATTGGTGAAATAAGAAGGATTGCTGACAAAAAATGAACTTTTGGAGAATTTCTTGAATAGTTGGATTGGTCAAATTTCTAGCATTGATGTAATAGTTTCTTGAATCCATATTTTGAATATGATCTAATTTTCTTTATTAGTGGTCATTTTTTTAGATTTTCAAAATTAATTAGTTTTTGCTTACCTGCTATCTAGTTTTGTGCAATCAACATTCAAATGGCTATAGCATGAGTTCCCATGATGAAAAAAAATATGGCCTTTAGAAATCAAGTAATAGAGTATGTAAATAATATACATATAAATTTTGGATTTTTTGGGTATCAAGTAGCAATTTTTACAAGTGAGCCTTAGGCAAGAAAATTTGGCAAGGTGCAATGAGGCTTGTAAATGGGTTCTAGCAAGAACAAAGGATTCACATGTGTCAATATTGAATGTGAAATTGTGGAGTAGGCTATTAGGTGTCCACAAACCAAAGGAGGAGGTTTGACACTGAGTCTAGAGAATTTGATTAGTGATTTTTTATCAGTGTCCTTGAAACCGTCAAAACAAGGGTTTTCTGGAACTATGCTATATGGTAACCAAGGAGGCTTGTAACTAGGAAAATATTCAAGCTCTAGTTGATTTAGAAAAATGTCTAGTAGACATCAATAGCCCTTGTTAAGTATTTTTTCAAGTTATTGCAAGTTCCTTGTTTCTAGGAGGGCTAATAGGGGCTCTTAGAGCTACAAAAACAAATAGGGCAATTTGGAGTTGTGGATGAGTTAGACCTATCAAGTTGATGTAGAATAGCATGAGTTGTGGTAGGAACCTTAGAAGGAAGGTGTAAACTTTATTTTGATCCTCTGATGGAATTTGGTGAATTTGTGACCTATTGAGCCAAAAGATGCCCAATTAGGGTTTTGAAGTTAAAAGGAGTAAAACCTAAATTTATTGGTGAGTTTCTTTGAGGAAGGGAATTAGGAGATAGTCCTCTAGGTTGGGGTTAGAGAAATACCCTGAAGTAGGCTAAGAAGTAGGTTTGATAGAGAAAGAAAAGATCAAGGTGAAAAAGATCCCCATCAAAGTGGTATCAAAGCCATAAGATTGTAGTTTGTGGTGGTATGTTATATGTCAATTAATCAATTGGATCTTTAGATATGGTTACTAATGAGGAATCGAATAAGGAGATAGATGAGTAGAGGAAGCTCATGGAGGAGAAAAATAGGCTTCTTGATCAGGACATAGAAGAGATGAAAGACAAGTTGAAAGAAATGGGAGATACACTACTAGCAAGGGAAGAGGAAAACACCAATAAAGTAAAAGAGAAGGTAGACTTGGATGATAAAATACCTAAACCTGATCCTCCATTTGGTGAGAAAGAATAATTCCTCAAAGCTCTCAAAGAATTTGGAGGAAATATTCTTGAGAATGTTTCACTATTCCATGGGAAGATGGATATAGAGGTGGTCCTAAAGTGGGTGGAGATTATTGAGAATTAATTTGAATGTGAATGGACAAAAAGGGCTTAGAAAGTAAGGTTTTCAAAGTCAAGGTTAAAAGGATAGGCACTAACTTCATGGAAGTTTGTACAAGAGGAAGGGGAGAGTGAAGAGAAGAAACCAATAGATAACTAGAAGGCTATGGTAGCCAAAATAAGAGAGACTTATTTACCAAAGGATTATGAGATCCAAATCCATAAAATGAGGCAAAATATCAAGTAGAAGGATCTTGATGTAGCTACCTACACTAAAGAATTCTAAAAATGTCCTCTAGGGTCAAGGGTGCAAGAGGTAGAGAGCATCAAGGTGGTAAGGTATTTGTATGGCCTTAAGTGGTCTATCTAGGATGAACTGAGCTTATTTAGTATCACCACATTGCAAAATTATTTCTAAACATATAGGAAGGCCGAAGAAAATTTGAGGAAGAAGAGTGACTTGAGCTCCAAAAGGTAGAGGTAGAGAAAGAGATTTTAGAGGTAACTCAGGAGAAGGCTCTAGTGGTAGAACCAAAGATCAAAGCTATGGGGACTCCTAGTAGACTAAACAATCTAGAGAGAGAAGTAAAAAGGGAGGCTCTAGCAGAGGAAGAGGGTTCAATAATGGGGTAATAGTTAGATATGGGAATAGTAGTATAGGTTCACACTTTATTAAAATAAAATTTTACCATTGTGGTAAGCTGGCTCATCATTCCTATAGATGTTTAGAGAAGGAATCAATATCTTATGGGGTGAAGAAGATCACTTATGTCAAGGAGAAAGATAGTCAAAAAATAGGAGAAGTGGACCTTGAAATTGAAAAGGGTGAGAACCTCATGTTGATGAGAATCTTGGTCAAATAACCAATAAAGGAGGAACCTAAACAAAGGAGGGCACTTCTCAAAACTAAATGCAAGATACTTGGAAAAGTATGCAAGGTGATCATAGACTCAATGCCTACTAACAATGTGATGTCAGAGGAGGTGATACAAAACATTGGCCTAAGAAATATTCTCAATGCATATCCTTATAGGGTGACTTGGATGAACAAGGGGCATAACATATTAGTAAATGAACAAGTATGGGTAGACATCACTCTTGGTAAGTATTGAGATAAGATTCTATGTGATGTACTTCCTATGGATGCTTTCCATCTACTATTAGGAAGACCTTGGCAGTATGAGAGAGAGGTAGTGTATCATGGGAAGGAAAATAAGTACTCATTCAAAAAGGATGGGGTCACTTATAGGATACAGTCATTAGTGGAAGAAGATAAGGTAGAGAAGGCTACTACTAAGACATTACTAATGAGTGGAAAATGTTTCCTCAAGTACTTGAAGGAAGGTGAAGGAGTAGGGTATTCCATCATGGTGAAGCCAAATGAGGAGAACCTATACCTATAAAAGTGCAAGAACTCTTAGATCATTTTAAAGACATTATTTGAGATGGAGAACCACCAACACTACCCACAAAAAGATTCATAATTCATCAAATTGAATTCATACTAGGTGCATCATTTCCTAACAAGGTTGCATACAAGATGACACCAGGGAAAAACAAGGAGATAGAAAAACAAGTTTGAGAGTTTCTTGATCAGGGGCTGATTAGGAAGAGCATTAGTACATATGTAGTACCAGCTTCCCTAGCACCTAAAAAGGGAGGTAAGTGTAGACTGTGTTCTAACTCTAGGGAAATTAATAGATTCACAATTAGATATATATTTACTATTCCTATGATAGAGGACCTAATGGACTATCTTGGTGGAGCTAGATACTTTTCTAAAATTGATCTCAATAGTGGTTATTATTAGATTAGGATGAGGTAGGGTAATGAATGGAAGTCTACATTTAGGACTATTGAGGGTCTCCATGAGTGTTTGGTAATGCCATTTGGCCTTACCAATGCACCAAATACCTTCATTAGAGTCACGCATGTCATCTTGAAGGACTCTATATGAGTTTTAGTTTTTGTGTATCCATATGACATCCTCATCTTCAGCAAGACAAAAGAGTACCACATGAAGCAACCAAAAATGGTTTTGAGGAAGCTTCAAGAGGATAAGTTGATAGTGAACCTTGAGAAGAGTGAGTTCATGAAAGAATAGCTAATGTACTTATATTTTTTTGTACCCCAAGGAAATCTAAAAATGGACAGGGGTAAGGTAGAGGTAATCTTGAGTTGTCCTACTCCTAGATCTACTACCAAGGTTACAATTTTCCATGGCTTAGCACAATTTCATAGAAAACTTGTGAGAAGGTTTAGTGAGATTTGTACATCAATGAATGACATCATTAAAGAAGTCATGAAGAACAAATTCATATGGACCAAGGCTACAAATAAAAGCTTTGAAATGTTAAAGAAGGAGGTGGAAACCCAACTAGTATTGGTTTTTCCTATATTTTAAAAACCATTTGTGGTAGGGTTTGATGATAGTAACATAGCAGGTGTGCTAGTCCTAAGCTAAGAGGGCAAACCTGTGGCATTTTTTAGTGAGAGGCATAATGAGGCGAAGACAAGGTATTCGACATATGATCTAGAACTCTATGCACTTGTTCAAACTTTTAAGAAATGGAGGCATTACCTATTGCCTAAGGAATTTTTCCTCGTTACTGAAAACCAAGAACTAAGCCTTATCAACTGATAGGAGAAACCATGTTTGAGGTATATAAAATGGATGGATTTCTTGTAGTCGTACACTTTTACTATCAAACATGAGAAAGGTACCAATAACAAGGTGGAAGTTTCTTTGAGTAGATGGTTGTTGATAATTTAAGAAGTCAAGTTGTAGAGCATAGGACTAGAAGGATTTAAGGACATGCATGGTAAGGATATTAATTTTTTAGAGGCTTGCAAGTTATGTACTAACTTTGAAAAAAAATTCCATAGTGATTTCTTTGAATATACATTCAAGAATGATTTATTCTTTAAGGGTTAGTAGTTGTGCATCCCAAGGGGATCTATGAGGGATAATATCATACAAGAAAAGAACAATAGATTCATGAGTGAACATTTTGGCCTAAACAAGACCCTAGACCTAGTGGAAAGGTTTTATTACTAGCCTGAGATGAAAAGGTATGTGAGGAGATATTTGGAGCAATGTGGTATGTATGTCAGAAGGAAAAGGGAAGTTCATCCAATGCATGACTTTACCAACCTCTACCCATCCCTAATAGGCCTTGAGAATGCATCAACATGGATTTCAAAATAGGCTTACTAAAAACTAGGATAGGGTTAGATACTGTGATTGTGGTGGTAGATAGATTCAGCAAGATGATCCATTTCATCCCATGTATGAAAAAACATGATGCTAGACATATAGCTAACCTATTCTTCAATGAGGTGATCTAAATTCATGGACTACAAATGAGAATTATGGCTGATAGAGATGACAAGTTTATGGGGCATTTTTGGAAGATCCTATGGAGGATATTGGGTACAAACCTAGCTCATAGTTGTTCCTATAATCCCCAAATAAATGGGTAGATAAAAGTCATCAATAGGGTCCTAGGAAAACTCTTAGGGCTTGTTTAGTTGTTGCAATAAAATTTAGGAATCTGAATCTAAAACCCTTGATTTGGGATTCTGGAAATTGAAATCTAGATCACATGTTTTCAAATTTACATCAAGACTATTTGGTTCAAATTAAGAATTCTAAGTTAGAGTTCTTTTTTTATTGTATGTTCTATGACTGGAGAGTAAACTAATATGGAAAAATTATATAACAAACCCTTTGAGTATGATTGACATGCCCCCTTAGATGCTTTTCTTTTTTAGTCTTCAACATTTCTATAGAATAAATGTGGGCAAGAGGTGCCCTAAAAGGGCTATGAGAGAAGGAAGTAAAATACAAAGTAGAGGGGATTTCTTGCTTCCCTTTGATGTTGACTATAGCAACTAAGAAGTAACTAGCCTAACAAAGATAGATTTCCAGTTAGATGATAAGCTCTCTTTGGAAATTGAGAGAATTTTATAGGTTTTACAAACTGGTCTTATGCATGTATGGCACTCCATAGCTAGCTTTCTAAAATGGATTGCAAAGTTGTTTTGCACCGTCTACAAAAGATACATGATTCTAAGTGATCCAAAGACATTGATAAACCTAACACACCTACATCTTAATAGTGAAGAAGATTCATTGAATTTTGATGGGTAATGGGAAATATGAACAACATTAGGCTTAAACCAAAGATAAAAAATAATACTTACATGCAAATATAAACAATATCAAAAAATAATAGATCACACAAAAGAGAAAACAAGACACCAAGATTTAACATGGTTCACCCAATCCCTAGGCTACATACACCAAATAGCAAGTCCAATATTATTATGATCCAGTGATTACAACAAGATTACAATCTGTAATCCCTTATAGCTCAATACTACCACAAGAAGCAATTTTCACATTATACACTATGGAAAACCCCTAACCTAAGTTGTTTTATACTAGTATTTTTACTGATTTAGGGTTATAATTAATAATTATATGTCAGCCCAAAGAATTATGACATATTTACAATACTTCTCTGATCAGTCACCACAAACTAGCATTCTCCCATGTGGGGACTGATTAAGCTCCACACTGGACAACAATCTCGCACTTAAAGACTGATCCTATAGCTATGTCGCTACTCTATGAGGCTCCCACTAGATCAAACCACCCTGGACTTTGTTGTTCTTTTATTCTACTTAGTCTAGAACACCAACAAAAGCTAAAGATGAGTTTAGTTTCTGCCTTGTCACTACCTTTGTAAGCATATCCTCTAGATTGTCATCTATATGTATCTTTTCTAGCTTCAATTGTCCATCATCCAAAACTGGTCGAATAAAATGGTACCATAATCGAATGCTTTTCCTCTTTGAATGTAGAGTTGAATTCTTTGCAAGATAAATAACACTCTAACTATATATAAAAAAATAAGTATCTTTTGAAGGGTGTCCTAATTCTTCTAGGAAGAACTAAAGCCATATCATCTCCTTGGCTACATTTGTAGTAGAAACATACTTTTACTCTATAGTGAATAAAGCATTAACCTTCTATAACCTAGAAACCTAGCTTACTACTTCCCTACCAATAGTAAATACATAGCCTATAATACTACACCTGACATCAATATCCCCTGCCAAATCTAAGTCAACATATCCCTGTAAATCAGTAGTAGAGCCCTCAAAGTATAAACACTTACTAGATGTACCTCTCAAATATCTAAGAATGCATTTAACTCCAATGCTCAAGCCCTAGATAACTCATATACCTTCTAATGACTCCCACTCCATGTGTAATATCTAGCCTTGTACATACCATAGCATACATTAAGCTTCTTATAGATGAAGCATAAAGTACTTTAGACATCTTATCCTCCTCTTCTTATGTCTTGGGACACATCTCCTTAGTCAACTTCAAATGACCAAGTAAAGGTTTACTGACAACTTTAGCATTCTCCATAGAGAAACATTGCAACACCTTCACAATATAATCAGCTTGAGATAATGTTGATTTCCTATTCTTCCTATCTCTAAAAATCTTCATATCAAGGATTTTTCTTGCTTCCCCCAAATCCTTTGTAGCAAATGCATGTGTTGACTGGCATTTCAACCCCTTAATGTGATCCATGTTAGACCCATCTATAAGCATATCATCAACATATAAACATAAAATAATGTAGCTATCATAATCCAAGCTCTTAAAATAAACACAATTATCTAAATGATACCTACTATATCCATGCTCATGCATAAAACTATCAAATTTTAGATAGCATTGCTGAGGTGTTTGCTTTAAGCCATATGAACCTTTCTTCAATTTGCACACTAATTTCTCCTTACCTTTGACCTCAAAACCTTGTGGTTGTGTCATATATATTTTTTCATCCAAATCACCATGAAGAAAAGTTATTTTAACACCAAGTTACTCCAAGTGCAAATATTCATTAGCCACAATACTTAAAACAATGTGAATAGACATCATTTTAACAACAATAAAACATATCTCATCAAAATCAATGCCCTTTTTCTATGCAAACCCTTTTACAACTAACCTAGCTTTAAATGTTTTCTTACCTCCATCCTTTTCTTTCAACCTATAAACCCATTTATTCTAGAAAGCCCATTTACCTGTAGGCAACTTGCATAAATCCAAAGTCTTATTTTTCATCAAGGAGTCCATTTCATTTGGCATTGTAGAATCCCACTAAATCTTAGTATTCACCTATGTAGTTTTATCATAACATTTAGGTTCACTAGTATCAATAATTAAAATAGTATACAAAGAAGGAGAAAATCTATCTAGAGGTCTACTTAGCCTTGTTGATCATATAACATTCATTGGAGTGTGTGGTATTTTTCATTATAGTTGTTGTAAATCATGAGGAACTACTAGAACATCATCTTTTGGAGTATCATTCAGTACTACATAATTATTTTCTTTCATCTCATATTGCTACAATAGATCTTTGTACAATACTTTCTCATGGAATATAACATCCCCGCTTCTTAAAATTTTATGATTTGCAAAATCCCAAAGCCTATAACCAAATTCATTAATTCTATATCCAAAAAATACACATCTCTTTGAATTAGCTTCCATCTTGGTTCTATTTTTAGAATTTATATGAGGAAATGCTTCAAAACCAAAGTTTTTAAGAAAAGTGTAACTCACCTTCTTACAGTTAGACCATGCTTCCTTTGGAATACCATAGCCCAAAGGAGTAGAGGGACCTCTATTAACCAAATATATAGTAGAATTGATAGCCTCCACCCACATTTTTAAGGAAACCCAACATGTAACCTCTTCCATGCTCCATTATAGTCTTTCTCATGCATTCAACTAGTCCATTTTTCTATGGAGTCCTTGGAACAATTTTCTTTCTATGAATACCATTAATGGAGGAATAATCTTAAAATTCATGACTACAATACTCAACACCATTACTAGATCTAAGAAATTTTAGTTTCTTACTAGTCTCATTTTCAACCAAGCATTTCCATTTGTTAAAAGTTTGAAATACATCAGATTTCTTTCTAAGGAAATAAAACCATACTTTTCTAGTTGCATCATCAATAAATGTAACATAACAATAAGAGACACTAAGGGAAAATACTTGAGCTAGTCCCCATACATCTATATGCACAAGCTCTAATCTCTCACTTTTCTTTTCCTTCCCACTCTTCACAAAACCCACTCTCTTTTATTTCCTATACACACAACTTTCACAGAAACCCATATTAATAGATTTAAGACCTAGTCAAACTTTATTTGAATGAATTAATTTCATACCTTTCTCACTCATGTGCCCAATTATTTTGTGCCATAGTGTTGTATCAGAATCTACAACATTTGTTTGCTCTTCTTTCTCAACTGCAACAACTATTCTTGAACATTCATTTTTCATTGAAATAATCAAACTGCAAGGAACAATATGACCTATACAAAGATATAAGGTGCCTACTTTTACACCTTTTTCTACTACAAGGGTACCTTTTGAAAATTTAAAATTTTTATCAATAAAAGTAACTAGACAACCCTCATCACTGAGTTGCCCTATTCAAATTAAATTCCTACTTAGCCTTGGAACATGTCTTACCTCATGTAGTAGCCAATGATTCACATTCTGCAACTTAATCTTAACTTTTCCCTTTCCAACAATCTAACAAGGTTCATTATGCCCCAAATAAACAAACCCAAAATCCATTTAGACATAATTAATAAAATAACCTCTATGAGGTGTAGCATGGAATGAAGCACCAAAATCTAAAACTCATGAATTATCAATACTTTCTAATTGTAGAAGAAAAGCATCCTCTTTAGATTTGTTACTGGCCATATTTGTCTCCTTGTTCCCTTCTAGTGTATCTCCTTCATTATTCTTTTGATTCCAACAATCTTTCTTCTTATGTCATGGTTCCCTATAGTATCAGCAATCTCTTGGTCCTTCAAATTGAGATCTCTTCCTCTTTGACTTTCCTCTTGATTTCCCATGATTTCCAAAATTATTTCGTCTCTTAGTCATTCTACCTCTACTTTGTGCATTCAAAGAGCTTCCTAATGTAGATCCACCTAAGGTTTTCCTATGAGTTTCCTTACTCAAAATAACATCATTCTATTTTAGGGTATTAGATCCATAAATATAATTACTCATGGCCATTACCAAGCCATTCCAACTTTTAGGCAAAGAACAAAATATAAAGATAGGCTTAATTTCTTCATCAAAATTAATACCCATAGAAGATAATTGACTAGTAATAGTATTAAACTCATTTAAATGATTTGTAATGCATCCACCTTCTATGATTTTCATATTAAATAAACCCTTCATGAGAAATACCTTATTTGAAGCAGAGGGCTTTTCATACAATTTTGCTAGGGCTTCTATCAACTCTTCCATCATCTTTGCTTCTATAATGTTAAATGTCATTGACTATGCCAAGCATAATTGAATGCTTCTAATTTCATTTCTATCTAAAATCTCCCAATCATCATTTTTTATAGTTCCCTGGTTCTTAATTTTTCCTCCCAACAAATTCCATAAATCCTTTTCATAAAGATAGTCTTCCATTTGCAACTTGCATAACTGGAAGTTCTACCCATTAGACTTGTCGACCCTTAGCTTACCCTTATCTCCCATCACTCCAACTCAACCATGAGACTTTCCTATAGAAGGTAATTGAAAAAAACCTCACTCTAATACCACTTGTTAGGCTTAAACCATAGTCAGAAATAATAGTTAATGCAAATATAAACAATATTAGAAAATAATAGATCACGCAGAACAAAACACAAGACACCAAGATTTAACATGGTTTACCCAATCCCTAGGCTATGTCCACCAAACAACAAGTCCAATATTATTACAATCTGATTACAATCTGTAATCACTTACAACTCAATACCAATGGAAGAAGCAATTTTTGCATCACACACTATGAAAAACCCCTAACCCTAATCTCTTTTATACAAGTATTTTTACCATTTCAGGGTTGTAACTAATAATTACATGTTGGCCCAAAGAATTATGAAGTATATAAAATACTTCCTGATCAATCACCACAAATTAACATAGAAGATGTAGATTCTCTAGTTAAGAATGATAAAGCTGGAGTGAATTCTACAAGACATGACGACCATGATAGAGTTTCATTCCTAACAAATCACCAAACTAGAGTCTATAGACTGGTAGACTAGAATCAAAAAAATTTAAGGTTGTGCAAGAGGAATTCTTTAATCATGTACACTGACAATCATCATTTTAAAAATAAAAATAAAAATAAGTAGGAATCCCAAATAACAAGTATTTTTGACAAATACAAAATTCTTGTTTTTTGGGTCAAATGGGGATATCAAATCCACATTTTTCCAAATTCCAATTCTCATTTTGCAACCCAAACAATGGATTAATTTTTTTCAAAGAATTCCAAATTATAATTCCTACTAAAATCCATGATCCAAATCAGCCCTTAAGCTGTCTCACCAAGGAGTATGGGAAAACTTGGGAGCAAGTCATACCTCTGGTAGAATTTTCCTATAATGATAACAAGAATACGAAAATAGGGTTAAATCCTTTCCAAATAGTTTATGGAACACATCCAAGGGGCATAATGGAGTTGAGGGAACTACCAACACACAACACCATCAATAGACATGTTGATGATTTTTCTTAGTCTATGAAAGAGGTGCATGATTAGGTGAAGTGGACCTTGAAGGAGGCAAATCAAAAGTTGAAGGAAAAGAATGATGAAGGGAAGAGAGAACTAAAATTCCAAGTGAGAGATTTTTTTATGGTCTACCTAAATAAAGATAGACGACAAAAGGGCATCCCTAGTAAACTACAAATGAAAAGAATTGGTCATTGTAATGTGTTAGAGTAGTATGGGTCTAATGCTTACAAGGTTGATCTACTAGGTGACATGTCTATCCCTCCCATTTTCAATTTCAAAAACTTGATACCATATAAGGGTCTAGAGGTGGATGAAGAGAAGTATCAAACAAAGTTGAACAAGGATATATTAGACCTGAGGGTACCTAAAAGGAGGCAACCACAAGTGGAGAAGATACTGGATTCTAGAGTGAATAAGAGCACCAAAAAAAAGGTTTATAAGGAATATATAGTGAAATGGTCAAACACGCCTAAAGCTAAAGCAACTTGGATTGCTGAGAGTGATTTCAAGGAGCATCACATCAATAAGGAGTTCCTCTCTACATAGCTAACTTAAGCTTCTACTTGTAGGGGAAGAATGGTGTAGGGGCACTTTGGGGTAAGGTAAAACCCTAGCACAAATTTTGGTTTATAAATGCTCTAAGCAACCATTTAATGAATAAGGACTAAATGTAAAGTCCTGAGGTAGGTTTAAGAGGTGTAGTTAGGTAAGAGTTGAGTGTGACTCAATTTTTAACCAATTTGGCTAAAATTTCTTAAAATTGATCTATAAAGAAAAACATGGTAAAATTTCTAAAATAGGGTACTATTTTTTAATGGAGGTCATTAGGTGTTTCAGGTTCATTTTATGAGTGTTAAAGCCAATTTGGACAAGTTTGGAGGCCTAGAATGCAAAATTACAAAAACATGGGAAAATGTCTAAAATAGGGAAAGTAGTGTTTAATGGAGGTCCTTTGGTTTTTTATGTTCATTTTATGAGAGTTAAAACAAAACTGGACAAGTTTGCAGTTCTAGATTGAAAATTTACAAAAGTTGTCAAAATTGCTCATTAACAAGATTGCAATTTTTACAAAATTGCAATAACATTTTTTGCATATTTTAAGGAAAGTGAAAAATAGTTAGTTATGGATCAAACTAAAATGCAAGATGGATAGGATAACCTATTTAAACACTCTCCAACTCATTTCTAAGGTTTGGTTGGATCACTTGTATAAACAATTAGTGAAATAAGAAGGATTCCTGATAGAAAATGGACTTTTGAAGGATTTCATGAACAATTGGATTGTTGGGCTTGCTTTATTTTTTATGGAATAGTTTCTTGAGTCCATTTTTTGAATCTATACTATGTATTTTTTATTAGGACTAGTCATTTTTTTAGGTTTTCAAAATTACTTAGTTTTTGCTTACCTGCTGTCTAGTTTTGTGCAATTAGCATTCAAATGGTTGTAACTTGAGTATGCATGGTCAAAACATTGTGGCCTTTGGGAATCAAGTAATAGCCTCTATAGATAATGTACATATCCATTTTGGATTCTTTGGTAGTCAAGTAGCCATTTTTACAAGCGATCCCTAGGCAAGAAAATGAAGGCTTGGCAAGGCATAGTTAGGCTTGTAAATGAGTTCTAGCAAGAATAGAGGATTGGCACATGCCAATCATGAATGGGAAATGGTGGATTAGGGTATTAGGTGTCAAAAAACTAGAGGAGTTTTGATGCTGAGTCCGAAGCATTTAGTATGTGATTTTCCATCAGTTTTCTTAAAACCCTAAAAGTAAGTATTTTCTCAAACCATATTGAACAGACACCAAGGAGACTTGTAACTAGGAAATTATTCAAGCCCTATCTGATATATAACAATTTCTAGTAGACATCAATAGGCTTTGTAAAGGATTTTTTCAAGTTATTTTCAATTCCTTGTTTCTAGGAGGGCTAATAGGGGCTCTTAGGGCTACAAGGACAATTAGAGCAATTTGGAGTTGTGGGTGATTACAACCTCTCAATTTGATGCAAACTGGAATGAGATGTGGTAGGAACCTTAGAAGGAAGGTTTAAACTTGACTTTTATCCTTTGATGGCATTTGGTGGAGTTGTGGCCTATTGAGCCAAAAGATGTCCAGTTAGGGATTTGGAGTTAAAAGGAGTACAATCTAAATTGATTGGTGAGTTTCTTGGAGGAAAGGGATTAGGAGAGAGTCCTCTAGGTTGGGGTTAGAGAGATAACCCTAAGTAGGCTAAGAAGTAGCCATGATAGAACAAGAAAATTTCTAAGTGAAGAATATCCCCATCACCAACCCTAGTGATATGTCTTCTCCAACCTTATATAGGATGGTTTTGAGGTTATATAATCCTTAAAACTCCTCCCCAATGATTTGAAACTATTATGCAAAATTTTACTCAAGCAACTTTTAAAAGTTGCAAAGTTGCACAATGCAACTTTTACATCTTCTTTGCAACTTTTCATGAATTTAGTCATCCTTTCTAACTTCTCAAAATTAACCAAAAACTCCAAATATGGTAAAAACCTCACCCTAACTCTTCATAGACTCTATTTACCTCATGATGACATCATCATCATTCTTTGTACCAATTAGTGGTCTCTACAACTTCCTAGCCCCTAATTGCACCTAAAGAACCTATAAACAAAACTCTCCAAAGTACTCCCACTATGCTTAACATGATCTTGTCTTCCACATCCAAAATTTCGTAAGCCTTACACTTACACAACAAAAACATGACACCTAATATTTTCTAAACAATTCTTAGGTACTCCTATACAATTCTTCGCCTCTCCACAACTTCCAAGGAACATGAGGAGAAATCATAGACATGTCAATGCCCAACTTCTTAAAATTTTCTTCCTCTACCCATGTAGCTTCAAATTCTAGTTTTAATTTCCCTTGGATTAGGTACTCTGCATAGATGCTCTTCCTCGTAGACTTCTTCACCCTAGATTCCAAGACCCTCTTAGCTTCTTGCGTCATTTTGAGAGGGAAGACTATAATACTAACATCTTCCAGTATCTCTCTATTCTTTTTATCTCACTTTGATAGTGGTCCCTTTTATTTGACTTGATTAGCTACATTGAATGCTCATGAAATATTCAGATCTATGAGAAGGTATACCTTGTAGGCATTTTGGTCATATTTCTCTAACACCATGCATGGAAACACTCTCTTCATCTGCAACTTTATTGGCATTCCCTTTTGTAGTCTAGATTTTTTTAAGTGAACCATGACATACTCTCCTACTTCACACTATATGTCCTTCCTTGACATGTCCACCTTGGTGTTTAATATTTGATTAGCATTCGTTATGGTCTTTTTCACCTACTCTTGTATCTCTTTCATGGTCTGAGACAAATCTTCTGCATGGCCACTATTATACTCTATAGCTCCTAGATCTTTAAGTTCACAAACTCCTCTTAGGTTCATATTGTAAATTGTTTAAAAAGGACATCTCCTTGTTGTCCTATTCACACTACCCTTGTAAGCATATTCATCATGATGCATTATTAGATATCATTTATGTCCATACTCCTTGGTTAGGAGTCTTAGTAGGTTACCTAACACCCTATTGACCACCTTAGTTTGACCATCATTTTGAGAATGGTAAGCTAGTCCAAATGATAGATTAGTTCCTATCATGCTCCACTAAATCTTCCAAAAATAACTCATCAACTTCACATCTCTATCAAAGACTATGCTTATGGGTAACCCATGGATTCTTACAATCTCTTTGAAAAAAAATGAGCAATGTAGCTATCATCATGAGTGGTTTTACAAGGGATGAAATAACTCATCTTGTTGAACCTATCTACCACTACATATATAATGTTCAACCTTATTTTAGTCTTAGGAAGACTTACCACAAAGGCCATGCTAGTTCACTCCTATCACATGTTAGGAATAGGTAGGGGTTGGTACAAAGCTACATTACTAGATCCCCCTTTCTATTTCATGCACACCACACATTTCTCTACATACCTTCTAACATCTCTTGGCAACTTGGACCAACAGCATAACTTCTAAACCAACTCCAATAATTTTTTAACACCAAGATTACCACTAAGAGTGCCATTATGCTTCTCTTGAAGAATGTTCTCTTTCACTAAACCTTGAGGAACACATAATTGACACCCCTTAAACAACAAGCCACTTTGTAGGGTATCTTTAGAGAACTGACTATGAAAATGGTTTTGGAAATAAGCACATACCTGATATGCATCATCCTCATCATGCTTGTAGAGATCCTTGAAACTTTCTATGTTAATGCTCTTCAATTTCACTTCCAAACTATTAGAATTCTCCTACTTAATGCATATTCCACCGTGTTTAGTTGTCCCTTTTTGTGTTTCATAGTAAATGTGAAAGCTTGTAAGTATTCTATCTACTTTAAGTTCCTAATTCTCAACTTCTCCTGAGTGTTTATTGATTATCTTTAAACACCACAAACTCTTTAGGTAAGAGATAATTTCTCCATTTCCTTAATGGCTAAACTAGATCATAAAACCCCAAGTTATAAAAAGAGTACTTCTTCTTATCTTCATTAAGCTTTTCACTGAAGAAAAAATTGGGCCTACTTTCTTGACTTAATAATCCCCTACTACAATTCCAGTTGCATCACACATGAATGTTAACAACTTGTCAAAACTAGTTAAAAATATGATAGGTTTGGTAGGTAATTTTTTCTTCAACATTTGAAAGGCCCTTCCTAGCTCAAGAGTCCATTCAAACTCCTTTTTCAATCCACCTTTAATAGTTTTAAAAACTGGTGCACACATACCACTAAAGTTCCTAATAAACTTTCTATAAAATTGAGCTAACCAATGGAAATTTATTACCTTTGTCCCTATGGTTGGTGTTGACCAATTCAAAATATCCTCTAGCTTTCTTGAGTCCATCTTCAATGAGCCTTGTGATAAAACAAATCGTAGATATACCAATTCTTTCTCAAGGAACTCACACTCTTCCAAGTTCATAGACAACTTCTCCTACTACAACCTATTGATAATTCTCTCCAAATATTTCATATTCTCCTCTTTAGTTTTTCTAAAGATGAGTATGTCATTGAGGTACACAACCAAAAACCTTCCAGTGTAGTCCTTAAGCACTCCATTCATTAACCACATTAATGTAAATGGGCCATTTGCAATCTCAAATGACATAACACTTCACTTAGATAACTCTTCAGTGGTCATGAATGTTGTTTTTCATTCATTTGCATCTTGGATCCTAATCTGATGGTAACCACTTTTTAAACCTAACATCGTGATGTCTGTAGATCCTACTATGCTATGCAATCCATCAAATAATCAATCCTAGGTATGGGAAATATATATCTAATTGTGATTCAATTGATATCCCTAAAATTAGTATAAATTCTCCACTTACAACCTTTCTTGGATGCTAATACCACTAGTACTGTACAAGGACTAGTGCTCTTCTTTATCATTCCCTAGTCTAGCAACTCCTACACTTCTCTAGAAAATTCTTGGTTCTTGTCTAGAGTGATCTTGTAAGAAGCCTTGGTAGGTAATGAGGCTCCTTGGATAAAATCAATCTGATGACTGATAGCTCTTTCAGAAGGGAGTGTTGTAGTTTTTCCATCATTGACAATGTCTTTGAACTTACCCAACAAATTTTACACCTCCTCTGGTATAGATTTTTGTTAGAAATATAGATGGAGTAATTGAGGGGGGGGTGTGGGGTGAATCAATTACCACAAAAAAAAATCCACAGATCCCTTAGATGTCTGATAAAACTATTTACTATTGTCACTCAGGAAACATACTTAAAATGTTGTAACTCGGTAGATGTAGTGTATGTTAACTTTAATAGATCTTAAAAATTCACAGTGATTAACATGCAAGCATAAAAGAAATAACATGAAAACAAAAGACACCATATTTAATGTGGAAACCTAATATGGAAAAAACCACCAAGTAACTATCTACCAATTTTCACTCTTCTAAAGTGAGCCCTGTTAGGAGCCAACTTGGTTAAAGGTTACAAAACACACTGTTAGGTGTGACTTTGTTAGAGGATTTAATCACCCTATTAGGAGTGGCCTTTCAAGAGGATTTTAGAAAAATTCAATGGAACTGTTAGCTTGTTAGAGGATTTACAAATGGATGCTAAACCAACTCTGCTAAGAGATTTTGGAATCGCTACTACAATGGTAAGAAAGTAATAATGAAATGAACTGAATGAGATGAAACTAAATTGTTGATTATGAATCTCTATTTTTCTTCACACTAGATCCTTCATGATCAAATAAAACTTTTCTACTCCTCAAGTATATTTGACCATCCTTCAAATTTTCTTACACTTTCCTCTTTGGACAATTAATGCACTTTCATACTCACTCATACTCTTAGAATCTCAACTTGGCCTTTCATTGATACCTTACAAATTATCAAGTTGGCTCAATTACAAGTTACAATTATCAATAATCATTACTTGAGTAAGCTTGAATCAATACTTCAAATAATTAAATTTTATTTCTCAAATTAACAAAATCCTTCATTGGTTGACCCTACTTAGAAAACACTAATCTTGAAATGATTTCTTGTGTTAACCAATAGAAGCTCAATTAACACTCTGAGGTTTCAAAAATCCTTTGGCAACCAAGTGAACTCGGTAAACACTAACTTTCCTTTGTTAACCATGTGAGCTCTATTAACACTACTTTCTACCACATTTTCCTTCGACAATCGAGTGAGCTTGGTAGACACTATCTTCACAGAGTAATTTCTAGGAATGCTTGGTAGACACAAAAAATTACTTTGCTGACCAACTGAGCTTAGTAAGCACTATATGCCAATTGATATGACATTTGTGTAACATCAAAGACAACAGATAATTAGATAATTGTATCGAACAATCTCCCTCTTTGGCATTGATTGTAAGACAACATGTCATAGCACAATGAAATATGAAAACAAGATTGATAGAGAATTTCTCCCTCTAAGATTTTATGCCAAAAACTTCTCCAATGTAGTAATCTCCCTTTGTGAATGAATTACACAGTTTCTTCTTCAAATAGTAAACTTTTGCCTCAAACAAATTTTAGAAAGATATATGACAATAAAGTCTCCCTCTTTGACAACACATGCCAAAGACAACACAAACTAAATTAATATAAATGTACCTTAAGTACTAATTCATATGAAATGTTCCCTTTACTATGCTACATCAACTAATAGATGTTCAACTGGGTTCTTATTGATGCATCACTAAAACTTCATTTTAGTGAGATTTAAATAGGGTAATGACCCCTAACTTACCTCTTAGATACAAGAATGCATCCTTGGGTAATGGCTTGGTGAATATGTCTGTAATTTTTTCTTTTGTATGGACATATTCAAATCTGGTCTCTTTATCTTACACCAATTCTCTAACAAAGTGGTATTTTATAGCAATGTGCTTGGTTTTGTAATGCATCACTGGATTCTTTGATATGTTAATTGCACTCATATTATCACAAAACATAACAAATGTTTCTTTGATCTCAACCATTATTCCTTCCAATAACTATTTAAACCAAACAATATTAGAATAGTTCGTTGCTGCTGCAACATACTCTACTTCTAGAAGTAGTTTCGGATGTGCAATTTTTCTTTTTGCTTGTCCAAGATACCAACCTTTTTCCAATAAATAATGTTCCACCACTTGTACTCTTTCTGTCATCAATGTCTCCTACCCAATTAGCATCTGTAAACACTTTTAAGTCCAGATTTCCTCCAAATTTATACCACAATCCATGATCTTCAGTGCCTTTCAAGTATCTTAAGATCCTTTTGATTGCCATCATATGATTTTCTTTGGGTTTTGTTGAGAATCTTGCCACTATACCAACTGTAAGAGCAATATCAAGCCTTGTACAAACTGCATAATGCAATTTTCCAATCATTGATCTATATAAGGTCTAATCTACCTCTTTTGAGTCATCATCTTTGGTAAGCTTTAGTTTTGTACACATAGGGGTTCCAAATGGTTTTGAATCTTCCATACCAAATTTCTTAAGTATCTCCTTGATATACTTAGATTGAGTGATGTAGATACCATTCTTGTTGTGTTGAATCTAAAGACCAAAAAATAACTTAATTTCATCAAACATAGACATTTCAAAATTTTGGTTCATTTGTTTTGAAAAATCTTTGCATAGATCATCATTCCCTATAAACAAAGTATCATCCACAAATATTTCTGCCAAGACAATCTTGTTATCTAGTCATTCCTTAATGTACAAGCTACTATTATCATTAGTTCTCTAGAAACCAATCTGAATAAAGTAGTTATGCAATCTCTCATACCATGCTCTAGGAGCTTGTTTTAGACCATACAATGCTGTGTAATTTGAAAACCATGTCCTCTTTTCTAGATTTGAAAAACCTTCAGGTTGTTCAATGTAGACTTCTTCATCTAGAATACCAATGAGAAATGTAGAGTTAACATCCATTTGATATACTTTAAATCCTTTATATTCAACATATGCAAGTAAGGTCCTGAAACCTTCCAATCTTGCAATAGGAGAAAAAGTCTCACCATAATCAATTCCTTCTTCTTGAGACTATCCTTTACACACCAATCTAGCTTTGTTTCTTGATACCTTGTCATCTTCATTCAACTTATTCCTGAATACCCATTTAGTTCCAATCACATTTTTATCTTTAGGCCTAGGTACAAGAGTCCAAATTTTGTGCTTTTCTATTTGCTCTATCTCTTCATTCATGGCCTCAATCCAAATTTCATTTTCCAATGAATCTTTGACATTTCCAGGTTCAAAATCAGCAAGTAAACAAGTACCTTTCAGCTTACTTCTTGTCATAGTACCTTATTATTTGTCTCTAATAATTTGATCTAGTGCATGATGTCTCTTGAAATACTTGGCCAATACAGGTTCCTTGCCTCTTGAATGTATTGCATTGTCATTATATTGAACTTCAACTTCAGGTTTTGGCTGCTCAGAGTTAGTAGGCATTGGCTCGGTAGCTTTAGAATGAGACTCAGGTCCTTATGACTCAGTTTGAACTTCCTGCAACTCAATGACTAAGGAAGACTTAGGAGTAGAGGTCTCTTGATCAACAAATAATCTTCTAGTTCCTTTCTACTTTCTTCTTCAATCCTTTCTACAAACTCATCAACTTTCACATGTGCACTTTCTATGATTTTTTGAGTAGACAAATTCAAACATCTAAATGTCTTACTCTTGCAAGAATATCTTAAGAATATTCCTTCATCACCTTTCACATCAAATTTTCCTTTTCTAGATTCTTCCAAGATGTAACATTTACTTCCAAATACTTTCAGGTAACTTACATTGGGTTTATAGCCATACCATAACTCATAGTGAGTTTTGAATGAGTCATTCTTCAGTAGTAATCAGTTTAAGGTATGAACTATAGTGTTGATAGCTTCCTTCCAGTATTTGATAGCAATGTTCTTTTCAATCATTAGATTCCTTGGACAATCCATGATAGATTTGTTCCTCATTTTAGCTATTCCATTCTTCTTGGGAGTTCTAGGGGCTAATACCTGTCTTTTGATTCCTCTTTCATTGCAAAAGTTGTTGAATTCATTGGAAATGAATTCACCACCTCTGTCTAATCTTAAGCATTTCAATCTTTTCTCTATTTCCTTTTTCTACTCTGGCCAAATACCATTTTAATTTCTCAAATTATTTTGACTTCTCTCTTAAATACATAACAATCATTATTCTAGAGTAGTCATCAACAAAAAAATGAAGAACTTTTCTCTACCATATCTCTTAATTCCAATAGGTCCACACAAATTAGTACGCACAATTTTTAAAATATCTTTAGACTGATACTTTTTACTTTTTATGCTAGTCTTTCCCATCTTACCAATTTGACAATTCTTGCATAAACCAACATCAGGTGTCTTCAAACTAGGAATGCCTATTACTTTCCTAAATTTTCTTATTTTCACCGTGTTATTAAAATTTACATGACATAACCTTCTGTGCCATAGCCAACTTTCTTCAACTTGAGTAATAAAACATGAGCACTCACCAAGATCAAGATAAAACAACTTACCTTTTGTCTGTTTGCCTAATCTAATCAACTTTCCTTTGTCATCTAGCAACCCTTCCTTGTCATGCATGAATTTCACCTTGAATCCAATATTGATTAGTTGTGCCACACTCAACAGATTATGTTTTTTTCCTTCAAACCAATAGGCATCCTCACATACAAGTTCTTTAGCTAATGAGATTCAACCTCTTCCTTTTATGCAACAAGGTTCATTATTTTCAAACCTTACACTACCACCATCATAGTCTTCAAAATGTTCAAACTTAGTTTTGTCACCAATCATATGATGTGAACAACCATTGTTTATGATCCATGTATCATTTTTGCTCACATGAGAGATAAGTGTCATCTTATTTTCTTCATCATTATCAGGCCATAAAACATGTTTTCTTACCTTTTTCCTTGAATGATTTGAAATCTTTCTTTCCATTGCACTTGTGACCTTTCTTCTCATCCTTTCTTTACTTGTTTGGGCACCTAGCTGCAATATGATTAATTTCTTCACATGAAAAATAGATTAGGGGAACTTTACCTTTTATATTTTCCTCTATCTCTAGAATATTTCCTTGCAAGAATAGCTTCAACAACCTCAAGATCACTTTCAGAACTTTCCTCTAATTCTTCTTCACTTTCTGACTAAGAGTCCTTTATTTTCTTGCCTTCTTCTTTAAGTGAAAGCTTGACTTAAAATGTTGATTCAATGTTCTTGGAGGCTGGAACATAATTGGCATAGTTATCTAGCTCAAAGGCTATCAATCTTCCTACTACGGTATCCAAAGTTATCTTATGATTTGTCTCACATCTTCTTTCTTGAATTGTAGATACTCTAATTGCATAAATGGGAAGCAATTTTCTATGAACTTTACTTACAACTGTTTCCTCCTTGATCTCTCCTCTAGAAGCTTTGATTGCACTGACACTTGCTTTGATCCTCTCAACATATTTGGCAATGTTTTCATTGTCTCTCATTATCATCTGAGTAGATTTTCCTCTTAGGCTTTCTGCTTTGGCTCTCCTCACATTGTCATCATCATCATAGATATCCTTCAGCTTGTTCCACATAGCAAAGGCAATTTTGAAGTCCTTGATATCATCAAATTCTTCATATCTTAGAGCAGATGTAATGTCTATCATCATGGTGTTATGAGCCTTCTTCTCGGCAATGTCATTAATAGATAATGTACTAGAATGGGTTGTATATTCTTCATTAAGGTATTTCAATCTTGTATCTCCAATGGAAGCCAAATGAAGTCTCTTGAGACCCTGCCATGCTGAAAAGTTATCTCTGTTAAGCCTTGGAATTTCTCTCTTGTAAGACATCCTAATATTTAGCTTAGGTCTTTGAAACCTTTCCTACAAGCACCAAAAGCTCTAATGCCAATTTTTGGAAATATAGATGGAGTAACTGAGAGGGGGGTGTGAATCAGTTACCAAAAAAACAAATCCACAAATCCCTTAGATGTCTGATAAAACTATTTACTTCTATCATTTGGTAAATATACTTAAAATGTTGTAACTCGGTAGATATGGTGTATATTAAGTTTAACAGATCTTAGACATTCATAGTGATAAACATGCAAGCATAAAATAAATAACACGAACACATGAGATACCAGATTTAATGTGGAAACCCAATATGGGAAAAACCACCAAGCAACTAGCTACTAATTTTCACTCTTTTGAAGTGAGCCTTGTTAGGAGCCAACCTAATTAAAGGTTAAAAAACACATTATTAGGTGTGACCTTGTTAGAGGATTTAATAAACCTATTAAGAGTGGCCTTGCAAGAGGACTTTAGAAAAATTCAATGGAACTGTCACCTTGTTAAAGGATTTACAAATGGCTACTAAACCAATGTTGCTAAGAGATTTTGGAATCACCGCGATAATGGTAAGAAAGTAACAATAAAATGACCTGAATGAGATGCAACTAAATTACTGATTATAGATTTCTATTCTACTTCATACTAGATCCTTCCTGATCAAATAAAACTTTGTTGCTCCTCAAGGATATCTAACCATCCTTCAAATTCACTCACACTTTCCTCTTCAGACAGTCAATGCACTTGCATACTCGCTCATACTCTTAGAATCTCAACTTGATGTTTCATTTATACCTTAAAAATTGTCAATTTATCTCAATCACAAGTTACAATTACCAATAATCATTACCTTAGTTGGCTAGAATCAATACTTCAAATAATTAAACTTTATTTCAGAAATTAACAAAATTCTTCTTTGGCCGACCCTGCTCAGTAAACACTGATCTTGGAATGATATCTTGTGTTAACCAACAAAAACTCATTTAATAGCGGGAACTTGGAAAAATCCTTTGGCAACCGAGTGAACTTGGTAAGCACTAACTTTCCTTCATTAACCATGTGAGTTTGGTTAACACTACTTTCTATCACATTTTCCTTTGACACTCGAGTGAGCTTGGTAAACACTTTCTTCATAGAGTAATTTCCAAGAATGTTCGGTAGATATAGAAAATTGCTTTGCTAACCAACTAAGCTCAATAAGCACTATCTACCAACTGATATAACATTTGTGTAACATCAAATACAACACACAATTAGACAATTGTATCCAACAGTTTTTGCATAGCCTTTTCTTCTCACTTAGGCTATACCATGATAGCATATCTTTCACCACCTTCTTGTAAAATGTTGACAAACTCTTTTCCACTCCTCAAAAATACACTTGGATTCTTTAATTTTGGTACTTCACCCTCCATCATTGACTTTATTTTGAATGTCCTACCACCCTTCTTCAAAGAAATGGTATTCTCATTCCCATCATAAATGACACATGTATCATCTTCCTTGGTCTTCCCAATATAAAATGGAAAGTATGCATCAACAACATATCACAAATAAATTTATTCTTGTATCCATGAATAGATAACTCTACTCATGCTTATTCATTCACAAGGACACTTTGCCCTTTGTTCAACCATGTCACCTTGTATGGATTATTGTGGGGTATAATCTTGAGTTTGAGCTTCTTCACCGCCTCTTTAGAGATTATGTTATCTTTTGACCCTAAATCCACAATAATCTTGCACACTTTACTAAGTATTTTGCACCTTATTTTGAATATGGTTGTCCTTTGCATTGGCTCCTCCTTCACAAGTTGTCTAATCAGAACTCTCCTAAACATTAGGTTCTCCCTAATTTCTAACTCAATATGGTTGATCTCTGATGACTTGACACTTGATATGCCTTCTTCTACATATCAAATTCTTTTCCCAATATTAGTAGAGGATTCCATTTTTAGATGCCTATAAGAAGGATGATGTAAATATTCATAACTATAGCACTTCATACCAAAAAAGTAAGAGTTAATCCTACTTGAACCCCTTCCTTTGTTAGAACCTCCTTGAGATCCACTACCTCTTCCATGGCCTCCTATTGGAGTAGTTTCACTTCCATGCTTTAGAGCTTTGGAATCTCCTCACTTTCATTATTTAGTTCCTCTCCCTTGGTAACCACCTCTATGACCTCTTTGATCTCTTCCTCTACCTTTTCCTTTAGAGGACTAGTCATGCTTTCTTTTATTCTTCTCTTCAATCTTTATAGCCAATTCATAACATTGATGCACTATTTTGGAGATAAGAAGAGTCATCTCTTCTTGAATGTTCCATCTTAGGCCACTAATCTATCTAGATACTTTAAGGTTTTCATCCTCTACCACATGGGATCTCACACAAATATTTTGAAACTCATTGGTGTAGGAACTTACATAAAGATCTCTTTGCTTTAGATTCTTCCTCTTTTGGGGCAACTAAATTTCATAATCTTTTGGAATATATGCTTCTCTCACATTAAGAACCATCCTTTTCCATGATGTGATAGGTTTCTTTCCTTCATTTCCCCTCTCTTCCTAAATGAATTTCCACCATGTCAAGGTAGAGCCTCTCAATCTTGATGTTTCCACCCTGAACTTGTGAGCTTCTATGCCTTCCCACTCATATCCTTCAAGGCCTTCTACAAAGGCTTCTCTGTGAGAATACAGTCTGCTATAGTAACTTCATCCTCTATAGAAACTTTTGGTTGTTTCCTCTCAACCTTTTCCTTGACTTCATTAGTCTTTTCTTCCACTTGATCCAACCTTTCCTCTAGTTGGGCTAATCTCTCTCTGAGAGATTTGTTTTCTTCATCTTTCTCATTCATCTTCTTTACCAATTATGCATTGGAAACCATTCTAGTGTCTTGTATTGATTATTTTGTATGAAACTTATATCCACAAGCCAAATATGTTGTGGCTTTGATACAACATTTATTCATTGATTCATGTTCTTGGTCTTATACAAGACCCTAGGGGTGTCTCTTTTACCCCACTTGCAACCATTGGGGCCTTAAATCCATGTAAAACTTGATACTTTGCCCCTTCATTGACTCCAGCCCTTATAGTAATATAATGACTCTCAACCTCATATTCCTCAACCAAGCCTTACAAAGGCATTTAGGTATCATCAAACACTTCAAATTAACCAATTACATGAGTTATAAGTCCTAGAAATACATCTTCCCACCCAATTTCATTTTTTCTTCTTAATTAGGCCAAATAGGCTAGTAGCCCAAATTAGGTCTCTGATAGCAAGAAAATATGATTTTTCTTGTATACCTTTCAAAAGAAACTTGCATTTTATTTTTTTCAATTATTGTCTCATTTTCCATCCCCTTAGATATTTTTGTGGTCTTGGGGTCTTACCCTTCCATCCATTATCCTAACCCAAGTTTGGTAAAAATTGGGCTTTCTTGGCTTAAATGGATGCCTCCAAAAAAAAAAAAAAATTTGGGATTTTTATTGGATTGGTATGAAGAATTTTCCTTCATGGGATGTTGGTAAGACTTCCTTCTTCCATTTCCAAAATGAATTAGGTCTCTAGCTTTTTTCCTCTGCAAGATATGTTGGTTTCTTTATGGTCTTCCCTAGCCGGACCCACCATAGGCTTGCCTAGGGAAAGACCTTAAAAGTGGTGACTCTAAATTTGAGGGCCCTTTATTCTATACACATGATTTACATGGAGTCTAGTCACTATTCCTAAGAGTTCATATAGATTGAATAGTGGGAAAGTGAGTTAGAGCTCCATCTTCAAGAATTGCCTGAACAAAACCAATGACAGTGTAGAACCTAAAGAATTTCACAAAAGGAAATAAAAATAATCAAAAAACATAGCTATCCACATATATATTTAGGAAAACATGAAAATTAAAATATTCTCAAGTGATAGTATGGATCTTTCACACCTAACTAGCTATTGTCATACAGAACTAAGAAAATGCTCACAAAATGCTTTAGTATGTTGTTTGCAAAAATAAGTCATCTATACAATGGACTTCCAACCCTACTCATATGTGTTATCTATCCATATATAAGGTGGTTGGGTGGTTATAGAATCCTTATAAATGCACTCTAATTATTTGTGACTATTTTGAAAAAAAATCTTGAGCAACTTTTAAAAGTTGTAAAGTTGCACAATGCAATGTTTACATCTTTCTTCAACTTTTCACAAATTTGGTCATATGACTTTCTAATTTCTCAAACTTAACCAAAAACTGAAAATATGGTAAAAACCTCACCCTAAATCTTCCTATAATCTATTGACCTAATTATGACATCATCATCATGTCTTGTATCAATAAAAGGGCTCTACAACTTCCTAGCCCCTAATTGCACCTAGTATAAAGCGCTAAGAACCTATGAACAAAACTTTCAACAAAACTCCCACTATCATCAACATGACATTATCTTCTACATCCAAAACACCCTAAGGCTCACACCTACCAAAATAGAACATGACACCTTATATTTCCTAAGAAACCCTTAGGTTCTCCTGCACCAAAGGGCTTCAAGTTCTTTAAACTCATCATCAGAACTTTCATTGTTACTCTTCACAATTTTTCCTTTCCTTTTTCTAAGAACAATTTGAGACTTGAAAGTAGATGCAATAGTAGGTGTATAGTTATCAAAGTTAAACATCTCAAAAGGATTAAGTCTACCAATTACACCTTTTAATATCAAAGTGTTACCCAAAGTACATCTAAATTCTTGTATTGAAGAAACTCGAATGACATATATGGGAAGGCGATTCCTCAATAACTCACTTATCATTTTTTCATCCCAAATTGTTGAATTTTTACCTCAAATAGCATTGACAACTTTCTTCATTTTTGTGCAATACTGCACTTCTATGTACTAATTGTGGGCCTCTAAATTAACTACGCACTTCAACATGATCCTTAAATGCTAAAACATCCCAAAATGAACATGGGATTGTCCATTTAGAATGATCCAACAAATAAATTTGTTGCCTTCTAACTAGATGGATTTTGATGTCCACTTTCAAAGTTGAGAGATCAACAACTAGACCACTAGTACGCAGAATTTAATCTAGATGAAATGCAAGATTAAACTAAATTATGAGCATATTAATCTAAGAATAACATAAGAAAATTAATCTAAATGTATGCATCTTCAATCTATAGGAGAAAATATATGAAAACAAGAGCACCTTTGAATGCGATAAAATGAGTAATCAAATTGACATTAATTCGATAATTTTCATGTGCATCCTCCAAAATGAGGAGTTGAAGGTTTCTTAAATAGAATCCAAGAATTTTATCAATGGCCAAGATCAAACTAAAAAAATGGTCAAGATTAAAGATGAGATTCAATCAAAATAGAAAATTCCCTTGTGAGAAGGAAGTTAACTTACCACTTCTGAGTGTAATAAGGTGTTAACTAATCTAATTTCTTTTCTAATTTCAGATCACTCAGTGTTTCCAAATCTGAATTGAAGAGAGAATTTGGAGAAGATATTTGATTTTTAAAGGTTAAATATGACCTCATAAATGAATAATCTAATTAATTAAATAATTAAATTTAATAATTAGAATTAGGATATTTAATTAAATAGAGCACATTTAATTTATCGTGTATATTAGCTAAAGGGGTAAACTCAATTTAATTAATGTACTAAGAATTGTAATAAAGTCAATTAAATTAACAAGTTTAATTTAGCTAATTCAATTAGTATTTAGGAATTAAATAAAGTATGTAATTAATGAAAATTAACGATTTTTTGTATTTGACACTTAGGTCCAGTAGAGATTATTAGAATCAAAATTGCTTAGTACAATAGGATTTTGAATAAGATTGATAGACCAAAATTTGTTCAACATACCAATGTGCCAATTTAGGGGTATTACAATACTCTATTTTTATTAAGATGTTGTCTTGCATGATGCTTAATGACAAGAATCCTTTCGAACTCCTACCTTGAAAAGCTAATCTAGGATCAACTCCAAAGTTCCTAGTGATCTTGTGACCTACTGAAATTAGCTCAGTTAAAGATAAATGTATTTTTTTCATAGGGAGACATTTTTTGGTTCTGACCAATTTTGGATAAGATTTTCAATCTACTTTGTGTCTCAAAAAGTAACCACAAAAATAGATATGTTTTTGGTATTTTCTATTTTATAATGAATGCAATCTAACATTGCAACTATATGAATTTTTCTCCCTGTCTCCCCTGTCCATCCCCAAGCCCACCCGAAGGAGTAGATAAAGGATAGTTTTGGAGCTAAGAGGAGGGAGGTGTTGGCCAAAGATAGGAGGAAATATTGGAGAAATTTCAATGTGAGGACTTTGAAAATGGGTATTTTCAGAGAAGTGATGAACCCCCAAATCCTGGTGGACAATCAAGAGGAACCACGTCTTGAAGAGCTCATTAACCCTGTGATTGTGGCTATCTCTGATAATGCTAGGGAATTTGGGATGAACCTCTTGAACAATTCCCATAACAACATGATAGAAAATTACAGGTCAATCAAGTCGCTTTTTCATGAGCTAGAGGAGGTTAAGGAGAAGGTGGTTCAAATGGAAGGAGCCAGGAATCTTAAGGGCCTAGAGAAAAGGATAGGTTATGATGATATTCATAGCCTAGTAGAAAGGAGGATCCATAATTTGGAAAATTACAATCATAATCTATCAAGCTAGATGATCTCACTGCTCAACTCGATCAATAACAACATTCTATCTTTAATTGATTGGCTTAAAGATAGAGGCATGCAAGGGGATGTGGATGGAAAAGACAGGGGTAAAGCTAGATCTAATTAAGATAATACCACTAGTATCACCTTGTCTACTTTGGACCACGAAGAACATAGGACTCACTAGCAAGAGGCCAAGGAGGTTGCCTAGGTCATGTAGGAGCTAGAAAGAAAGATCAAGGATTAGTTCCTATCTTTCTCCTTTTTCGTTGGCTTCTGACTATTTTGTTGGTCTTGTCTTTTTTGTTTGGCCTTTTCTTTGGCCTTTGTTTATTTGGCTAGGCCTGGTGCTTGTTTTCAGCCTTTAGACTTGTTACTTTTGTGGCTAGGCTTCTAATACTTATATTCAGCTTGTTTTGTTTTAACTCTCAAGTTTTAGGATCCCTATAAAACCTGTTTATCTAATCAAAAACTATATGAATTCTTAATTTAACCAAGTGTTAGAAAAGAAAACAATAAAGATAAGGTAATGAGAGATGAAAGAAAATAACATGAAAGGGAAATTCCTAATAGACATAAACCATGGTAACAACACATCTACAAGTTAAATAGTAGAAAAGAGTGGGTAGGAAAGCAATGGAAATAATAGTAGTTCTTCCTCAATTCCACTAATGCAATCATCGATGGGAACTTAATAAAAACTAAATAATGTTTCACTTCTCATTGGATTGCAAGGCCATAGAAAGTGTGCTCATATGAGACAAGAAGTTATGTAGGAAAAATAAGGTGATCAAATCTCCAACTTGATACATTAGTAGAATTCATCAATATACAACAAAAACTAGAAATAAAAGGTCACATAATCAAATAAACACAACAAAACCATTGGCTCCATTATTATTTATGAACAAGAACTCACAAAAATGACACACCTTGACAAGAATAACTACACTCAAAATGAGAGCACAAATAGCATATATTATTTCATCAAAATGATAGCTTGGAGTATATATTACATTCATGTATTTATAAGAAGTCATCTCCTTTTTTTGTGTTGAGAGTGAGAGCTCTTAGAATGGAAACGTATGCTAAAAACTAATAAAACAAATCTAATTATATACAAATTGACTCTCTAAAGGTGATAAGTAGGTCGATATGTTTTTTTATATCAATTAAAAGTAGCATGATCCTTTACATGAATTCAAACAATAAAATAAGAAGGAAGCTAGAAGAGAATCTAAGAGTCACTAAAAGCTCTAAAAGTGGAAGCTTAACCTTCTTTAGGTGTTTCTAGGAGTTGAACTATTGTCAAAATGCATTTCTGATGCATATGAAGCTCTAAATTAGGAATTCATAGTTAACTATTAGTGCACTCTTACTTCTTCAAGAATTTCTGCAAACCTTTGTGAATAGTGCACCTACACACCTTGAGGGAATTTTTTTAAGGTGCTTGATTCACCAAAAAACCAAAGTTCATTTTTTTAAAAATAGTTTTTGGGTTTTTATTAGATGATATCTAGGAGCACTCTTTTGTACTTATTTTTCCCTTTTTTATGATTTATACCCTCTTTATAGCCCAACATTATCATAGACTTCAACTCCTTTTGCTTCTTTTATCTGAACTCCCAAAGTACATGTGTTGAATCTTATCATTAATACTTTCATAAGATGAGGAACTTGTTATGGTTCATATGTCTAACCTTTGTATCTTTCATATTTAGTGTAAATTCATGAATCAAAACTTACATATGACTCCTTTGAAGGTGAAGTTTAGCAGTTTAGGTGAGATCTCTTTTGGTACTAATAATGAAGATGCTATGATAATTTATCAACTTGCACATTATGCACCACACCTTCATGTTATGCACATTTTTGGGCACTATGAAGTCCATTTCTTATTTTCTTCTTCTTTTTGATTGCTCGATCCTTCATAGTCCAAGATCAAGTGATCCAAACTATCCAAAATCATCAAATATTTGAAGCTTTTTCATTTTTTTAAACTAATCTAGCCATTTTTAATAGGCTTTTTCGGAGGTCTCTTGCTCAAAATTTCAAGTTGAAACTTTAATTGGTCCCTAAAATTGGGAAGTCAAAGGGTCACTATTTTAGGGATTAAAATTAGATTTTTAGTTCTTATTTCTAACCGTGTAAATGATTTTGAATTCCAAGCTCTAGGTCCAAAGTTATGACCCCAACAAATTAAGGATGTCTTTTTATCTTTACAAAGAAGAAAACATTAGTTATCTTATGTTGGAAGACCCAAAAGAGGACTCCACAAAGCTTAGACTGACAAAAAAAAGGTCAACATCAATCAAAATAGACAAGATAGTGGATTTTCCCCCCAAAAGCCAATTTTATGCACTTGCACACCTAGCGCACCTTGAAAGGTGCACTAATGTGCTAATTTTCCTTGGGAATGGAAAAGTGTGTAGCTACCCACTAGCTCACATGTGCACATTTACAAGGTGTGCATAGTACACATGTGTACAACTATTCACTTGCACATTGGTGCATTATGCAAGAAAGGGGGGACTGGAGTGCACACCTTCATAGGTGCACACATTGTGAAGTTGTGCACCTCCAAGGGTGCACAAGTGTGAATGTGCACAAGGGTGCATGTGTGCACTTTAAGTTCATGATGTCTTAAATTTGATCTTTTTATCTATTTCTAACTACCTGACCCTTCTTGATTAGAGACCATGGTTTGACCTATGCCCAGGGGAGGGTCCAAAATTACCAATGCTTCAAACTAGTTGCCTCATAGGGAATTTTGAAATTAGTTGGTCCCCATTTTGTGACTCAAAATGGGGCATGCATTGTGAGACCACGTGTTCTCACCTTCTTTCATTCTTATGTCATTAAATTTACCTCTCAAGTTTTCTGATTTGGATCGCAATGCATTTTTAGCTCCTCCATATATGGTCTTCAAATTGTCTGACATCTATTTTTTATTGTCACATTCCTTTATGTGATCAAACTTAGCATAGCTTAGTGCTAAAGCAATTTCCAACATTGCCTAATTTTGTTCTTATTTTTATTTATGTTGTTGAGTAGTTAGAGCAATAATTATTATCTTCACATACTCACTATCCACAAATTTTATAGCACCATCACTAATACTAGATAAATATGTAGACTCATCAATGTTTTCCATGTAGGAAAGTTCTCCTTTTTTAGCTTTGGTACCTGTACTTTTTGAGTCATGATATTTAGCCTTAAGTACCTTCAAACTTCTCTATGTAAGCACTAGAATCTAATACAAATTGTTAGAATTTTTTACAATAATTGAGAGGAACATAAGTACCATTTGAGAAATGAAACATTAAACATTCATTGTTTTGTTTATCGTATTGTAGATTAGTCTCTACTGAATATTGATAGAAAAAATTGCAAGTAGTTTGATGTCCTAAGATAACAAACTTTTCTTAATATAAAACATATAAATGTAAAGTAAAACAAAAAATTTAACACAAGTTTGACACTAAGATTTAATGTGGAAATGCAATTTGGGAAAAAACACTAGAAACATGTCACCACTTTTTCACTCTTTCAAAGTGAGCTTAGTTAGGATCCAACCCTATTAGAGCTTACAATACACAATGTTAAATATGATCTGGTTAGAGGATTTAATCACCCTATTATGAGTGGCCTTGTCAAAGGACTTTGATTATTCCATTTAGAATGTCACATTGCTAAAGGATTTACATAGATTTTTAAGTCCTTCAAATGACTCTTAGATCAAGCTTTGATAAAAATGGATTTCAATAGGAATTCTTCACAATTATCAAAAACAAAATGATAGGGTTTTGATCTTTATTATTACAAGTTACTTTTTCAGTTTTAGATCACTATCTAGTTCATATCCTAATTAATTGATAGGTCCCTTTGACAATTTTGTCTCTTAACTCGCTCAACAACCCTTCAAGCAGTCAATCTTCTCAACATCAAAGTCAAGCCTTTCACTCAAATTTACTTATCAATATTAGTAGCATTTGTGTAAGCATTTTCTTCCTCTCTCTCTCTCTCTCTCTCTCTCTCTCTCTCTCTCTCTCTCTCTCTCTCTCTCTCTCTCTCTCTCTCTCTCTCTCTCTCTCTCTCACACACACACACACACACACACACACACACACTCGTACAATTTTGTTTATTCATCCTTGTGAACCTATTTTCTGCATTACTCTTTGTGCTTATATCTAAAGTTTGGCTCTATATCTCTTTAAATAGGTAATTTTAGATTTACTATTTTCCATGATCACCATAGGTCTTAGGGTTTGTGATCTATTTCATTAGGTTCATTGTATTTGTCCATCCTCCATTTTCTAAAACTTCACTTCCATAAAATTTGATCATAGGTGTTATACCTAATCCTCTCCTTGAATCAAATGATCCAACAAATTAATCTTATCTTCAACATGCTTTCCATATCCTAAGAAATCAATTGAGTTAGCTAGACATCATGATTCCCAAAATACATTCAAAATACTGTTACTCAAAAATCACTAAGTTTTGACACCCAATCATCATTTAATCACTCAATCTCTATATGAGTTCTTTTCTCGACATCAATTAGCTAGCTTGGTTGATATTGATGCATGGTCAATACTAGATTTTCTCAGCTTGCACTAGAACTCACTTGATACTAACATCACTCAACATCCTTAATTTTTTACTCTACTATTCAGTTAATCTTTACATCTATTATATAAACAATCACTTTCTGTTATCAAATTCAATTAATCAAATGTCCATTGTAGCTTTCTTTTCATAATTCAACCTTTCATCTTACGTGGTATTGTTATGAGCAATCTCTTAAATCCTCTTCATCAATCAAATAGATATGACATATAGATCAAATAGCAATATATCTTCTCAAAATATTTGACATCTATGGAAAAACAAGACTTGCTCCTATTGTAAGTTTCAAACAACACACACACACACACACACATACACACACCAACATATATATACATATATATAAACTCTTATACATACATACATACATACATATGTGTGTGTGTGTGTGTGTGTGTGTGTGTATGTATATATACATATATATACATATATATATATATATATATGTATGTATATGTATATGTATGTGTGTGTGTGTGTGTATACACATATAGATGTATGTGTGTGTGTGTGAGAGTATATATATAATTTACTTAGAAAATCAACTTTTATATTTTAAAAAAAATAAAGTGTCAATATTTTTTCACATTTTTTATATCTATTATATATCATATATATATATATATATATATATATATATATTAGTACCAAAATTAAAACCAAATTTTAAGGGATGAGAAATAATAAACAAAATTTACTAGCTTGAATTTAAAGTCAAGATTTTTTCCTTATTTTTGAAATCAAATTTTAATAGTTTTATGAAAGAGAATAGGAGAATTTTTTTTTTTAATAATTATTTTTAATTTTTTACATTTCTTCTTAATTAGGTTTTTAAAATAGTAAGATATGAGCTGTTGATATTTTCTTATTTACTGAATTGTTTTGTTAAATAAAGTGGGATTTCCTAGCCTCATCAATTCCCATTGACAATTTATTACATATGTTTTTGATATAGGAGGCAATAAAGGGATGTGAACCCAAGGATACAAATACAAGAAGAAGAAAAAGCCCTAGGCCATTATAGCTAGATAGCTTGCCACAACAAACTAAAGTAGCATAGAAATAATACCTCCCACAAAATTATCAAAAACTCTAACCAAAATCCTAACATAGCTATGAATAATCAAATTAAAATAAATAATTAAATTGATCAAAGTAAGCATCAAATATAACCTACTAAAACATATATACACACAAAGATCAATCCAAAAAATAGGAATTGACATTATCTATTAGCATGAAACATAGTTATGAGTACTTCAACACATGAAAACTTAAGTTCTTATCAAATAGCATAATAGTTGTAATAGCTATAAAAACTTTTACAAATTATAATAAATTAACATAGAAATCTATTATGATTTTTCAAATATACTAAGCAATTTGTTCACATATTTTAATTTTAAAAAAATACTACTTTCATATATTGATATTTGTAAGAATTTTCCTTAGGGAAAAATGACACCAATATCAAGAAGCTCAACACTAGCACAATATGAACCAATAAAGGATGATCAGAATAACAATAATGAGAATATCATATGTGTTTGCACACACTAGAAGTTCCTAAATATAAAGGCCTCTAGACTAACTATGAGTTAGCAAAGTGATAAGCCTCACAACTAAGCACATGTCCAGCAAGAGTGGATTATCCTCCACTAAGCACAGAAGTTAGTGTGATGATGAGAGGATAAGAATACCAAGGTTTATCTCATAAAGAGATGTTGTAGAAACCATGTACTGAATTAGAGTGTGAACAATTGTGTTGTCTACATGACAAACTTAGATGATTATGAAAACTCTTGTATTATCATCGAGATAGCTCATATAACTAAGCATACTCCTAGGTGTTTATATGATAAATAATAAAATAATACATTTAACCTAAGTAAACTTAAGTAAGTGTAATAATAATTAATTATTTACACTAACACCCCCACTTAAGTGCAACTTAGGGAAATACACTTAAGCTCACAAAAGCTATGATGAAAATGCATGATGGGTCCCAACTATTAGGCTATGTTATGTACCCATGTACAAATACAATGCTCTACATATAATGTGATGCAATTTAATGCAATCTCTCTAAAAATGGAGAAAGAAGGAAAACCTCATGGGAAAAAGCCTCCCCCAAAGAGAGAGATAAGTACAATAAAGAAGATGAGAGAGAAAAATAACTTATGAAGGAAAAGATCCCTCCCATAAAATGGAAGAGAGAAGTCAAGGGATTCCCCTTTCTGAAATATCTCATACCCCAAGAGATCTTGCAAATGAATATACTCAACCTCAATGAAGGGTTTGGTGAAGATATCTGCAACTTTCTCTATTGTAGGACAATACTACAATCTAATGACCTACTCATGTATCAGCTCTTTGATGTAGTGCATATGAACCTCAACATGTTAGGTTCACTGATGCTGAACTGGATGTTTTGAGATCTCAATAGCACTTTTATTATCAAAATGAATAATAGTGGGTTTAGGTATGTCAAATCCGAATTCCTTTTTAATATATTGTAACCAAATAGCTTCTATAGCCATGGTGACATCTCCTTGATACTCAACCTCATTTGAAGAAAGAGAAATAGTATTTTTCTTCATACTATGCCAACAAATGGGGCCAAAACCAAGGTGAAACATGTAATCTAAAGTAGACTTGTGAGAATCAAGATCCCCTACATAGTCTAAGTCTATACGTCCAACCAACTTTAATATAGTACATATTCCATAGTGTATCCCATGTGTAGGTGTACCATGTATGTAGTGCAAGATAAATTTAGAAACATTCTAATGAAGCTCATGTGGCTCTTGCATGAAGCAAGAAACCATGCCAACTACAAAAGCTATATCAGGGCATGTATTTGTCAAGTAGATGAGACTCTCAACCAACTATCTATATAATGTAGCATCAACAAGTGCAGTGGAACACTTTGCCTCTAACTTAACACCTAAAAGAAAAGGAGTGGGTGTAGGCTTGCAATCACTCATGTGAAATTGAGCATGTAGATCAAGAGCATACTTGGGTTGAGAAAGCGTGATCCCAACTAAAGATTGTGTGATCTCAATACCAAGGAAATAATGAAGTAAACCCAAGTCTATTGTATCAAATATGTCCTACAAAGAAGCCTTGATACTAGTAATGATGGATGAAGTACTTCCTGTAATGATTAGGTCATCTACATAAAGCACAAGTATCAAGTGTGAGTCATCCCTCTGAAGAATGTAGACATTCAAATCTAAATGACACCTGGTGAATCTTGCTAAGAATACAAGGAATCCATCTTGGAATACCAAGCCCTAGGAGCCTACTTAAGGCCATAGGTATATTTTTTTAATTTGCAAACCAAAGTAGTATCCTAAATGAAACTATGTGGCTGCTCCATATAAATCTCTTCAAGAAGATCACCATTCAAGAATTCACTCTTCACATCTATTTGATGAACAACTGAACCATGACCTATAGAAATAGCTAGTGTCCAAAAAATGTAGTTCATCTTAGCTACCAGCTCAAAGTTCTTAGTATAGTCAATACCAAGAATCTATGAGAAACCATTGGCAACAAGTCTGGCCTTATGTTTATCCACACTTCAATTCAACTACAAACTTGGTTTGATAGATTCACTTACCTCAAACCAATTTTCTTCCCTTAGGAAGAGGAACTAAGTCCCAAGTATTATTTTTCATTAAAGAATTATATTCTTCCTCCATGGCCTTGTCCCATTCAAGAACCCTTGATACTTGATTAAATGAATGTAGATCAGAAGCAATGGCTACAGATGCATGTGGAAATTATTTGTGTTGTGACCTTGTCATCCCAATATTTGAAGGATTCCTCACCAATGAACCTACTGAATCAAGTGTTTGTTTTTCCCAACTAGGTCTAGTGGAAGAAGAAGAAGGAATATCCTCAACTATTTGTGGACCCGACAAAGGTTGTGTCCTATGAGTCAAAGTTGAAGAAATATCATCTTCCAAGTCACTATCATCACTATCATCACTTTCCATGATGGAGGAAGGAGGACTCGAAGGAGAAAAACATGGACAAGTCTCTTCAAAGTGAAAATTTCTCTTAAAGAATATTTCATGTATCTCTTAATCCATGAGTTTGTATGCCTTAATGTGCCTAGGATATCCAACAAATATACAAGGTTTTATTAGAGGTTCCAATGCCTTCTATCTTTGTATAGGTATCCTTGCCCATGCTAGACAACCAAATACTTTAAAGTGTTTTACACTTGGTTTTCTACCACACCAAGCCTTAAAAGGTGTAATTCCATCTAAAGCCTTATGGGGACTTCTATTTTGGATGCAATTAGCATAGCACATGGCTTCTACCCAAAAAAATTAATCTAGAGACTTATGTTGAAGAATACAAGTGGTCATCTCCTTAAGGGTTCTATTCTTTTGTTCAGCAATACCATTTTGTTGTGGCATGTATGCAACTAAATGTTGAATATTAATACCCTCATGAGTAAAAAAGTCTATAAGCCTTGAGTTCACATATTTCCTTCCATTATCTATTTGTAGAATCTTTATGGTTTTCCCTAATTACTTCTCAACTTAGGATTGAAGGTGATAAACTTATCAAACACTTCACTCTTATGAGCTAGAAAGAAGACCCAAGTGTAGCGTGAAAGGTCATCAATAAAGGTGAGAACATAGCGAGCCTTTCCAAATGATGGTACTAGAAATGGGCCAGCTACATCACCATGAACTAATTCAAGAACAACAGTAGCTCTCCAAAACTTCCCCTTGTCAATTTTTTCTTTGGGATGCTTTCCTACTTCACAATCTATACATACACCCTTTAAATACTTGACTTGAGGTAGACCTATGACCATATCCTTGTCGCTAAGTTGTTGAAGGTAGAAGCAATTGAGATGTCCAAATCTCTCATGCCATAGTTTACTTTGTGAATTTGAGTGGGTCAACAAGGAAAGGGAAGTGGATTTAGGCACAAAATGAGAAAAAAGATAAAGTCTTGTCTCATGATTAGCCTTTCCAATTGCCACCATAGAATCATCTTTTAGATTTTCACCATAATCGAATCAAGAAGGAACTCCACTTTGTTGCCACATCCATAGTGAGTTATTTGGTAGATTGAAAGAAGGTTTGTGCTAAGATTGGGAACATGAAGAACATCACTGAAGACTCCATTGTCAAACTCAACATTCCCTTTTCCTTCAACTTCCACTTGTGTGTCATTTCCCACATAGATGTAAGATACATGTGACAGTTTGAAAGAGAAAAAATGCTCCCTTGAAGCACCCATATGATGCGTAGCTCTTAAAGCAAGAACCCATTCCTTAGAATTGTTTGTACTTGCTACCAAAGCTTGTCCCTTACCTTTTGAAGTGGTTGAAGATCCCTTTCCCTTATAGGCATTTGGTACATCAATTTTATGTTTCATTGTCAAGTTTAGCAACTGATCAATTTTCTTATCCTTACAATCATGTTCAACATGACCATTCTTATTACAATAGGCACAAGTTTTCTTCTCCCTTTTGTTGAAGTTTTCCCCTTCTTATTGTTTTGGAAAAAGACTTGCCTTTTTGTGTAGAAGACAATTGTTGTGTGTGGTCTTGTGGCTTAGCCTTCCACTACTTTTTCTTCTTGTTTGAATTTTTACCACCTTGAGTCCCTTGATTAGATACCAAGGCTTTGTTCTTGGAAGACTAGAGAATTACCATACTCACTAACTTTTCATGTTCTAAGACCAACATTCCTAAAAATGACTTGAATGAAGGCTTAGTGTAAGGCACTACCCATTCTTAACTTGTGAGTACTATAACTAGAAATAAAAGCTACATATTCAAGAGGAAGATGAATCATCACATGTTTGATCAACTTTCCATCCTTGATGGGTTCACCATAATCATTAAGTTGTGCCCTGTAGATGTCTACTTGGGTAAGATAATCTTTGATGGTGTCAAAATTCCTACGATCCATTTTGAGAAGCTTTTCCTCAATAGTGTAGGTCATGTCTTCATCTACTACCCCATAAAATACTTCAAGTTTATCCTAGACTTCTATTAGATTGGTAAGGTTCCTGATGTGATATTTGATAGGATATGAGATATTCTTTAACAAGTTTCCTAGGGCCATTTCTTGTTTTGATGCCTAGTCTTCTTTATGAGACTCATCAACATCATTATCAAGTTTCTTTGCTACACCAATTACATAACATAGTAAACCTTATTCAACCAATGGTTCCTTTATCCAAGTAGCATAATTATGTGGAGTTTACTTAAAGAAAGTACCCATAATGCAAAAAAAAAGCACAATATCAAGTAGACACAAGAACACAAGACACACGCCCCCTTTTCACTTAATCAAACTCCACCCCCCCCCCCCCCCCCCCCCCCCCAAATGAATGCTTTAGGAACTTTATATGTAGTGCATTTAAAATAGGCCACTTGTCAAAATGGACAAAAGTGGACTTTTAATTTTTCTGTTTACAACCTCCTCTTAGAGTTCAAATTTGGTACTTAGCAATGTAGCTTAGATATATAACAATTTTGAAGTTTAATTAAAGTAAGACAATGCAAAAGAAGACCTATTTCTGAAAGTGGTATTTCTATCTACAAAAGCCTATAATCTAATTGCAGATCTAGAAAGTACATAAAAAAATTATTCACTTTCAAAAAAATAAAACCTAAAAATGTGTCCAGATGAGCCTATATGGAGCATTTGAAGTTGCAAAAAGAAGTATTGGATAGGTATAGTTGCTAAAAAAAAATCCTAAAAAATCTGTGCACCAAAAGTAGAAAATAATAGCACCACTCAAAAATTTTAGGAAACTCCAGCCCAAATCAAAAAATGTTGCACCTGATTTGGAGTCCAGATGACTGAGATATGGGCTCTTGATGTTGGACTATCAAATCAAAATTGCATATGGAGAGGGGTCTTCTTAGGAAACTATGAGGTTAAATTTGACATTTAAATGGCTATCACAGCAACACAATATGACCTACTTGTGACAATCAGCCATCAAATTTAGGTTAGTGAAATGGTGACATCAGCAAAAAAAGGCCAGTCTAGATGGCGTGGTAGTCTGTATGGCTAACATGTCAGATCCATACTTTATAGATGCTGACTATGTACTGATGTGGTGCTAACCTATCATATGATATAGCCAAACATGTGGTTGTGATAGGGATAGTAATGTGTTAGGGGCCATTGATGTTTTTGCATATCATGTCTAGTTGCGTTGGCACTAACTTAGCATCTGTATGGTAGTGATGTGGCTTTACTCGCACCAGCTTTGACTGTGTTGTCATAGTGGATGTGGTAGTAGAGGTGGTTGTTGTTGTGGACAAATGGAAGTGTAGAGTTGGTGCCAATGGGAGTGGATCGGTGAGTGTGGGAGAGGTCAGTAGTAGGAGAAAACTATGGTGGCTGGTGGGGAACTTTTAATCCCACATTGATGTTGTTTGCAAATGTAGAGTGAAATAAAAGCTGGAGACTGCCAATGGTTAATTAGCTTAAAACCCTCTAGGAATGGTGTTAGTTGTCAGTCTGTGTTGTGATGTCGCCAGAATGTTTGTAACCACCAGTTTGTGAGGTAAAGACTATTGTAGTTTGTTGGATGTCTTGTGTTGCCAGTTATGTTGAGGAATATGTCAACAGTGTTATGGAATATTCCATGTGCATTGGGATTTTTCCACCAACTTTCCTACAAAAAAATGCTTCTCTATAGGCCTAATAGGAAAAAAAAAAATTCAAAAAACATAGCAAATCCGAAAAAAAATGTTGAGATGCAAACATAAAAAATGCAGATCTGAAAATAAATTATAGAGTTCTAAAAGATCATACTAATTCTGCAAATTAGGCCTTTGAGTTATAGTTTGCAACAAAATTTTCCTCAATTTTGACTATGGCCTAGGGTAGGCAAATTTATAGTCAAAATTCACCGATTTGACACTCTGGATGCAATGGTGAGGTCCATTTTAGCATTACATGTTCCCAATAACTACACATATTCTAGATCTAAATCATGGCCCTTCAAGAGGTGAAGCAAAAATGGTTTCCAATAGCTATGTGAAGAGAAGATTCCTTAGCTTTGATACCATGTAATCATTTTCCTTAGGGAAAAATGACACCAAGATCAAGAAGCTCAAACACTAGCACAATATGGACCAATAAAGGATGATTAGAATAATAGTAATGAGAATATCATATGCGTGTACACACTAGAAGTGCCTATATGTAAAGGCCTCTAGATTGACTAGGAGTTAGCAAAGTGATAAGTCTCACAACTAAGCACATGTCCACCAAGAGTGGATTTTCTTCCATTGAGCATAGAAGTTAGTGCAATGATGAGAGGATAAGAATACTGAGGTGTATCTCATAAAGAGATGTTGTAGACACCATGTGCTTAATTAGAGTGTGAACAACTATGTTATCTACATGACAACTCAGATGATTATACAAACTCTTTTGTTGTCATCAAGACAACTCATATAACTATGCATACTCCTAGGTGTGTATATGATAAATAATAAAATAATACATTTAACCTAAGTAAACTTAAGTAAAGTGTAATAATAATTAATTATTTACACTAACAATATCAATATGCTCCTTTCTAACTATAAAATTTCCTACATTATGGTAATTTGCATGTAGATTGTAGTTATCATGAGTTGTGTGACATCATACATGATAATAAATTTTCTCAGTACCTAAACCAAGTTCTCCTTTCTCAAGGTTTACATGTTGAATTAAAAAAGATATTTGAGATGCATAAAAAAAAATTTTAGTTTTGGTTTTCCTATACATTCTCCATGTGCACTATGATAGAAATCCTCGTCATAATTACCAATCTAAATGGTTAAGTATGTATGCTAAAGTGGTTAAAGGAGATGTTGTAGGAGTTTTCAGTACTTATTATGTGATGTCCAATAGTTACTTGACCATTCACCTTATAGATTCTTCATTTGATTATTGAATTGATTGTATAAATAGATGTGAACATTCTATGGATAGATGTATTGGTTAAATGTTACTAAGAGGTTTCCCTGCTTCATCAATGGACATAAGAACATTTCTTCGACCATTTTAATGTGTATTATGCTTTTTTATTCCATTTTTTATTAAGAAATTGTTATTTATTTAATCTTCTTAATTAAAACTTATAGTTGTTACTTGAGCTTTGCTAAAATGAAGGAGAAAATAAGGAATATTGTGAGGGCCTTATTTTGACATCAAGATAAGTTGTAGAAAATGATTTGATGCTTGATATAAGGGAATCATTTCATAATACCCTACATAGGGAATTTTTAGAAACCTCGGCAAGTGGTAATTTTGGTAAAGTATATCTTGATAATGATAAATTTCAAAAAATTAATAGGAAAAGGAGATGCTTTGTTAAAATTAGCCAATAGAAATAGTTGATTTCTATAGGATGTTAAGCAAGCCCCCATCTAAAAAATTATTTTATTTGAGTTGGACAATTTTTCTCTCAAGGTTGTGTTAGGATAAACCACGGACAGAAATAAAAACTACATGCAAATATAACCAATAACAAAAATAATAGAACACACAGAAATGAACACAAGGCACCAAGATTTAACGTGGTTCACCCAATCCCTGGGCTACGTCCACCAAACAACAAGTCCGATCTTATTACAATCCAGTGATTACAACCTGATTACAATCCGTAATCCCTTACAGCTCAATACTGCCGCAAGAACCAATTTCGTATCACCACACATATAAAATACCCAACCCTAAGCCCTTTTTATACAAGTATTAAACCGCTTTAGGGTTATAACATGTCGGCCATATGTCGGCTACCATGTCGGCTACTTCCAAAAATATTTTTTTTCGGGGTGATGCCCCGAACCCCACTATTTATGAAGTATGTACAGTACTTTCCTGATCAATCACCACAATCTAACAATCTCCCACTTGGGGACTGATCAGGCTCCACACTAAACAACAATCTCCCACTTGGAGACTGATGTTGTAGCAATACAACTACCGCATGGGGCTCCCACTGGATCAAACCACCCTGGACTCTGCTATTCTTTTATTCACATTTAGTCTAAAAGACCAACTGAAGCTGAAGAGGAGTTCAGCTTCTCCCTTGTGACAACCTTTGTCAACATATCTGCTAGATTTTCATTGGTATGTATCTTCTCCATCTTTAACTGTCCATCCTCCAAAACTGACCGAATGAAATGGTACCGCAACTGTATGTGTTTGGTTTTAGAATGCAGAGCTGAATTCTTAGCAAGATGAATGGCACTCTGACTATCTGTGAACAAATAATTATCCTTCTGAGGATGTCCCAATTCTTCCAAGAAGAACTGAAGCCATATCATCTCTTTGGCTGCCTCTGTAGCAGCAACATACTCTGCCTCTGTAGTGGAGAGAGCATTAATCTTCTGTAGCCTAGAAACCCAGCTCACAGCTGCCCCACCAACAGTAAAGACATAACCTGTAGTACTCCACCTGGTATCAATATCCCCAGCCAAATCTGAGTCAACATAGCCCTGTAAATTAGTAGTAGAGCCCCCAAAGTGTAAACACTTATTGGATGTTCCTCTCAAATATCTGAGAATCCACTTGACAGCATTCCAATTCTCAAAACCTGGATGACTCATTTACCTACTAACGACTCCCACTGCATGTGCAATATCTGGCCTAGTGCATACCATAGCATACATCAAACTTCCTACAGCTGAAGCATAGGGTACCTTGGACATCTTATCCTCCTCTTCCTGTGTCTTGGGACACATCTCCTTAGTCAATTTCAAATGACCAGGTAAAGGTGTGCTGACAGCTTTAGCATTCTCCATAGAGAAACGTTGCAACACCTTCTCAACATAATCAGCTTGAGATAGTGTCAATGTTCTGTTCTTCCTATCTTTGCAAATCTTCATACCAAGGATTTGTTTTGCTGCCCCCAAATCCTTCATAGCAAATGCATGTGCTAACTAGCATTTTAGCCCCTTAATATGATGCATGTTAGACCCAGCTATAAGAATATCATCAACATATAGACATAAAATAATGGAGCTATCATCATCCAACCTCTTAAAATAAACACAGTAATCTGAATGACACCTGTTATATCCATGCTCATGCATAAAACTGTCAAATTTCAAATACCATTCCCGAGGTGCTTGCTTCAGGCCATATAAACTTTTCTTCAATTTGTACACTAAGTTCTCCTTACCTTTGACCTCAAAACCCTGTGGCTGAGCCATATATATTTCTTCATCCAAATCACCATGAAGAAAGGTTGTTTTAACATCCATCTACTCTAAATGCAATTCTTCAGTAGCCACAAGACTTAAAACAGTACGAATAGAAGTCATTTTAACAACAAGAGAAAATATCTCATCAAAATCAATTCCTTTTTTTTTGTGCAAATCCTTTTACAACTAACCTGGCCTTAAATCTTTTCTTACCTCCTTCCTCTTCTTTCAACCTGTAAACCCATTTATTCTGTAAAGCCTTTTTACCTGCAGGCAACTTGCACAAATCCCATGTCTTATTTTTCAGCAAAGAGTCCATTTCATCTTTCATTGTAGACTCCCACTAAATCTTAGTATCCACCTGCACAGCTTCATCATAACTTTCAGGTTCCTAGCATCAGTAAGTAAAATAGAATACAAAGAGGGAGAAAACCTTTGTGGAGGTCTAATTGGCCTTGTTGACCGTCTAACATTCACTGGTGTGTGTGGTATTTGTTGTTGCAGTTGTTGCACATCATGAGGAATGGCTGGAACATCAGCTTTTGGAGTATCATCCAGCACTACATAATCATCTTCTTTCTTCTCATGTTGCTGCAACAGATCTTTGTACAACACTTTTTCATTGAATATGACATCCCGGCTTCTTATAATTTTATGATTTTCAAAATCCCAAAACCTATAGCTAAATTCATTAATGCCATATCCAACAAAGACACATTTCTTTGATTTTGCTTCTAGCTTGGTTCTATTTTCAGAGTCTATATGAGCAAAAGCTTCACAACCGAAGGTCTTGAGAAAAGAATAACTCACCTTCTTACCAGTCCATGCTTCCTCTGGAATACCACAGCCCAAAGGAGTAGAGGGGCCTCTATTAATCAAATATGTTGCAGTATTGACAGCCTCCGCCCACATGTGTAAGGGCAACCCATCATGCAACCTCATGCTCCTTGCGCGCTCCATTATAGTCCTGTTCATGCGTTTAGCCACTCCAGTTTCCTATGGAGTCCTTGGAACAGTTTTTTGTCTACGAATACCATTAGTGGAGAAATAATCTTCAAATTCATGACTGAAATACTCACCACCATTATCAGATCTGAGACATTTTAGTTTCTTACCAGTCTCATTTTCAACCAAGCATTTCCATTTCTTAAAAGTTTGAAATACATCAGATTTTTGTCTAAGGAAATAAACCCATACTTTTCTAGTTGTGTCATCAATAAATGTAACATAATAATGAGAGCCACCAAGGGAAGATACCTGAGCTGGTCCCCATACATCTGTACGCACAAGCTCTAATTTCTCCTTTTTGTTTTCCTTCCCTATCTTTACAAAACTCACTCTCTTTTTTTTTCCATACACACAACTTTCACAGAAATCCATATTCACACATTTTAGACCTGGTAAAACTTTCCTTGAATGAAGTACTTTCATACCTTTCTCACTCATGTGCCCAAGTCTATTGTGCCACAGCGCTGTATAAGAATCTACATCAGCTATTTGTTCTCCCTGCTCAACTGCAGTAATTGTTCCTGAATATTCATTTTTCTCTGAAACAATCAAAGTAGAAGGAACAATATGACCTATACAAAGATATAAGGTGCCTACTTTCACACCTTTTGCTGCTACAAGGGAACCTTTTGAAACCTTCCAATTTTTATCATTAAAAGTAATTACACAACCCTCATCACCGGGTTGCCCTGCTGAAATTAAATTCCTACTCAGCTTTGGAACATGTCTTACCTCATGTAGTAGCCAATGATTCCCATTCTGCAACTTAATCTTAATTTTTCCCTTTCCAACAATCTGACAGGGTTCATTATCCCCCAAATAAACAAGCCCAAAATCCCCTTGGACATAATCAATGAAATAACCTCTATGAGGTGTAGCATGAAAAGAAGCACCAGAATCTAAAACCCATGAATCATCAACACTCTCTAAAGACAGAAGCAAAGCATCCTCTTCAGATTTATTACTTACCACATTCGCCTCTTTGTCTCCATCTGATTTATCTCCTTCATTTTTCTTTCGAGTCCAGCAATCTTTCTTTTTGTGCCCTGGTTTCCCATAGTACCAGCAATCATTTGGTCCTCTCGATTGAGACCTCCTCCCCTTTGACTTTCCTCTTGATTTCCCACGATTTCCAGAGTTACTTCCTCTTTCAGTCGTTCTACCCCTGCTTTGTGCATTTAAAGCACTTACTGATGTAGATCCACCTGAGGATTTTCTATGAGTTTCCTCACTTAAAATAACACCAATCACATCATCATATTTTAGGGTACTTGATCCAGGAACAGAATTACTTACCGCCATTACCAAGCCATTCCAGCTTTCAGGCAAAGAACACAAAATCAAGAGAGCCCTAATTTCTTCATCAAAATTGATACCCACAGAAGATAATTGACTAGTAATAGTATTAAACTCATTTAAATGATCTGCAACAGATCCACCTTTTGCCATTTTCATATTAAATAAACGCTTCATAAGAAATACCTTATTTGAAGCAGAGGGCTTTTCATACAGTGTCGCTAGGGTTTTCATCAAATCTTCTGTCGTCTTTGCTTTTGTAATATTAAATGCCACCGATGGTGCCAAGCATAACCGAATGCTTCCGAGTGCCTTTCTGTCCAAAAGATCCCATTCAGCCTCTGACATAGTTCCCTGATTCTTGGCTTTTCCTTCCAACGGCTTCCATAAATCCTTTTGATATAAATAGTCTTCCATTTGCATCTTCCATAACTGGAAGTTCTGCCCATTAAACCTATCAACCCTCAACTTACCATCATCTGCCATTGCTCCCACTCAACCGTGAGACTCCCACTTAACCGTGAGACTTTCCTGCAGAGGATAACTGAGAAACAACTAGGCTCTGATACCACTTGTTAGGATAAACCACGGACAGAAATAAAAACTACATGCAAATATAACAAAAATAATAGAACACACAGAAATGAACACAAGGCACCAAGATTTAACGTGGTTCACCCAATCCTTGGGCTATGTCCACCAAACAGCAAGTCCGATCTTATTACAATCCAGTGATTACAACCTGATTACAATTTGTAATCCCTTACAGCTCAATACCACCGCAAGAACCAATTTCGTATCACCACACATATAAAATACCCAACCCTAAGCCCTTTTTATACAAGTATTAAACCGCTTTAGGGTTATGAATTATGTACAGTACTTTCTTGATCAGTCACCACAATCTAATAGGTTGTATCGTCAATCTCGAATTCAATAACTAGATAGTGACAAAAGGATCATTATTAATTGCAAAAGAATGTAAAATAGATGTTTTGTATCTGGTACAGACTATTAGTGAAATTGGATCTATTCACAATAGTAAAGGTTTGGCACAAGTTTCTTAGGCATATACAACCATAAGATGTTAAAATAGAGAAGAGGAAATGTAAGGTGATAAATTGAGAAGTAAACATCAATTTTATTTCTTTATATTAGAAACTTAAAAAATACATAGTGGTTCATGATAAAAGAGGTGTTAGAAGCAACAACTATAAAATAATGTCCATAGAAATAGATCAATTTAATCTTACTAAATAGTTTTCCATTGAGATGGAAATAGATATAGTCAACAATTTGGATCAAAATTACAATATGGACCTTTGTTATTTAATTTATGATAAAAAAAGTAAAACTTATATAGATAGTAAAAAAGAAAGAATTTTAATAGAAAAAGTGGTTGAAACAACTAGATAGAATCTCTCTTGGCCTTTTAAACCTTTTCGTATTACCAAGGATGTTAAATTCATTAGAATATTCTTTTTGAGATGGGTGTAGTTGAAGAAATAATGATTCTAGTATAATAGATCGACCCTTTACACAGAATGTATAGTGATTTGTGTCAATAATTTATTGAATTACTCTAGTAGTAGCTGAAATTACAACACAAGCTTAGCATAGAGTAAGAAAAGATGCAACAAAGAGGGCTGATGTCAGGATCAAGAATAAGGTCGAGGCCAGAGAATAAGATGCTATAAGAGCTACTATAGCAACAGATCAAGCACAAAATGCATATAATGATTATATCAAGATAAGAGAGGGGCCATAGAGAAGTGAAAATGTACTAAAGAGGACCAATGTCAAGGATCAAGAATAAGGTCGAGGCTAGAGAATAAGATACTACAAGAGCTACTATAGCAAGAGATCAAGCACATAACATAGAGAATCATTATATCAAGATAGAAGAGGGGCCATATAGAAGTGAGAAGACTTTCGGAAAACATTATGGAAAGGTTATGATAAAATTGGATATGGTAGGGGATGAGATGTCAGGGATTCTTGTTGAAGAGACATCTCTAACTTGCAGCAATTTTGTCTCTCCTAATTATTAGAAAAACAATGAGTTTAATATTCAAAAAAATTTGGAAGGGTAATACATCCTTATAGAGGAGAAGAAAAATATCAAAATACTAAAGGAATGTATAAAAAAGGTCTAAATAAATTGGTGATGAATGAGGATGTTCAACCATTAGAGCAACTCATCATCAAGTTTATAGAACTAAAGAGTACAATTTTTTTTGCCTAAAATATCACTCAAGAAACATTGTCCATAATTTCTAGCTATCATAAAAATATGAGATTTATGATGGTAGGAAAAGTGTAAAGAACTAATAGTTATAAAATATAAAACTCTCATAAGACTTAAGTAAGACATATGTATGACTAACTAAAGAAAATTACTACCAAGGATTTGAAAACTAGCAGATTGACGGTGGAACTAGAGTCTAGAAGTATTTATTTACATATCCCCCTTTGATGCCAAGACTCATAGTTCACAATTGGATCTCAACCTATACTCAAACTTAATGTACACAACTCTTCATCACTAGAGTCTTATAGAACCATATTGTACTTTTGGTAGAATTCAACTATGTATTTACAATGTTCTCTATTTCATGGGAGATCACAGGGCTTAGTCTACCCCTTCATTCTCTAACATAGAGAAGACTCATAATAGTTCCATGTGCCAAAGATAATAAGAATTTATTGACTACTTCACTTAAGCATTTGAACCTTGATCCACCACTATCACTTTTGACATGAAAACATGTAGGTTTTTACAATCTTGTCAACATACTTATGACATTATTCCAATAGAATTCATCAATCCATCCACTATAGAAATGCATACAACCATTCATAGATTCTCCACTGTAATCTTTGTGAACCAATAAGTCTTTTAATTATGACTCTTCATTCACAAATCTAACAAGGGCAATGATCCCAACATTTATCAGGTTAGAATGTCTTTCAATATGACAACAAGAACAATTCATTCTTTTAACCAATTTATTTGAGCTTTTTATACTAGCATCATCAAATTTGTTGAAAAACCTATTTGGGCTAAGCCTTGGATGACTGGTCTCACCCCTAAAATCAACATCTACTTTTGGTTGATGCTACAAGATAAAATCCTCACTCTAGACAACCTGGCTAACAGAGGTCAGTATGTTCCAAATAGGTGAACTCTTTGTAAACATAACCTAGAGATGGTTAATCAAATTTTTATTCATTGTTGCTATTCCTCAGAGGTTTGGGAACTTATTGTAGACACCTAAATTTGATTACACTATTTTAGTAATCCTATTTAGTTATCTAAAAAGGCATTATTAATTAAATTTCTATTTAATTAATCCTTTGTCATCCCCTAGTTGATTAATTTAATTAATCATCTATAGTCCTAATTGATAAATCAAATAATCTATTATTTATCAATTAAATCTTATTCTTCTATCTAATTCCAAAAATACCCATTTATTAAATAAATCTATTTGATAAATGAAATCCTCAAATTCAAAAACCCCTAACCTATCTCTAATCCTCCATTTAGCCTAATCCACCCCATCCACCCATACTAACCAAGCTTAGCCACTAACTCACCCACCCTCATTTATGCCATCCACTTGCACATCTCTAACATCCCTAATATAATCCTAAACCCAAGCCTAATCCACCCCCTAATGTTGTCACATTCCTTAAACAAGTTTAAGACTTTCCTAATCCAAAACAAAGTCTCCCCTCAAAAAACCCAACCACTAAGTCATGAGTGCTCTTACAAAACATAAAAGACTCTTACAAACCCACTCATGACTCTTACACCCATCTTCCACACTCTTCCCTCTTCCACACTCATTCCTCTTACATCCCTCTTACATACTCAACCCCACTCATCATGACTTTAACCAACCCTTAACCCTACCCTCTCACACTCATCCTCCTTGTGACAAGTGTCACCTTCCCATTGGTGCTAAACAAGCACAATCCATGTGCTCCCCTTTGAGTGCATCTTAGCCCTCCTTAAGCCTTCATCCATCCTTGCATCTAAGCCCTCCATCCCTCTACCCCTTAGCCTATAAATTGAATCCCATCCCAAGCCATTTCATCAACAATCTTTGAGCTAAAGTTACCATGCTATTTTGAGAACCAAAGCCATCAACCATACCCTTATAATGCCAAATTGAGAGCTCACAAAGCTACCAATTTGCCATTACCCATCTCCATTGAAGCAGCTTTTGAGCATCTTGAGCATACATCCACAGCAAAAGGACACATCTACAGAATCAAGAAAGCATGGAGTGTTTTCTCTTGTGAGGTTTGCACTTCTTATTTTCTTTCTTAGTCTAAGCATATATGTGAATTTAGTTTTTGGTTTGTGAATGTTTACTTCATTTGTTAATGTTCTTTGCATACTGATTCTGGTTCTACACTTATTACTAAGAGCTATGGCATTAGTTTGAATAAACCAACCAACATCTTAGATTTCTTTAGTAAATGGGATAGCTTGCACAAAGGCATGAAGATGCAAATGATTAGCTCCTACACTCTTCCACATTTCTATTGAGGAATTTGGAAGGAGAGAAATAATTGAATCTTTAGAGAAAGGGAGGCTCCTGCCTTTGTTCTTGTAGATAAAATAGATAGTACAATGAGAGAAAACTATGCTATTAGAAAGGAAGAAGATCTTGAAGGAGGTAAAAGTATGGAAAGTAAAAATGACAGGGCAGTGAAATGATAGGAGGCTAAGTGGTATTTTCCCCTTGAAGACTAGCCTAAAGCTGACTTTGATGGCACAGCCAAAGGAAACCCTAGTCTAGTAGGTTGTGGGGGAATAATTAGAAATTTACATGGGGTTGGTGAAGTAGCTTTTTCCTATCCTTTGGGGACTCAAGGTAATCACCACATTAAGGCTAGTATAGCCCTCCATACTATGAAGTTGGCTCTTGCTGTTGGAGTTGAAAATCTTTGGTTGGAGGGAGACTCTTTGAAAATGCTTAAAAAGGTTCTCTCATCCATCTTGGACCATCACCAAGGTGGTGGAGGAAATATGATCTGATTTGGGAAAATTTAAAAGGGTCCACATTAATCACATGTATAGAGAGGCCAATTCTGTCACTAACTAGTTTGTGAATGAGGCAGTGATAAAAAAGATAGTAACGATGTGGTATAGTGGAGATAACTTTCGAGTGGTTGTGAAAGACATTTTAAATCTAGAACAAATCTAGGGTTCGAGTACAAAGGTAATCTTGAGTTAATAATGGAAAGTTATCCAAAATGGCATGAAATCCAAGGTATTAATGAAAAATACAAGAAGTTAATGAGATATTATCATTTTGTGTGCTTCTAGCATGTTTTATGGGTCTCATTTTTACCTTCCATTAAAAAAGCTATAGGTGAAAAAGACAATGTCAATTAAAAATCTCAAAAAGAAGAGGATAGTGAAGGGACAAAGAACTAGAGTAGGGTTTTCTTGTAGGAGATGAAGATGGCTGGTGAGAGGAGTAGGAAGGAGCCGATTGGGGAGGTGGAAAAATGGAGAAAGAGAATAAAGGTCTAGAATAGACTAGAGAAGGATAGAATTGCACAATACATTGGAAAGTTCCATGTTCATGACAAGGAGGTTACCAAGATCATGGTGAACTCCTGGAAGGACAGAGATGTCAAAATTGATGGGGTATCACACCAAGTGAGTGAAGAAACTATTACCCTCATCACTGAGATCCTTGATGAGGGGATAAAATTTTACAAGGACAAGAAAATGTCAAAAAATATAGTACAAGATTTCACAAAGGATGGGGAAGATAAAAAGTTAGTGAAGGTCAAGACCTACTATGAAATGGATTCCATAAAAAAGCTATAGAGGTATTTTTTAAGGGTCATCATTGAATTCATTTCTTGGATACTAGATATGACAGAGTTAGAACACACCATTTTGTCCTGCTCAATCATTTTCAACATGAAATTAAAATCTCTTTTCCTTTCTATCTATTTACTTCATTGAGAAAGAACATTGTGGGTTATAAGAAGAAACCCAACACTAACTTGGCTCTTCATGAGGGTTTGCTCCTTTTGGTTTATGAATATCTCAAGACCTAGACTAGGGGCAAATCCTTAGGCCACTCTGGAGATGTTTTAGAGGACACCGGGAGCTCAAATTTTTCATCTAATTACGAGGAAATCCAAAGTCTTAGTTAGAAGGAAGGAGATGATATGCCCTTGATGGATAAGAAGCCAAAGGGGGTGAAAATTTTATCCCTCCACTAGTAATGTTCCAAGCAGGAAGAGCCCTAGAGGCTTAACACCCAAACCTATGGCATAGGGGAGGAAGAGTATAATGATGGCGGGCAGGATATGAAGTTAAAGGTTGAGAATAAGGGGGAGGATGTTTTAATCCTTCTTGGTAATCCCAAGAAGAGGAAAGTTGAGGAGGATATGCCTATGGATAGGAGAAGTTAGATGACCCTTGAGACTCCTACCCACTCTTCCCTCCCTTCACCCTAGGGGAAGAAAATAGATATCTTGGTGGAAGACAATAGTGAGGAGGTAATTAAAGAAAGGAGGAGGACATGGAGACACTTCAATGCTAAAATTGCAAAGATGGAGATTTTTAGAGAGATAATGAATCCTCAAATCCTCGAAGACAAGGAGGGAAATGTTCATTTCGATGATCTCATCGACCTAGAAATTGTTGTTATCTTGAACAATGCAAGGGAGCTAGGGCTCAACCTACCCAATAATTCCAAAAATAGTATGATAGACAACTTTTTCTCAATTAAATGGTTGTTCCATGAGATTGAAGAGCTTAAGGAGAAAAAGGGCTAGAAAGAAAGCCAAAAGAAGAGTAGCGACTAGGGTAGTTTGGCTGACCAAGAGGACCATCTTTTTAAGGTCATGAAAAGGATGAAAAGGTTTGAGATTTTGGTTTTAAACCCAAAATCTTGCTAACTAGATGATCACTACTCTGAGCATTCTTAGTGAGAACATGATCAACCTAGGTGAGTGGCTGAAAACTGTGGGCATTGTTGGGGAAAAGGACAAAAGGGTCAACAATGAGTCCAACTTGAGCGAGGAGGAAATATATGCAACCAAGGGCTAGGTGGAACATTCTAATGATCTAAACCAAGAGTTTGTGACTGTGGAGATCCAGAGAGCCTATGAAGTTGTTGAAACCATAGAAGAACTTGATAGGCAAATCGTGTAGTAAGGGTTTTATTTCTTGTCATGTCCTTTTTCTTATTGGGTCTATTGGCCTATCTTTTGTTATGGCCTTATGTAGGTAGTTTTGCTGGGTCCAAGCTTTTTTTAATATTATGCTGCCCACTTTTATGTAAAAACTTTTGGGTTTTAGGATCCTTGTAAAACCTATTTCTCTTAATCAAAAACATCAAATTTGTCACTAGAAACATCATATTTATTTCTTTTACCAAAACCTAGACCTTCCAATATTGGCCTTGAAATGAGCTAGATGGGACCCTTCATGTCTTTCCCATGAATTTTTTGTTTATTTCCTTTGAATCCCATTTATTGCATAATATTCAAACCAATATTATTTTTAAAAAATTAATTTTTATTGTCATAAAAAAATCTATGCATACATGTAAACACATTCATACCTTCATCTTTACCTGATAGAACAAGAGAATAAACCAAATATTCTATGCTACAAGAAACATCACAAACTGATTGCTTTGATTTCAAGACCTCATTATATTTTTCTAAAATCTTTACCTTCTTACCAAAATCAACATTTTCCTTCCTAATCTCATCAAACAAGATTAAGGGATCTAGTGTTTGAAAAAGGTAATTTCACATGTAATTAGCATGCAATAATTTTTTTATGATGAACACTTGTAAACCATTAGTTTAGTTGGAGACTTTAGATTTACCAAATGGAACTTTGCATATGCATGCCATCAATTAAAATCTGAATTCTACATATTTTGTCATTCTCCCACATTGGGTAGTAGATAGGAATTATTAGATTTTATCTATCAAATAAAAGTTGTGAGTGTATCCACGGTCCACCTAGATATAAAAAGGTTAAACTTTAGTTAAGAAATCTATGTACATGATCAACAAATAGGTATCTATCCACATAGAAGAGTTGGTGAAATAAAGTCCAAGTAAAAGTATAGTGATTGATAGTTATTGTTGTAGTTTATTAGTAGAACTTAATATTAGTCTAGAAGCATAATTGTAAGTCTTAGTTAATGAGATTGATTTATATAAAGAAATTTCATCTAATGAATTTGTGTGTGGATTAAAGGAAATTTGTCTATATGTTGTAGTAGCCTTGCACCTATGTACTCTTGTGTTTAAATTATTAATGTCCTAGTTTTTCCCTATTTTAGATTCTACAATTGGTATCACAGTGGATAAAGATAATAGGATGCAAACAATATTCATGAGATTATCATGCGTGGAATTTTTTTTGAAGAAGATGAGACCATGGAAACAAATATTAACCATGTGAGATTTGGGAAAAGGTGTTTGACAGAAAACTGAAGAAAATTTCAATTAAGAAAAGTTAATTTGTGTTAAAAGAATATTTGTTTTAATTGAGAAATATAGAAACAAGGTTACGAAGGAGAATAAAACTCTAATTTGTCAGAAAAAAATAGTTTGAATGATGAATTGAGAAAATTAAAGTATAATTTATAATTCAAAGAGAATTTGAAAAAGTTGATAAATGATATTTATGAGATAGTTTGTTAAAATAAGAATCCCATGAAAGGATTAGAGAAATATGAAAAATCAAATGAAGAATTGAAATAGAACTTAATACCATTTGATGAAATCAAGGAGATTAAATATTTCAGTAAGAAGTTTAGGTTTTTGGAAAAATAAAATGAGATCTTGAAGTCAAAGCCATCATTTTTTTATGTTGTATATAGTATGAGTAGCCTATGTGCATTATTTTGATGATATTGAGAAAGGTTCTCCTATTTGGTTAGGTAATGATGAAGGTAAGAAGACTTCTATAAGTATAGATAAATGGATCTTTTAAAAATAATATATCATTTTAAAGATTATACAAAAAATGGTATTCAAAGGAAGAGGATTATGAAAGCATGGGCAAGACATTAGAGAGCCTATCCAACCCATTTTGGGACCAAAGTATTAAGGCCTAGGATTTAGTAAGAGAGATAAATTTGATGTCATGATTATGAAAATTTTAGAGAAATTAGTTGGAAAAGTACATTTTTTTCATTATTACCAGGAAGGACATTTAGCTGATAAATGTTGGAATCTTCACTCTTGTAGCATTTTTGGGTTGAAGAGTCACAATGAAAAGACTTGTTGATATAGAGATTGAGATGAACAATCTATAAAAAGTTGTATCAAGGTTGATTATGGATGGATTGATAGATCCTATTTAAAAAAGGTTAAAAGAATGTTTAAAATGTTGTACAAGCCTCAAAGTTATCATGTCAAAAGTCACAGTGGTGGATTAAGGTTAAAATGTTTGTATGAAGTAGTTGATGATGACTTGTTCTGATAGCCACATGGAAGTATCATGAGTCTTCTCTATATTAGAGAAAAGAGGGGAAGAAAGCCCTTGTAATCTCTTATGAAAGAGAGAACTTAATAAAGAGATAGTTGACTTCTACAAGAACTATTTCAAAACTCTATTAGACTATAGTGATGAAGAGTTGCATTATAAGGTGCATGGATTAGGTCAAGTACTGTTAGAGAAATTTTTCTCTCTTAGCATCAAGGGAGAGCATGTTCATAACTGATGTTGTGACCCAAGTTTCAACATTAATGCACAATATTCATACATCAATTCTATTATTGGTATACATTCATTCCTCTAAATACTATATTTAATTGATAGATTTCTAGGTTATGAAACATGCATAATAAATTGTAACATGGCATTATATTATAGATGTTACTTCCATTTCATCTAGATTGCATTAGTATGAAAAATTTCCATGATATGTTTCATTTTAATCCAATGTCACCATGCAATAGGAAGATCTTTGAATACTTTTTAAACTATTGTTACAAGTAGTAAACGAAAGCTTTATGAATCATAAGTTTTCTTTGTTATGTATGGAGGATATTCTTAGTCAAGATGATGCAACATGGAAAGTTTGCAAATTTTTTTCTTCCCTTATTTTAGATTCTATAGAAAGCATGTTGAAAAAAAAAATAGACCCAATTCATTATAGTTTTAAGTGAAGGGATTTATTATGATTTAGAACACATTGCAAAAATATAATTCATGCTGAGGGAACCAACATCTACAAGATATTTGATTTAAAAAATTATAGACCTTGGATAGAGAAGTGATAGTATGGGGTGTTGAGATGCCTATTAGATCGACTAAGGAACCCACATCTGGAAAGGGTCCTAAGGATTTATGGACTTTACAAGTTCTTGACGACATTTTCAAATATTCAATAGGAAATAAAATTGCTAGAGAAGAGGCTAAGAAGATAGAATGCAACCTCTACTAGAACATTAAATGTAGGAAGGGTCAAGCAATTTCTGATATCATTCTTGATCCTTTAAAATTCGTTTCAAATAGAGTGTTTGATCATATAGAGAGAATATAGTTTTCAATGATTAACATAGAAAATAATAATTTATCTTTCCATAATCACTAACTATGTATTTTACTCAACTTTGTTTAAGTGGAAATGATGATTATGTATGGTAAAATTCTAAAAAAATAAGATATGAAAGGGAAGTAGTTTTGAGCTTAGCTTCAAGTATCGATCGAATAGATTATAAGAGCCTATACAAGAGCTCTTCTTTTGATGACATGAAACACTATCAGTGGTGGGAAGAAAAAATATTCATGGACAATGAAGGAAGTCTTAATAATGGTATCCATCATGCTTAAGCCAGGGAATATGGTGGTAGTGGTTATGAAGGTGATTAAATTATATTTAAAAGTATACTCTTATTCCATTATTATGCTAAGAATGATCTTATGAACAAGTATAGATAGAGCTAGAGTGAAGAGTATGACAATATAGTGGACGAGAAAATGAATAGATAATATAAAGGACATAAGGGTTGCCAGTTCTCTTTAAGAAAGATAGAATAGTGTCACATAGGTGGTGACTGATAGAGGGGGATCAAGAAATGGTGTAGGGTATAATTCATGGAGGTATATAAAAAAAAATTCTATTTTGAACATGAATTTGTAGAGAGGGTCATTTAAATTCCTGGGTGGAGACCCAAGAAAAAATCCCTTTCTATTAGGATATTCGAAAGAATAAAGAACAATAATCATGAAAGCATGAAATCCAATAAATATTATAATAGTGGTGTGGTTTTGGTTGAAGAATTTATTAGTTTACATGTGTGTTGAGGCCTTTGAGAAGCTATGTATGCAAGTAAAGGACTGCAACTAGCCAAACTTTGCCAATTTGGTTCAAATTTTATTTAAGTATGATAAGATGTATGCTTTGGAATCACCAAAGCATAATATCATGTATTCATCTTTGTATGAAGGAATTATTTTTTAGGCTATAGATAGTGTAGTTTATGATTATGGATTTAGCTATGAGTTTACATCTATTAAAGTTTTAACAAAAGATATTATGTTGTTAGATTTTATTCAATCTGACAAAATTTGTAGAAGATTAATTGACAGTGTTTTTGATTTTTATAAAAAAAAATTGGCACAATTAACATCTTCTTAGGGTCTAGTTATAATATAATATTGAAGGTGGGAAATAAGGGATGTTATTGTTCATGGTTGTACCTATTAGACTTCCAGTGGGAGAGTGTTGGATGCTAGATACATAAACTCTAACAATCACTTGACCACTCACCTTCTAGACTTTTTACTTGATTGTTAAATACAATTAAATAAAAATATGTGTACATGTTATGAATCGATTATATGTTTTTTTATTTTATCTTCTCCATTAAAACATACACTTATTGTAAGAACCAACCCTATAATAAGATTTCCAAGTCACAAAAAAAAATGCTAACAGTGCGGAATGAACAACCCCACATCAAATCAGTGTAGCATTCAATTGCTAATTTTTATTGGCAAGAATATAAAATCATTTGATCATCATGCTCATGAATATTAGTTCATAACCAACTTAAAATTTTACAATATCTAATAAATAGCATTATATCAATAGTGTTAGTAAACATATTTTTCCTTAAGATAGAAACATAAATAAGGACTCAACATGCTCAATTAGCAAGGACAAAACACACCAATAGTTGGATTAGTTATCATTGATTGATAACTATCCTCTAAATTAAGAGGTACAACTCCCTCATTTACACATTTACAAAAAATTTAATGATAGGATATACCTTTAAAATAAAGGTACTAAGGTTTTCTGACATTCATCTATAGACATAGAATGAATGTGATTGTTGGATTTAAAAACCGAATAGAAAGAGAAAGATGAATAAACAACCATAGGACTACCTAACCAATCTTTCGTATTACAAAAGAGAGGGAGAGAAAGCTATACATATCTTTATGAAAAAAATGTGAGTAAATGATCACAAGATTACATACATCACATTCAACATAGTAATACATGACCGCATCTAAAACATAAGTAAAAGGACTTAGTATCCTTCCAAATTAGAAATATAAATATACAGACCACAGGGCCTAAGCACACATATATTCCTCTTTATTTGAGAAACATGACAAACAAATAATAGTATTGTTCCATCCCTTTATTATAATACATCTACATAAAAACAATCTTCTTCCCCTATTACAAATTGTACTCCTCTGTCGTTTCAACTTTAGAACTTATAGACCACATGATGAAGAAGAACCCCGTACAAATGATTTTTTCCCCATTAAATAAATTTTCAAAGAAGTTCAACCACCACAACTTCTCCTTTCCAAACTAATTTAATTTTATCTCTTTTACCTTACCTCCTAAGTTTTTCTTCATATAAGTTTTCTAAATATCTCATATTACAATAGTAACTAATTCTTTTAAAAGAATTAATTATCTCAAATTTTCCTTCAATTTACCTTAGCCTCACAAACTTACCATTTATCAATTTTTCTTTCAATATCACATTACAATAGTAATAATTAATTCTTTTGGAATTAAAGAATTAATTATGTGAAAGATCATATTAAATGTGATATTTAATTATTTTGCAAGTATTAATATTTATTTATTTAAATAATTAAATATAATGCAAAATAATTTATAAAAAATTTCTTTGAAGGATTTTTATTGAATTTTTAATTATTTGGTAGGGGCAATACTTAGGGTTTTAAAACCCTAGGTAATAGTAGCTCTCTCTACATTTCTATAATAGTTTTGTGTAGCATCTTTTATATAATTTTAGTGATTATTTTGAAATATATTATAAGCCAACTATTCTGTTAGTTAGATTATTCTATTAGTTTCTTGTCTTATCACCATCGATTTGGCATATAACAAAGATAGCGTAACAAGAAGTTTAAGAAAATAACATGAAAAGTAAAACCTTTATAGAGTATCAGGATGTAGAGAACTCCAAAATCCCTATCTGCTATTATCTAATATCTATCCATTAGGGTGTAGAGTCATCATTCAACTATCACTCAAACCAAAATAATGTATTCTCTCATCCTTGTGGAACAAAGCCATGTGTAAAAAACATTGAGGAACATAGAAAACCTTAGCATCATAGGCTTAAACCTAATATTGTATAATCTTTTGTCATCACAGATATTCATCGTCAATTATACCACCTTGAAGAAGAGTTTGGCATGTTGTTTTTGCATTAACAACTACTTGTCCTTTGAGCAATTTTAGGCTTTGGTTCCTTGATTGTTTTGTACAAACTAAGAAAAAGCTTATGTGGCAAAGTTGATTGCATCTAGTTTTACAACTACAAGTTCCAACACAATGTTAACAAGAGAATCAACTATACCTCCTCTATTTATATCCACATTGTGAGGTGCATCTCACTCTAGAAGGAAATGCATGCCTTTGTTTGAGCATATTTAGAGCTTTCATCACTAAACTGATCTACTCCAACACATAAAACTATGGTTGCAGCCAAGCTAGATGTGTAGCCGCTAAATACATTAAAAATTACTTTTCCCAATCACTTTTGTGTGCAAAGTTCATAGGTTCCAAGCACCTTCGATGTAGGAACAAAAATTACATCCAGCAAAAGCTGAGACATTGTCAATTAAAGAGTTCATGGCCAATGACCTTAGTACACTCATGGACTATATGTTTGTGTCTGCTCAATCTCCTCTAATTGTTCAAAGCTGAAACCACACAAAGCATCACACTCATAGATATTTTTTCATTTGACTTCGAGCCTTTCAACTAGCTTGTGGGTCTGTATGTGATACAATATTGAAGACCTCTTAGCCATTCTCTACAATTTTCATTGTTTTCTCTTCTAATTCTCGCAAATGTTTGACTCCACATTTTGTTCACCCTAACCATGTTTGACTAACATCGATAATATATAGTTTAGTGAGAATGAGAATACTAACACCATTTGAGACCTCCATGCTTAATGCAAACTATATCAAGATAACCACCTTCTCATTGAAATTGATGCATGAGTTCCTATTCACCAATAACCAAATTTTGATGTCAGAAATCAATACATACCATTGAATTGATTTCTAAACCCATTAATTTGTGGTATTAATAAGGCATTCTCGAAACCTCTTCTGCAATCACAAGAACATCATATTTATAATTACCATCTTTTAATAATTGAAGAAAGCCATGATTTGTGATCTATTTTCTAGTTGGTCAAATTGAGGAACACAAGATTACATTTGAAATATGTGTTACATCTCAACCCTAATATGCTATCATATACCCATGGCAAAGTCTAGATAGATATTGATCATTGGCCTTCATCTTTATATATGTAAGCATCGTGCAAGAATCCATGTGAATAGCTGTCTGCCAAAGCGTCTCAAGAGTTATATGAGCTCCTTCACCACTCATCCATGCCATCCCTAAGACTTGATGCTAAACTTGACCTAGAAATGCTCATGATTGGTTCGAAGGAACCACTATTGCCATGAACCGGTGAGGAAATACCTATTTCCTTCTCACCTCCTATGATCAAAGAAATGTGTGGAGTCTCACTCTTAGCATTCATGAACAATTGTAGTCATTAATGCGTGGAGTCTCAATCTTAGCATTCACGAACAACTATAGTGATTATATGTGCAGACATATGTGCATTCACTCAAAAATTTCTATGCTTCCTTCCTATACATGACTAAGAGATTTATTGCTATAGTTGTTATCCACTAGAACTACAATCCTACTGGAACATAATACATGCTCACAGGATATGTGAAGACACTAGCAATACTATGATTTTTGGCATGTGGATTTTTGCATTATGCCTGTTACTGGTCTCAAATGATTTTGGCTTGTGTAGATGCATATTTATTTTAGCCAAATTATGATAATAATGCATGTGCTCTTCATGTTTTAGATATTTATCACTACTCATTTCTTCTTAGGCCATTGCATCATTCTTTTTTTCTTCACAAATAGGGACCCATTTTTCCATGTATTGTAATGCCTTCATTTGAACATGATGCATTGCATGAACTTCTATGGAATGAGGCCAATCTTTATCAATTTTCCTTATTGCATGATCATTGTGTTGCACCTGATTCCACTATTGAGGGGTTGGGACCTTTCAAAAATGCATGAAAATACACTAATGTGACATATGTATTCCCTTGATAGGCACATCACTAGCACTCCTTTTGCCAAATATTTGATTTGTGATTATAGCTTTACACTGAAAATATGTCCACACACTTTTTTTACAAAATATGGATAAAATTCCATTATACAGATCCCATCGTCTATTTTTCAAAGAGCCCTAATTTCTTGAAGTATGGGTGTGTAAATGTCAACTCGTATAGTTGGAAAAATATACATTCGCACCATTAATGAAAATAAGGCCATTGGGTGACTTTGGAGAATTATTATGTTTCAATGCATGGCTCCAATAACTCTAAATAGTGAGTTTGGGTAGACACAAGATGTTTCCAATCAATGGGAGGGCTTTTATTTTTGAAAATTTTCTTTAAATGAATTAACTCAAGGAAAGAGAAGGATTAAAAGATGATGTAACTTTATTGGAGGGGAAACAATACACAAAACAAAATAGAAACAAGCCAAGCCAAAATTTGCAAAAAAGGGCAGTTAATTACAATGGAGAGGGGAAGACTCTAAAAACTAAATGTAACCATTTACAGGCTAGAAAAAGTATGAGCCTCTTCAAACCAACTCTTGATGGAATGGAATAATTTCTTGCACTCAAGTGAGCAACATGGCCAATGTGATCTTTAACTCATGTATGGAAAATGAATGCAGAGGAGGGAAAATAAATATAGATTCGAGATTTTCTTCCACATTTTTCAAATCAATATCATCTTTTAAAAATATCAATGGAATCTCAACTACTTTTTCCATACCTTGAGTCATTTGATTTTTGGATCGCTCATGTGATTTTCTGCAACAATTCTTCCAAAGGAATAAAGGGGAAGAGATCTACAAGGGGCTAAAAAATGCATGAGTCCTTTTTTGCTTCCTGGCTATCATTTGATGCTTTAGGTTGTAGTAATAATTCATTAATCTCTAAGAAATCAAACAAGAATAATTCATAATCAAATTCATGCTGATAGGATGAGCCATCCAAGCATGTTCATAGATATAGCATTGTGTGATCAGCCATACTTTTAGAAGAGTATTCATCATGAATTTTTTCTTGTGTATGCTGATCCTTCATACATTCCTAAACATCATTATTTGATGAAATAGCATTAATAGTCCCAAATATAAAAGAATCAAATTATGAAGTTAAAGAATCTCCTAATAAGTTTTCATTTGATCTTTCACCCTCATGGATTTGTTCAGTGGGAGATATATCAAGGCTAATCATTGAGTTAGTTGACTATGAGGTGTATTCATCATCATAATCAACATGTAGATGGTAGGCTCTAGCTACACTATAGGGAGTGCTTTCAATCACAGGAGGGATTAGGAGATCTTGATCATTGAAAATTGTTAGACTTTGATAAAAAGAGGTAGGAGGTGCTGATTAAACTACTCCAAGAATGAGCCTTTTCTATTTATGCATTACCTTTAGATAATTCTATTGTTCATAGAGATAAATTCTTGCCTATTCAATTTCTTTACACTTCATTCCACTCATAATCATGTCATCATCTAAACTAATTGCCTCCCTTTGTGCATCTTGCAACATTTACACTCTTTGGTAGCTTTAACAAAAACCTTATTTTAGTTTGTAAAGCAGTAATGAAAATACATAGCTGATTATTTTCATTTGGTTGACTATTTTGGGGAATTTTACTAGCACACCTATTAAACCTACATACAAAATCCCTTTTAGATTCAATCTCCTCCTTTTGAATTTGAAAGAAATTTAATAATAACTTGCCAACATCAACTGCCCTCAAGATCACTCCAGCAAGTAATACAACCATTATGCAAATTTTGAAACCAAATAGCAATGCTCCTAGTAAGACTCCCTACAAATAGTCTAACAAATATCTTCTCTTCTTGCATTCCAAGAATATCATAGGCAATTGTAGCTTCTTTAATGTTATCATCAAGGTCTTGACTTGCATCACCAGAAGACTTCAGGAGATATTCTTTTGAACTTTTAGGTAAGGCTGAGTATTGAGATAAAGAAAATGGCCATAACACTAGGCTTATTTCACCAAAATAAATTAGAGTCACCAACCTCTATCCTTGGGGAGGTACCTTCAAATATCCAAGAAAAGGAAAGCACTAGAACATCACTTTCAATCCCCTAGTAGAGTCACCAAAATTTTTTTAGTAAACAGATTTGTTCTTTAGATAGAAACATAAATGAGGATTCAACATGCTCAATTAGGAAGGACATAATGCACTAACAATTGGATTAGTTAGCATTGATTGATAACTATCCTCTAAATTAAGAGGTACAACTCCCTCATTTATATATTTGCAATGAATTTAATGATAGGATATACCTTTAACCTAAAGGTACTATGGTTTTTCGACATTCATCTATAGACATAGGATGAATGTGGTTACTGGATTTAAAAGCTGAATAGAAAGAGAAAGATGAATAAGTAGCCACAAGACTACCTAACTAGTCTTTCATATTACAAAAGAGAGGGAGAGAAGGTTACAAATATCTTTATGCAAAAATGTGAGTACATGACCACAAGATTACATCCATCACATTTAACGTAGTAATACATGACTGCATCTAAAACATAAATAAAAGGACTTAGTATCCTTCCCAGATCATAGAGCCTAAGCACACATATATTCCTCTTTATGACAAAACAATAATAGTATAGTTCCATCCCTTTATTACAATCCATCTACATTTTTAAAAAAAAAATTCTTCCCTTGTAACAAATTTTACTTCTTCTCTAGTGTTGCAGCTTCAAAACTTATAGACCACAAGAAGAACCTCGTACAAAAGATTTTTTCTCCATTAAATAATTTTTCTGAAGAATTTCAACCACAACAACTTCTTCTTACGGAATTAATTTAATTTTATCTCTTTTACCTTACCCTCCAAGATTTTCTCTGTATAAGTTTTCCAAATATCTCATATTACAATAGTAACTAATCCTTTTAAGAGAATTAATTATCACAAATTCTCCTTTCAATTTACCTTACCTTCACCAGCTTACCAATTATCAATTTTTCTTTCAATATCACATTACAATAGTAATAATTAATTCATTTGGAATTAAAGAATCAATTATGTGAAATATTATATTAAATGTGATATTTAATTATTTTGCAAGTGTTAATATTTCATTATTTAATAATTAAATATAATGCAAAATAATTTATAATGTTTTTTCTTTAAAAGTTTTTTTTTGTAATTGTTTGGAAGGGGCAATACTTAGGGTTTTAAATGCTTAGGTAACAAATAGAATAATACCATAAATCATCGCTAAGATAAAGTTACAAGTCCATATAAAAGGTTCTGAAACTTGACATGTTCTCATCCGGTCTCCAAAGCCCATAGACATCATCCATCTACTGAGAGTTTGGATTAGGAACTTTTACCTCACCAACCACAGAGTGTTTACTCCCCCAAGATTCTTCTTGACATAAAGAATACCCTGACCCTAGCACAAGAAGCCTAGCTTCCTGGAAAAAGATGGATTGCATAGATCCAATGCAGCCATGAAATGTACTACATGCATCCATGTGCCTAGTAGCCTTATCACAAAATGTGGTAGGGAAAAGAGAAAAACACTACACATTCTACTCATATGTAGTAAAAGAAAAACTAAGAACATATCATCCCACATGTACATTGTTTTTAGAAATAAAGAATATCTACACATATGCAAGATAGTTTGAGCATGGTCATACACACCTATGCTACATGTTAGAACAACATAAAAAAATGCAAGTAAAAAAAATGACTTGGCCAAACACCTAATTTGTCATCATTACTAAAAGAAAAAGACAAAAAAATCATGAATCCTACTTTTCAGAATTATGGCAGGCTGGAAGAAGCAAAACACAATGCATCCATTCCCACCCTCCTTGATGCCACATTACACCCAACCATAAGGAAGATAAAACGTACACACCCTCAAAGAGAAAAAGTTTCAAAATCAAACCACGTAGTTCTGTGATAGCATAATAATATACTCATTGTTGGTCAGATCAGAGCAATAATGTGAGATAATTATTTCCTACTTATAGTGCAGCATCAACATTTCTAGACAAGAGGATGTACCCAAAATATAATAATTGGTGCTCTTAGAAAATAACAAATAAATTTAAAGGCTTCTTTTCAACATGACTAGCCAATCTATAATCCATAATTTACTGGGATAAAAATTCCAGCACATCACATAGCATCAATCGCCATCTACATTTTTAAAACTATCCTCCACTACTAGGTCTTAATTCTTGGTTTCTCGGCTATTGCAGATAATTTCAATAAAGTTCATTCAAAAATGAATATATGATAGGCTACACTAGTGATAGTCCAATTTACTAGCTATTTGTAAAACAAGAATTACATAAGAAGCTGTTCATTACTTGAAATCTTGCCAAATTGTGAAATGCCTACCAGACCAAAAGATATATTCAAAAATTTATCATATGATCACAACCAAAAAGTTATTTCACAACCACTAAATTTTTACTAGCCCTGTGTATTTGATAACAGGGATAAAAATGAGATATGGGCTACAATTACACCCTTACAAATCAGTTTGATGCTGTAGTTGCTAAATCAAAAGTAAATGGTAGAATTTCATGAGTTAAGCAGTTTCAGAATCAACATTGCAGCTTCAAAAATCATTATCTTCTTTATAAATTATAGAGAAGAGAGTGGCTTAAACAAAACTAATGCGTTAAATAGAAACACGTCTCTCTCTCTCTGCCCATTCGATCATTATATTTTCCAAAGGTAGCAGCATGTCTCGATGAATGACGAATGGAGAGCAAACGTGCACACACCCAAAATCCTGTTATAAGTTTTCAACTACTATAAGGTGAAGTCGGTTCTATAGGTCTTAACATAGGTTTAAGAAAATGTTAAAACTGGTAAAAGATGGAACACGGGTATTTGGTTTAACGTAGCATATTTTGTCATGTTTTTGATTAACGTGTCTCTCTAATAAATTTCAAACTGGTGAAATCCCTTAAGCATATTTTACCATTCTAATTCTTTACTTCAAGAATACTGATTTGGGTTTCATCGGTACTAAATAATTTCAAAGAAAAGAAACCCCCAAATATGAATTCCAACTTGGTATAAAAGATCCAATCTGACAGCTAGAATAATCAATTTTGATTATTTTAAACCTAAAAGCCAAAATTTTAAGATAATCTTTCACTTCTCTAAGCAAGATGAGTTAGTACGGAACCTAGAGATGATGTCTATTGTAGTCCCAGACCTTCCTCCCCTTCTGACTGCTGCTCTCTTTTTCTTCCAACTCCCGCTGCCTCTCTCTAACCATTTTTCCTTTTTTAAACCTAAATCTAGTAGGCAAAAGAAAATCTATGAATCTACTGCTTCCACTTAAATAGTTCTCTTTTCCATTTCCATCCACTGAAGAGAAATCCTCTACCAAAAAGTATGAGATGATCCCCCTTTGATCTATTCCCGGCACCTCCAATTGTGAGAGATTCTCCTTAATGATTCCATTCTCCCTTCCACAAATTCCGCCTTCCACTTCCCTTCCTCGTAAATGTTTTTTCCCAACTACCCTCATTTCCCTCATCGTGCTTCTCCTTATCCAAGGGATATCACTTAAGCCATTCCAACCATCTTAATGAAGGAAAGAGCAAAAAATACATCTTTATTTTAGCATAGAAAGAAACACCTTAAATATTTTTAAATTTACCAACAACGATGAAATAACAACAAAATATTTCTTTTTGTTAGATTCTAAAGACTTATTTTTATATAAATTATTATTGAAATTCATATCTCAACAAAGGAACACCTTAATACTCATATTCTTTAATTATATAACTATCATAAACAATAAATAGAAATTACTTATATTTGATCTGGACTTAAAGAAGTGATTAAAAAAAATAACATGACACATTAAATCAAATCATCATAAAAAACTAATTGTATGTGTGTGGTTGCAAGGTCATTGAAGGCATTCCCTTCCAAGAGGCCAACCCCCTCTACCTAAACCACACTCGCATCTTGTCAATCCTACATCCACTCAAACACTCACAAATAAAATTGAGTCAATATCCATTAAAAATAAACAATTTGACATCTTAAGCATTGTAATAACAACATAATAATTTATGCACCAACATCCATAATGCATCAACGTCATGAAACATAACTTATAAGATCATCATCTAAAAATCTATACTTCATCATAAAATAATGTTATAAGCCTAATCATATTTGACATAGAAAAATATAACCACAACTTCCAATGCATTAATCATCCACTTAATCACACTAATAATCACATCATAAGCAGTAGTCAACTTAATCATTACTTAAATCCAATTTAAAATTAAAAGTTTGACTAGTTCAAAATCAACAGGTTTGCCACATGATCACCACATAGGCACACACAAAGTAAGTCACACGATGAGTCATGACACTTATCGCCGAGAACATCAAAAACCCTTCATTAGTAATTTATCTAATAGTGGATAATATGGAATTTAAATTATTCTAAACATATATAGAATATTTTCTATGCATTATTTTTATAAAATAACTTCTTCCCTAAAAATATTTTATAGAACTTGTGGATATGAAGATAAAATATATGGATATGGTTTTTGCTCAATGATAAGTCATTGGAAGAAAAAAAAAAGTAGTTAAAATGGGTACCCAAATAAGGAAGACAAAGTATGAAATAAAATTTTAAAAATTGAAATGGTAAAAGTTCTCTAAAGATGGTTCAAAGCGAGATCTTCAATTCTTAACAATGGATGATAGTTCAGAAGTTTGTTGAAGCTTTATATATATATATATATATATATATATATATCACAAGTCTAAATTTTAAAAATTTCTGAGAAATATAATTGACTATTGAGAAATGGGAAATATTAGAAGCTATATCATCTAAATAAATAGATTAAAGCATTATGTATAATATGAATCTAAGAAAAACATAAAAATTTATAGAAGATGTTCTTGAATTAGGTAGACCTCTTATTCGACATAATTAAAGGAAAAGCTAAATCCTTCCTTAATAAGATTCTAGAATTTGATGATTGAAAATAAAGCTTCTCGAACATTAAATTTGATGACCGTCCAAACATTCATCTAAATGTTGATAAATAAGAGAATTTTGTTTTGTTTTGAAGTATATTGGAAACAATAACCTAATGTTTATGTGGAATCTTAAAATAATTAATTATAACATGTCACTCTCAAAAATTGAATTTTAAGCTTTCCAACACTTGTGTCATTGACTCTATCTATATTTTCCATTCCTTCTATTAGCTATCTTTAGGGAATTGTTCAAATAGACTTCAAAATATTTAATCCAAAATAAGAACTCATTTTCTAGTTGTTTCTCACTCCTTAAAGATTGAAATCAAATAGATTGGGTATATTTACAATCTACTTTTGAAGATGCAATTTAATATATGTAAAGTATTTTCTTTTTAAAAATATCCAAATTTCCTTTAGATTTAAGTTTTATTAATTTTGTGGACATGTCTCTGACTAGTTATGGTTTTAAAATTCTATATGCAAATGTGTTCTAGAGGAGGGCATGAAACAATTAAACTTAGAATGAGATATTATAATTTAAAAATAGGATATGTGTTCAAAGTTTAAAAATATTTAGATATGATATGATACTATAAATATAAAATATATTGAAGGGATACATTAGAACTAATAAAAATGTAACCCACCTTGTGACCTCTCATTGAATATCTGTAATTTATCAATCCTACAAACATGGGTCTAAACATCCTACTTTCATTAAAGAAATTTTGCACTATACTTCCAAAGTTAAATAGAACAATATATTTAAGAGAAAATTTTTAATCACTAATTTTGGCTTAATCCAATAATCAATGTAAACAATATACCTTATATACATTTCGAGCCACATTAAAACCAGGTACTAAAATCAAATTCCAAGTTAAACATTCTCAAATAAATAAGTCTAATGCATTTTGAAAAAATGCATTCTAACTACGCTAATTAAATTGTAAAAGCACAAACATGTGTCACCCTTTTTGTAAAGAAAAAGGCTAACAAAATTGTAGTTGTTCACCTTCAATGATATAGAACTAGCATTATTATTTTGAATTTGTAAATGAATAAGACCAATGAAATGTGTAAAAATTGATCAAGTATAGGATTATAATTTTTAAAAATTATTTGGAATAAGAATTGATATATTTTGTTGGAATTAAAGGTAGAGTAACTAAGAGGGGGGGTGAATCAATTACTTACAAAAATTAATCCATAGATCCCTTAGATGTCTTAAAGATCTAGTTATCGCTGATACTCGGTAAACATAACAAAAAATGCTATAACTTGGTAAATTAAACTGTTACTTATCTTCAAGAAAACATGTATGCAATTGAAAAGAAAATGAACACAATAGACACCGGATTTAACATTGAAACCCAATATGGGAAAAACCACCAAGTAACTAGTCACCAATCTTTCACTCTTCTAAAGTGAGTCCTATTAGGAGCCAACCCTGTTAAAGGTTACAATACACACTGTTAGGTGTGACCCTGTCAAAGGATTTAATCACCATGTTAGGAGTGGCCTTGCTAGAGGTCTTTAGAACAATTCAACTAAACTGTCACCTTGTTAGAGGATTTACAAAATGGTTGTTAAACCAACTCTGTTAAGAGATTTGAAATCACTGCTACAATGGTTAGAAAGCAAAAATGAATTGACCTAAACATGATGCAACTGAATTTTCTGACTACAGGTCTCTATTCAACATCATTAGATCCTTCTTGGTCAAATATGGCTCTTCTGCTCCTCAATGATCTATGATTATCCTTCAAATTCGCTTTGATAATAATCAATCTTCATATCACATTGATTCCACACACTTCAACTTCACTTAGAATTTGCAACTTGACCTCTTACTAATATCATTCAGATTGTCAAGTTGGCCCATTTACATGTTACATTTACCAATTAACCATACATCAATTGGCTATAGATATTACTCTAAACAAGTAAACGTTATTTCATAAAATAGTGAAATCCTTTACTAGCCGACCCTGCTCGATAAATACTACCTCCAAAAATTTCCTAAGTTAACCTTCTTGACTCGGTTAATATTGCAATATCTATAAAATCCTTTGGCTACCGAGTTTAATTGGTAAGAACTAAATTCCTTCTTGAGAGCTCAGTAAGAATTGTTTCTGCCACATTCCCTTTGATGACCGAGTGAGCTCGGTAAGAACTATTTTTACCACATTTCCTTTGATAACCAAGTGAGCTCGGTAGATTCTATCCTTTTGCCTCACTGGCCATCTGAGCTTGGTAGACTTTTTCCTTTGTCTTGCTGACCTTCTGAGCTTGGTAGACACTGTCATTTGCTTTGCTGACCTTCTGAGCTTGGTAGACATTGTCCTTTGCCTTATTGACCTTCTGAACTTAGTAGACACTATCTGATGACTAATATGACATTTGTGTGACATCAAAGACAACACACAATTAAACAATTGTATCCAACAATCTCCCTCTTTGGCATTGATGGCAACACAACATGTCATAGCAAAATGAAATTTGAAAACAAGTCTTTTACTGATAGAATACTTCACTTTCTTTTTCAAATATAGAAAACTCCCTCTTCCATAATAATCTCTCCCTCTTACACAAACTCTTATTATTTATGACAGTATATTCTCCCTCTTTGACAACATATGCCAAAGACAACTCAAAACACCTGAATAGCATTGTACCTGATGTACTGATTCATATGCAATGTCTTCATTGGTTTGTTGCATCAACTGATAGATCTTCGATTCTATTCCTGTTGATGCATCACTAGAACTTTATTTTAGTGAGCTTTAGATGGGGGAATGACCCTTAACTTATTTCTTAGATACAAGAATGCATCCTTAGGTAAAGGCTTTGTGAATATGTCAACAATTTGTTCCTTTGTATGGACATATTCCAATCTTATTTCCTTTTCTTGTACCAATTCTTGAATAATCATCAACAAAAAATGTTGCAGTCCTTCTACCTAGTACGCATTATCACATACAAGTTCCTTGGTTAGTGAGATTCTTCCTTTTCCTCTTATACAACAAGGTTCATTGTTACCAAATCTTACACTACCACCATCATAGTCTTCAAAGTATTCAAACTTAGTTTTATCACCAGTCATGTGATGAGAAAAACCACTATCTATGATCCATGTATCATTTCTACTCATATGAGAAATGAGTGTCATTTCTTCATCATTATCAGATTCATCTATCACAACAATGTAGACAATTTCATCTTCTTCTTCATCATCAGAATCATTAGAATCTTTAGCCATGAAACATGTTTTCCTACCTTTATCCTTGAATGATTTCAAGTCTTTCTTGCCATTGTACTTGTGACCTTTCTTCTCATCTTTGTTTTGCTTATTTGGGCACCTAGCTACAATATGTCTAATTTTTTCACAAGAAAAGAAGATTAGAGGAACCTTACCTTTGTATTTCTCTTTGCCTCTTGAATATTTAATTGCTAGTATAGCTTCAACCACCTCAAGATCACTGTCTAAACCTTTTTCTGATTCTTCATCACTATCTATTTTGGATCTTTTATCTTTTTCCCTTTTTCTTTCAGTGAAAGCTTGGCTTCAAATGTTGATTCAACATTCTTGGCAGTTGGAACATAATGGTCAAAGTTGTCTAGCTCAAATGCAGTCAATCTTCCAACTATGACCTTTAAATTTATTTTACGATTTGCCTCACATCTTCTTTCTTGAGTTGTAGAGACTCTAATTGCATAAATGGAAAGTAGAGTTCTAAGAACTTCACTTATAACTGTCTCATCATTGATATCTCTTCCAGATGCTTTCATTGCACTAACATATGCTTTAACTCTTTCAACATACTTTGCAATGTTTTCATCCTCTCTCATCTTCATTTGATCAAATTGTCCTCTCAAACTTTTTGCTTTGGTTCTTCTCACATTATCATCTCCTCCATAGATCTCTTTTAGTTTGTTCCACATTTCAAAGGTAGTTTTACAATTCTTGACATCATCAAATTCTTTATAACTCAGAGAAGATGCTATATCTATCATCATGTTGTTGTGAGTCTTCTTTTCAGCAATATCATTGATAGATAATGTACCAAAAGGTTCTTCATATTTTTCACCAAGGTACTTTAGCCCTATATCACCAATAGAGGCTAGATGAAGCCTCATCAATCCTTGTCATGCTATGAAGTTGTCCCTGTTAAGTCTTGGAATTTCCCTTTTGTAAGACATCTTGATCTTTAGCTTAGATCCTTGAAACCTTTTCTTGTAAGCACCAAATGCTCTTATACCAATTATTGGAATTAAAGGTAGAGTAACTGAGAGGGGGGGTGAATCAGTTATTTACAAAAATTAATCCACATATCGCTTAGATGTCTTAAAGATCTAGTTACTGCTGATACTCGGTAAACATAGAAAAAAATGCTATAATTCAGTAAATTAAACTGTTACTTATCTTCAAGCAAACACACATTCAATTGAAAACAAAATGAACACAAGAGACACCAAATTTAATGTGGAAACCCAATATGGGAAAAACCACCAAGTAACTAGTTAACAATTTTTCACTCTTCTAAAGTGAGCCCTGTTAGGAGCTAACCCTATTAAAGGTTACAATACACACTCTTAGGTGTGACCCTATTAGAGGATTTAATCACCCTAATAGGAGTGGCCTTGCTAGACGTCTTTAGAACAATTCAACTAAACTGTCACCTTGTTAGAGGATTTACAAAATGGTTGTTAAACCAACTCTATTAAGAGATTTGAAATCATTGCTACAATGGTTAGAAAGCAACAATGAAATGTCCTGAACATGATGCAATTGAATTTGCTGACTACAGGTCTCTATTCAACATCATTAGATCCTTCTTGATCAAATATGGCTTTGCTTCTCCTCAATGATCTCTGATCATCTTTCAAATTTGCTTTTACAATAATTAGTCTTTATATCACATTGATTCCACACACTTCAACTACACTTAGAATTCACAACTTGACCTCTTACTAATATCATTCAGATTGTCAAGTTAGCCTATTTACATGTTACATTTACCAATAAAACATACATCAGTTAGCTACAAACATTACTCTAAATAAATAAATATTATTTCATAAAACAGTGAAATCCTTTACTAGCCGACCCTGCTCAGCAAATACTGCTTCCAAAAATTTCCTAAGTTAATCTTCTTGATTCAGTTAATATTGCAATATCTATAAAATCCTCTGGCTACCGAGTTTACTCGGTAAGAACTGAATTCCTTCTTGAGAGCTCGGTATGAATTGTTTCTGCCACATTTCCTTTGATGACTAAGTGAGCTCGGTAGATTCTGTCCTTTTGCTTTGCTAACCATCTGAGCTTGGTAGACTCTGTCCTTTGCCTTGCTAACCTTCTGAGCTCGGTAGTCACTTTCCTTTGCTTTGTTGACCTTCTGAGCTTAGTAGACACTATCTAATGACTGATATGACATTTGTGTGACATCAAAGACAACACACAATTAAACAATTGTATCCAACAATATTTGAGTAACTATTACAGATGATTTTTTAGTTCCTAAAAAATGTTTAAAATTAGGGGTCTAGTTCCCACCACAAAATTATATGGAGATAAACTTATTTCACTTTGATCTTAGACTATATTATAGATAAGATATATATCTAGAACATTCAAAAATAAAAAAATTCTTTAGACCTTTATTTTCTCTTTTATAATGATTCAAATTTCAACTCACTTGAAATTGATAGTTTTCATCTCCCACAATATTTCTCAAATTAAATCTATTTTGACTAGAATAAAAATTATACATTCTAGAAGATGAATCTCTCCTCTAGAATGTCATGTAATTTTCATTTTTTTTTAAATGATTTTATATTTTTCTTTCTCAAAATTGACATCTTTTCTAGCGTTAAAATACATGCTTCTAGAATTTTTAATTACAATATAATATATCTAATTAAAACACTATAAACTTTATGTGAGAATATTATTGACTTTGAGCTCTATAAAATGTTGTTTATAAGTTATTTTTAAAAATAACATAAAAAATAGTAAGAGTTATTGAAACGTCGATTTTATGAAATAATTATATATTTCTTTAGTAATTGAAAACAAACTAGTATAAAACATGTATTTAATAGATATTTCCAATTGGAAAATTGGGAGACCATATATTATTTAGCTAGAATGAATTTATCTAGATCATATGTTTGAAAAAAAATTATTTTTGGATAGGAGTACTCAAATTCAGTCATTCTAATAAGTCACACTAAAAGGTGATGTAGCTTTGAACTTATCACTTAGAGCTTATAATTATGAGTTCAAACAATCACATAATAATGTTTGTTTTAGTTGGTAAGATGTTCTATAACAAACCCTTAAAACATTCTATTATTACAACTTATTTATTGAACTATTTAGAAAATAGTATTCTAATCATTTTGGGATATTTTTAAATGACTAAAACAATAAGAAATTAACATATCTATTTTTTTTGTATAGTTATTATTTTGTATATTGAAATTGAGGTTTACTTAAGTTTAGAGTATATAAAGAAATATTTATTAATAATTTAATTTGTTGAATCATTGGAGTCCTTATATAATACTTTGTTTTAGGTAAAATTTATGTATTAACAAATATTTCATAAATAAAAAAATTTATTAATATGTCCTTATTTTATCATGGATAAGTATAGCATATTAAAAAAGTTATAATTAGAAAATTTGAGAGTAACAAGTAACTTTAACTAGTATAAAAGCAAATCCTTTTAATAAATTATATTTTTTACAATGTAACTTTTTGTTATTCAACTATAATTTTTTTTGATATTAAGTAGCAAATTTAAACTTCAGGGCTAACCCAAGACAACAAGCTAAAAAATAATAGAAAGCTACTTGCATCACATTATCATCCTACCCTCTTTCTTTATATCAAAAAAACAAACATTAACATGTCTGACTTTCTATAGCTACTACATCTCACAAGTTGGCTAACATACTGAAACTTAAAATATTACATAAGAAAAAAAGAGACTATAACCATAAACTAATTGAATCCAACCAAGATAATAATAGAATTCCATATAGGCAGAGTATAGGAAATTTAAAATATCAAAAAATAAACAAAAAGAACAATGAGCTAGCTCACTTTTTGTCTTTGTGAAGCCTTTTAACAAGCATACAAATCCAATCATTCAAGAGGAATTGATACAAAAAGGTCATAGTGTCCACACTAGAAAAGACAATGTAAACCCATCTTTCTTAGTATGAAAGATATGAAGAGTGGAGACTATCGAGTGCAGCACTTTGATAGTAAATTTGGCTACCTCATTAAAACTATGATCTATGTTATCCTATCATTTCATGAGTTCTTAATGTTCTCCTCTAGTGCACCTCTATCCTAAGGAAAACTTTAAACACTAATTTGTTGAGATACATATGTGTTAATTCCATCTCCTTTTATATTATTCATTCCTCGATCATGTTGATGGGTTGGGAAAGTGATAGTATCACAATCCCTATTATCACCTAGAACTTTTGGAGCGTCTAGGGGGTGGGTCTCATCTTTGAGAGTGTCAGAAACATGGGATGGCATAGGAATCAAGTGGCTATCCATATGATTGCATTCATTCTCCATCTGAGGTCCTTCACTCACAGTCTCAGCCTTGTCCTCATCAATATACTTTCCACGGTCCTCCTTCCTTTCCTACCTCTTACTAGGTTTCTTATTCTTCCCAATACACCTAGTGTCTAGACTAATGGTGCACTCCTTCAAATTATTCCTAATCCTAAGGGATATTCTACTAACCACTTAAACCCTGACATTAAATTCAATAATATTGAAATCCTATTCCATCTTAATCTATTGAAGAATGTAGGAGGAAGATGGATTGAGATGTTTGGTGTCAACATCCAAGCTAGTCTCTACAGGTATGTAAGTATTATAAGTGGAAGGTGATAATTTAGGAGGGAGGATAGGCACATAATTAGGTTGAGGGGGACAAAGTACCCTATGAAAAATATAGAGGTGGAACATGATGTATTTTTTAAAGAGAATAGGTAGAAAATTAAGTAAATGTAATAGTGACTAGAAAATAAGCAATAGGAAGACTACTAATAGGAGGATTAGATGGCTCAATAGAAGAAGTGACAATATGAGGAACATAAGTAGAAATTCTAGAGTTAGGTGTAGAAATAGGAAAGAAAGGTTCAATAGTAGTGATATCTAGAGCTATTCATATTTTAGATGGAACATAAGCCAAAGGCTTAACATGAGAATGTACAAGGTAAGTAAGACCACACAAAATGTGTGATGAGAAAATTAAGCAATAGTATTAGCAAAGATATTAAAGGGAGAATGTGAATCAAGGATATAAAACCCTAAGTTAATAAAATAACCACACTTGCACAACTCAAAGAGGAAGTCAAGGAAATTAATCCTTTCAATCCCAATTCTAAAGGACTAGATCTAGATGTATTAGTACAATACAAGAGAGAAAGGAGAAACAACACAAGCTAGTTCTAGTGGGGTAGAATAGGGGAAAAGATAAAAAAGGTATTTGGGATCCCTATGAGATAATGAGAGATAGGCATAGATATATAGATGAAATAAGTACATATGCTGAAAGGAAACATAAAGTAGAGGAAAAATAGTTTAGATCCAATTTTATGCCTTTTTTAATGTTCAAAATTAATAACTAACATCAAATGTAGGCCTAAAATGCTAAAATTTGTAAAACTAAAAAATCATTCAATGATCTAAAAAGGGTGACTTTGATTGGGAGGGGTGACCTCTACAACCCTATAAACTTGTGTGTGATGGTGATTCTAATTTGCAGTTCTAAAGAAAGCCGAAAAGGGTATCAAAATCTATAACATATTTGACAATTTGTGATCTTTAACTTGCAATTAAAAATTAGTTTTATTGTTAATGGGGATTTTACCTTGGCAAAACCCCTAATTATGAATTAAAATTCAATTGAAATAATCAAATTACATAAATGTGAAGTAAATGTACAAATTTATCTTACAATAGTAGGATCTCTCAAATTGAATGTTGTGTGCTTACTTCACCAATTGATTTAGGTCAAGAAGATAAAGATGAATGACTATAGATGATACAGCAAAGGAGCTCAAAGAAAATAATGTTAGATAAACTCCTTTAATTTTATGAATTCTTGAATCCTTGATCTCTAATGGAAATTGTTTGAAAGATGCCTAAAGACTTGAATGCTTGAGAAATTGAATGCTTGAGTGCTAGTCCTTAGGAGTTCTTGTACACAATAAATTTTAGATGAGATATGAAAATAGAGGAAGGGATGTGCTTTTCAAATGGTTTGATATTGACTAACTCATGTAGAAGTTATGTTGACCTATCCAAAGGTTTTTCCCCTTGAATCTATCTAGACACAAGACTTGAGTAGCGAACCTAATGATAGGGCCAAAATAGTGTTGTATTACATTTCTTATTGGCCCATTAGGGGTTAACTGCATCCCTAAATAGATAGGATTATATATCCCTAATTAGATAGGGGGTGCACCATGTCCCTACCAACCAGCATCCAAAACCTTTAGAATTCCTTCAAGATCTTGAAATAGGTCAAATTAGGTATAAAACTTGAGATATAGCCATTTCAATGTAGATAAGTGATTTTGAGTGCTTGAATGAAGGAAAGGGCGAACCGAGATAGTTAGATCCTACCTCAAGCTTTACAGGATGAAAATAAGAGCTTTAAAGAGGATAAATAAGGCGTATCCCAATTTCACTTACGAGAAGGAAAACATAATGGAAGAAAAAGGAGAAAGAGAAAGGAGATGAAAATCTCACATTAAATAGGTGTTATACACTCATTAAATATAATTTTTTTCAATTTAAGATGGTTTAAAATTAAATTCAATGGGTTACGTTGAACCATATTAAATATTACTTAATGGTAGACCTTATTCAAAACCAAATTAGGAATTGAACCTAACACTAAGATAAATCAATGTCTAATATGATAGTATACTCCAACCCTAACTCTTATTTCATATATATTCATAAACCTGTGACTAAGATAAATTCAACACTAGCCCTCAAATTGATTGAACCTTAACCCTAAATATAAAATTTATCCCTAATTTTAAACCTATGTTTATAGTGAATGAACTCAAATCATTACTCACACCTTCTACAAAATTAAAACCAAACTCTAATTTTTAAATATATTCAACAATAACCCTTATGATATATAGATTTAAACCCTAATCAACTACAACTAGTTTAAAAATAAACCATTTTAAATTATAACCTTACCAATAAAATAAGATAAATTATAAGCCTAAATGTAATTGAGTATTAAAGCTAATTGAAAAATTTCCCTAATGATATACCAAATCAAACCTTTTAATGAATATTAGAAACACTATAGCCTAACACCAAGTCAAGTTAAATAAAAAAATTCATTCTAATTGAAAAATCTAATGAAAGATTCCTTATAGGATTCCAAATTAAACAAAAATCCTAAATCAAATAAAAATCATGTCTTACAATGCTAAACCAATTTGAATTCTAACCCTAAACCTAATTTAGTAGTAAATAACATGAAACCCAATTAATTAGTTGTCATGAATGAAATAAAACTATTGACCATGTTAGGATTAAAAGGAGAAAAATATCAATTACATGTGAATATAACCAATAATAATAAAAAGTATCGCACAGAAAAGAACACAAGCCATAAATATTTGTTGTGGTTCACCTACTCCTTGGGCGACATCAAGCAAAAATAAAGTCCAATATTATTATTATCGAGTAATTACAACTTTTAATCTATTACAACTCAATACTATCACAAGGAGCATTAACCTTAAGCCATTTTATAGAAGCATTTACTTGGTTACAAAATTAGGGCTAGATAATTTAGATAAGTTAACCTGAAAACACTTAATGAGTCCAGCTTCGAATATGGTTGATGAGTTAACTAAAATAACCTTGATAATTCGATCAAATAATTAATCAAAAGTGTATAGTATATTCCTGATCATTCACAATATATCAACAATCTCCTACTAGATGATTGATCAGGCTCTAGAATAAAAAAAAAATCTCCCTCTTAGAGACTAATCCTATAGCAATAATGCTACCACATGAGACTTCCAATGGATTGAACCAACCTAGACTTAGTTGTTACTTTATTCTATTCAATCTAAAAGATCAATCAAAACTGAAGAGGATCTCATCTTCTCCCTTGTCACTACATTTGTCAACATATCTACTAGATTATCATTTGTATGTTTCTGTCATCTAAAATTGACTGAATGAAATGGCACCACAATTGTATGTGTTTGGTCATGGAATGCAAAGAATAATTCTTGGCAAGATGAATGACACTCTAAATATCTATAGATAATTGTCCCTCTATGGATGTTCTAATTCTTCCATGAAGAATTCAATCCATATTATTGCCTTAGCTTCTATTGTAGCAGAAATATACTCTTCCTCTATAGTGGATAAAGAGTTCAACTATTGTAACTGAGAACCCAACTCACTATCATCCCATCAATACTAAACATATATCCTATAGTATGTTGCATCATATTAAGACCCCCTTCTAAATTTGAGACAACATAGCCAAATAAATCAGGAGTAGATTCCCAAAAATGTGAATACTTACTCAATTTTTCTGTCAAATATCTAAGAATCAATCTTACTACATTCCAATGCTCAATACGATGAATACTCATATACCCACTAATGACTCCCACTACAGGTACAATATCTAGCCTAGTACATATCATAGCATACATAAAACTTCCTATAGCTAAATCATAGCGTACCTTTGCACATTCTATCCTCCTCCTCCTATGTCTTTGAACACATCTCCTTAGTCAATTTCAAATGACTAGGAAAACATGTGTTGGTAGATTTTGCATTCTCCATACAGAAATTTTGTGACACATTCTCAATATAATTAGCCTAAGATAGAGTCAACTTCCTATTTTCCCTATCTCTTCAAATTTTCATATGCAGGATTTATTTTTCTGGCCCCAATTTGTTCTTATATAATAAATATTCTTATTATTATTTCAACCTCTTAATATGATCCTTGTTAGACTTTGCTAAAATCATATCATAAACATATAAATATAATATAATATAGTTGTCATCATCCAAAATTTTAAATTTAAATTAAAAATGTCAAAAATGACTCAGAGTATAACCATGTTCATTGCTAAAACTATCAAATTTAAGATAACACTACCAAGGTGCTTTCTTCAAGCCATATAAACTTTTCTTCAATATACATACTAATTTCTCCTTACATTTGTTCTTGATTTATTTTGGTTATTCTATAAATACTTCTTCATCCAAAACACCATCAAGAAACATTGTGTTAATGTCAAGATGCTCCAAATGAAAATATTCAATAGAGATAATACTTTAAATAGTACGAATAAATATTATTTTATGAACTAGATAAAATATCTCATTAAAATCAATTCCCTTTTTTTTTTTGAAAATCCTTTTACAACTAACTTAGTTTTAAATAGTTTCTTACCTCCACCCCTCTTCTATCAACCTATAAATCCATTTATTTTGTAAATTCCTTTTACTTGTAGGCAACTTACATAAATCAAAAGTCTAATTTTTCAATATGGAGTCTATTTTATTGGTTATTGTAGACTCACAAGAATCTATTAATAAAATAAAAAATAAATAAGGAGAAAATATTTTAGGAGATCTGCTTAGCCTTGTTGACCACCTAACCTTTATTTGGATTTGTAGTATTTGTTTTTTCTATTATTGTGGTGCCTAAAGGACTTCTATGGCATCATCCTTTTGGGTATTATTCAACACTATATAATCATTTTCCTTATCATGTTGTTGCAACAAATCTTTATACAACACTTTCTCATTTAATATGATATCTCTACTTTTTAGAATTTTATGATTTTCAAAATTGCAAAGCCCTTAACCAAACTCATCAATTCCACATCCAACAAATATATACTTCTTATATTTATCTTCCATTTTCATTCTATTTTTACAATCTATATGTGAAAATTCTTCACAACCAAAAGCTTTGAGAAAATAATAAATCACATCCTTTTTTGTACATGTTTCCTCTGGAATAAAAAACCCAAAGGACTAGAGGGACGTCTATTAATAAAATACATAGCGATATTGGCATGCTCTACCTACATGTTCAAGGGAAGTTTAGCATGCAACCTCATTCTCCTTGCAAGCTCCATTATTTCCTTATCCATGATTTCAACCACTCCATTCTCTTGTTGAGGCCTTGGAACAATATTCTATTTATGAACAACATTATTGGAACAATAATTTTCAAATTATTTTCTACAATACTCACAACCATTATTAGTTCTAAAAAATTTTAGTGTTTTACTAGTCTTGTTCTCAACCAATCATTTCCATTTCTTAATAGTTTGAAATACATCATATTTTTGTCTAATAAAATAAACCCATACTTTTCTACTTGTATCATCAAAGAATGTAACATAATAATTAAATCCACCAAGGGAAGATACCTAAGCTAGTTTCATTATATCTGTATGCACAAGCTCTAATTTACAATTTTGTTATCCTTTTCACTCTTCACAAAACTCACTTTCTTTTGTTTTCCATAAACACAACTTTTATAGAAATCTATATTGACACACTTAAGACTTGATAACACTTTCTTCAAATGGAATAATTTCATAACTTTCTCACTCAGGTGCCCAAGTCTATTGTACAATAGTGTTGTTTTAGAATCCACAACAAATTATTTGTTCTCCCTACTAGACTACAACAATTGTTTCTAAATATTCATTTTTATCTGACTCTATTAAAGTAGAAGGATCAATATGACATGTACAAAGATATAAGATTCCTACATTTTCTACCACTAAGGAACCTTTTGAAACCCTCCAATTTTTATTATCAAAAGTAGCTATGTAACTCTCATCACCCAATTTCCCTGGTGAAATTAAATTCCTACTTACCCTATGAACATGTCTTACCTCTTACAATAGCTAATAATTCCTATTCTACAAATTAATCTTAATTTTCCCCTTTGCAATTATTTGATAGGGTTCATTATCACCCAAATAAATAGGCCAAAAATCTCTTTAGATATAATCAAGAAAATTACTTATGTGGGGAGTAACATGAAATGAAGCCCCTAAATCTAAAACCCATATATCATCAACATTTTCTAAGGAAAGAAGAAAAGAATCCTATTAGGATTTATTACGTACCACATTTTCCAACTTCTTTCCTTCTTGTTGGTATCTTTCATTGTTCTTTCAAGTCCAACAATCTTTCTTCATTTACATTAGTTTCCTATAATACCAACAATATTTTGGTCCTCTAGATTAGAGCTGATTTCCCTTTGATTTTCTTCTTGATTTCTCATAGTTTCTAAAATAATTTCCTCCCTCATTCATTTCCTCTACTTTGTGCATTCAAAACACTTCCTGATGTAGATCCACCTGAGCTTTTGTTACATGTTTCCTCACTCAGAATAACACCATTCACGTCATGAAATATTAGGGTATTTGATATAGAAACAAAATAAATCACAATCATTAGAAAGTCATTCCCACCTTTAGAAAAATAACACAAAATCAAGAGACCCCAAATTTATTCATGGGTAAAAGCACAAATCTATGTCACCCTTTTGTAAAAGAAAAGGCTAACAAACATATAATTGTTGTCCTTCCATGACATAAAAGCAGTGTTATTATTTAGAATTTAAAAATGAAGTAAACTAATGAAATGTGTAGAAATGGATGAAGTTTAGGATTATAATTTTTAATAATTATTTGGAATAAGAATTAATATATTGTCCTAATTTTTATAAATAATTATTCACTTGCTGAAAAATGTTGAAATTTAGGGGTTTAATTCCCACCACAAAACTATATGAAAATAAACTTATTTACATTTGAAATCAAACTATGTTATAGATAACATATATAGGTAGAACAATAAAAAATATAAAAATTGACATTAGACATATATATTTTATCTTTTCTAATGATTCAAATTTCAACTCTACTAAATTTGATAGTTTTCATCTCCCACCAAATTTTTCAAAATAAAACTATTCTAACCAAGAGAAAAATTATACATTCTAGAAGAGGACTCTCTCTTCTAGGATGCCATATAATTTTTAATTTTTTAATATTCTTTAATGTTTTTTCTCTCTCAAAATCAACATCTTTTTTATTGTTATAATTTGTGCTTGTAGAATTTTTAAATTACAATATATTATATCTAACTAAAATACTATAAACTCTATATGAGAATATTCTTGACTTTGAGATCTATAAAATTGCATTTACATGTTACTAAAAATATCATAAAAAATAGTAAGAGTTTTTGAAATCTCAATTTTTTGAAATCATTGTACTTCTTTTGTAATTGGATTCAAACTAGTATATAAAACATGCATTTAATAAACATTTCCAATTGGAAAAGTATGAAATTGTATACAACTTAACTAGAATGAATTTATTGGGATCGTATATTTGAAATTCTTTTATTTTTGGATTGAAATACTCAAATTAATTTGTTCTGATAAGTCAGCCTGAAAGATGACACAAATTTTTACTATTACCCTTTTAAAATTTTGACATTTATAGAATACAATTTATTGGCAATTGTATTGAACTCGTTTAAACGTATATAAATTAATCTACCTTCTTCTATCTTCATATTAAATAAATTCTACATGAGAAATACCATGTTTGAAGCACAAATCTTTTCATACAAATTTTCTAGGATTTGCATCAACTCTTCAGTCATATTCACTTTTGTAATACTAAATGACACCAATTGTGCTAGGTATAATCAAATACTTCCAAATGCCTTTCTACCCAAAATATCACAATCCTTACCTATCATAGTAGTTGTTTTCTTGGATTTTCTTTGTAATAGCCAACATAAATAATTATGATAACGATAACCCTCCATTTAAATTATCCATTACTAAAAGTTCTACCCATTAAACTTTTCAAACTTCATCTTACCATCATCTGCCATTCGTCCCACTCAACTGTGAGACTCCCACTCAACTATGGGCCATTTCTATAGAGAATAACTAAAATAGCATGGTTCTAATACCATCTTTTTGGGATTAATAAGACAAAAATAATAGTTACATGCAAATATAACCAATATAAAAGAATGATAAATCACACATAGAAGAAGACAAGAGATAATGATTTAATGTGCTTCACCTAAGCCTTGGGCTACATCCACTGAACAACGAGTCCAATATTCTTATTATCCATTGATTATAAACTATAGTCCATTCTAGCTCAATATGCCCACAATAATCTACAATTTTATCATATCTTATAAGATCCCTAATGCTAAGTAATTTTATACAAGATTTTTGTTACTTAGAAAATTTGGGCTACATAATTTTGACAAGTTAACCTAAAATTACTTGATGACTAAACCTTGGGAAATGATTGATGATTCAACTTAAAAACCTTGATGAGTGAACCAAAGAATTTATGAAAAGGGCACAATACTTTCTTGATCAGTCACCGCATATCAATAGATGTATTTTTAATTTAAATTTGAAACATATTGAACCCTATCTACTATTATAAAACCAACAAAACATTAATCTCAATTCTTGACCACATTTTCCAATAACCATAAATCAAAGACAAATAGTATCCTACAATGCTAAACCAATTTGAATTCTAACCCTAAACCAAATTTTATTGTTAATAGAATCAAACATAATTAATTAGCAATCGTAAACCAAATTATATTGTTTATCTATTTTCTTAATTTAAATTTGATTATATTGAACCCTATCTCCCAACATAAAATGAATAAAACCATAATCCCAATGCTGGATTGTATTTTGCAATAACCCAAAGCTTACTTCAACATTAACTAAAATAAGCATTAATTCTCATTAAACCTTAATCCTAATTAATAAACCATATTTACAATAGAACTCTAGATATAACTAAATAATAACGCAATCATTTACCAAAGTGAACCTGGATCCTATTCAAAACAAAAAACCCTTTTTGAATATTAAACTGAATAACCCCTCCCCAAACCTTACATTAAACTCAAATCTAAAAAAAATTGAATGCCAATAATAAGTGTAAACTATTTCCTAAAATAAATTTGTAATACACAAAACTTTATGCCTTACTTTCAGCATAATTGCAAATGTAAAAATATGGTAGATTTTTTGTAAACTATAAAATATGTATAGATTAGCATACTCATACATTGGTTATTATTATTTTTTATTGGTTTTATTTGCTCGTCATGTTATTGATTTAGATGGAGTAAACCATTTTGAGATGGATACTTCTATAAATTAGAGCAATCAAGAGGACTGTAATTGATGAATATATCTTGTGACTATGTGGCTTAATTGTCCTATCCCCTATGCACATCATGAGGAAGTGATGACTTCCATATGATGTCACTAGCATTTGCAAAAGTTGTTGTAATGTGACAATCTTACAATAACTTGTATCATGTGATATAAAAACTTAATTTGAGTATTTGGTGAATATCATCGATATTCTGGGAGGCTAATACTCTTGATATCATATTTGATATCATACATTTGAGTAATTGGTGAATATCATGTATTCTTGGAGACCAATACCCATTATATCAAATGTGATATCATAATGATGGATATCTTTTGATCAAAAATATCCTTAAAACTTTTCATTCCTCATATTACCAATGGTGTAATATATGTCTTGTGTTTATTGTCCCTAGCTAAGAGGGAGTGTTGATGTGTGGTAGCTTTAGTTGGCTAAACTCCACGTTATAAATTTTGAGTATGTGTTGTACATAAATCACAAGAATATGCATCTTGTGTGACATACAACTGACTTCTTAGATGTTATTAAATTGACTTTTTTATATTTTTTTGTATAGATGCATATTGGGTATGAGGTAAGTATACATTTTGTGAGACTAACAACTAAGATCTTAGGTATCATCATTTAGATTATCTTTGGACTACTTGTACAAATGCATAGTAGGTATTTTAATAACTAAGTGCTTAAATGTCACCTTGTTGATCATCTTTGGTTTATTCAAAATACTAATTTGAGGCCTCACCCCGACCCATCGTAGCATAGTGATACCTTATTATTATTTTGATACTCACGACTCGAGATGTTGAGACATTTTTTGATGCTTTGAACATATTATATTATTTCATGTTGTGTGATGTTTACTTTCAGATATTTGAGTTCGTCACTTAATGCTTTATGAACATGTATGTTGATGAAATAAGTAAATGCAAGATTAGCACATTGATTATGGAATTTTTATGATTAAGGATATAAGTAGGATGAAAGAAACCCTAATTGATTTTACGATGTATGTTTCAATTTATCTGATTTCTGATATGTATATATACATATGTGCATGTGATTTTATGGGACTACTGATGTGTATAATGAGTGTGTAGGATATTTAGCCGAGAAACTCGACGGAGGAACAGAACTGATCCCTATGTGCTAATTGTGGAAACCTTGTTGTTCGTAACTAAATTAATTGTGAGATGTATGTATGTATGTTTTCATGAGTAGTAAATGTTAATGTTTCGCAATTGCATTCTTATAGTGTCACTTGACACTCATGAATTTGCATATGCATTCTAGCATGCTAGTTAGGGTTAGCTGTGTAACCTTTGGATCTAAGTCGGATTAAGTTAGTGTCTTTTTGCTAATTTGATTCTTAATCAAGTTTAGTCACCCTTAATATGGATTAGTGCTTAATCTACATTTTTAGAGTTGTTAGATGGTCCTAATTAATTCCTAGCTTTTGATGGTTCCAAATCTATTCCTAAGGCTTTAAAACATGAAATATTTATACCCAAAGGGTATGGGTATGGGTTGGGGGCCTTTTCCAACCCCCAAGCCCCTTTTATTGACTTTTGAGGTCACTCAAAAAGTCTATTTTTGCCTTTGAGCGAAAATTGCAAGTGGTTACCATGAGTTGCATTACCTCACCTCCACTTAGTGGTTAACCTTAGTATGGGTTGAGTTAGAAACTTCTAGAGTTGTAGGTGGGTGGGGGAAGTTATTACCTTTTTGGTGGTTGAGTTTGAGACTTATTTGGAGGTCCTTCTTGGAGTAGTTTAGGTTGTTACCCAATCTCTACTTTTAGAGAGGAGTCTTGGAAGAGTGAAGGAAGGAAGGGAAAAGCTCTACTCAAATTTGGTCATTTTCCATTACCTCTTTGTGAAGGTAGGAGTTCTTCATCTCCCTTGTTCAGATTTTCATGCTTATTTCATGCTTATGCTACTTGTTGTTGTTTGGATGCTTGTATGTATGTTGGGTATGTTGGGAAGGATTGAAAACCATGTTCTTGAATGCTTTTCTTTCTTGTTTATGTTTTAATTTTGAAGTTTTCTTGTATGGGTGTTTTGGTATTACTCACCCTTGGATAGGGAAGAAGTGACCAATTTTGGGAAAGATCCTTTTAGTTGGACTCCAACAGTGTAGAGTCTCTTCTCAAGATGAGAAGAGGGAGAGAGGGTAGGGTGTTATGGGCCCCTACCTATCACCACAAACCACGTGTGAGTTTTGGCATGTAAGAATGGAAGAACGGAAGTTCTTGATTTATAGCCCTGATTGGGCACCTGGTTTGATGTTGTGTCTAACATCTCCCATTGGAAAAATCCACCTTTCCCTAGTTTTGATTCATTGGAAATCCTATTGCGAAAACCTAGTAAGATTATACATGTTTGATTTGTCTCTTGGTCATGCTTGTTGTCACCTGATCAAATTATGTTCTCTCCACGGTTCTTAGAAATGTGTTGCAGAAAGGATGTGGAACCCTTGATGAGGGTCATGAAGGAAATTCAATTAAATTGTTGTAATTTTGGGATTGGAATCCTATGTAATTTGCATTTCAAAACCTTTTTGTAATGGTAATGACGCCGAGTTTTCTTCTTGGTTCTTTCTCGGCTGAGCCTTTGAATTAGGTTTGCCAATAAAATGGTGATTGATTATTATTGCTTCTCATGAGTTTTTTGGTATCTTTTGTTATATGATGCATATCAGAAATAAGATGAAATGATGGTGGTTTTATAGGCAAAATTCAATTTTTTATATATCTTGAGACAAAAATTATGTGGTGATCATAGATTCATTTTCATAATTATAAGGAAACATAGAATCAATCTTGCAATGTTGTTAAAATAAATTATTTAGTTTCTTGGTTTAACTATGTGTTTAGCAAATTTTATTAGTAAAAGAAATAAAAAGATATTACTTCTTTGTTAGAAAAACACATTGCTGCATAAGAAAATTCTCTTAGGCACATAACACTTAAACAAAAAAAAAATCCATACTTAGAAGAAATTTGAGCTTGAGAAAATTTGCTTGACAAAAATGGTTCTACTTTTTGTATGGGGATAAATTAATCCCTTCAATTGCAACAGAGCATCTAAAAAGATTCTCTAAATATTCTTGTTGAAGTTATTAATATTAGATTTTAACAAAAAGAAATTTTATATAAATATTCAAAATATCCTTGACCCTATCAACTTAACTTTATGTCATAACTATTTCTACTTTTGTTTCACCTATAATTTTTTTTAAAAAGAAAGCCACTTTTATTTCTTACATTGGCATAGCTTTTTGAGCAAGGCTTGTAGTTTTTTTTAATAGCAAGTCAACATTATCATGATGGGGTGACATCACCTCATCCCCCTTTTCCTTCAACTTGAGCACTCACCTCCTTGCATGATGGGATGGTTTTAAAAGAAAGTTGTTTAGTTTTTTTTGAAAAAATCAAAACTTAGCATGTTTAGTTTTTTTGGTCAACTCACGCATGCCAAGGGGGACATGACTGTCATGTTGCAGTTTTGGGCAGCGCGTGACATGGGGAGGGTGAAGGTAGATGGTTAGGGGGTTAGATTAGTTTTTTTTTATATATTGTTTAATTTTATTTAGTTAAGTTTTAGTTAGATTTAATTTGGTCAGTAATTATGTTAGGATAGTTAGGATGTATTTGATGTTATTTTTTTATTAAAGTTTTAAGTTAGTTAGTTGCATTGTTTAGTTTTAGTTTAAATTCAGTTTAGTTTAGATTTAATTTAGTTAGAAATTTAAAATATAGTTTTTTTTATTTTTGTAAATGATATTTAAATTTAAGTTAGTTTAGTTTTAAATTAATTTAGTTGTTTTATTATTTTAAAAAAAATTAAATTAATGATTAGTTAGTAATAGTTAGTTAGTTTGGAATTTTATCTTTGTATATATTTAATTTTTGTCATCTTTTTAAATATTAAGTTTTGATGCGAGGTTCATATGTTAGTTTAGGTTAGTATTAATGCTAAGTTAGTTATAAATTATGATGAGATAGAATTTATGATAGTTTTTATTTATTAAGTTTAGTTAGTTTTTAGTATTAAGTGTGTAGTTGATTTAGGTTAATTTAGTTGTGTTAATAATTTAATGCTTGAAGTTAATAACTTGGTTGTTTAGAATTTAGTTTTAAGTATTATTAATTTTAGTTTAAAGTGTGCTTTAGATTAGTATTATTTGAATTTTGTTCTAGTAGAATTTTTAAATGATGCTTAACATATTAGTTTATTTTAATGTTAAAATTTTGTTCAATCTTAGTATAAATTAGAGAATGATAAAATATTGTGTAGATGTATTATTAAGTCAGTCAAGTGATTAGTCGATAAACGTTATTTTATTTAGTACATTCTTTTATTGATTAAATGTCAAAAGATCTAGATTAGAAGTTTGTGAGAAATGTTAATATTATTATTTTATGATTTTATTTTAATTATGTGAGTTGAGTTTTGATGACTATTAGTTATAGTTAAATGTATAATTTATTAACTAAGAAAATTAAGATTAACATTTTATTGTGTCATATTCGTTATGTTATTTGATTATCAATTTGACTAATATAAAAGAGAGTGAAATAGATTTAGTTAAATGGAGCATCGTTGTTGTTGTTTTTTTTTAATTAACTATATTGAATTACTTAATATTAGTCTTGATTTGAAAGATGTTTTACATATCAAGTTTAAGTATGATAGATTAATAAAAGGATAAAAGTTAGAGATCGTTAGTTGTAGAGAACTTATACTTTAACTATGAACACATATATATCAAACTTAGAGTATGTTAATTTTTAACTTTAAAAAAAATTGTTGTGTGTTTTTGCCTCATAGTTTGGGCATGACAAGTAATCATCCTTTACCTTTAATTATCAAAATGTATTTATCCTTCTTCACTAAGAGGAAGTGTTAAAGTTTTAGTCAATTCACATGCCTTTATCCTTTATATATGTGTGTTCATCATATATTAGATATAATTTGTATATGTAAGTTTATTATTATTTGATAGAAATTAATTTTATATATATATACAAATAAATGAATATATTATGATCAAGATTAAGTATTTGACTATCAAATAGTCATGTCCCTATCTTTCAAGGTTGCTGCTAATATAACCAATATCAAAAACTATAACCAAAAAAAACAAAAGTATGTACACACACACACACACATGCACGTGTGTGTGTGTGTGTGTGTGTGTGTGTGTGTGTGTGTGTGTGGATATATGTATATGTTTATGTGTCTGTGTCTCTCTCTATATATAATTTTCTTTTTAAATAAACTTTTACATTTTAAAATTGAAGTCTTGATATCTTTTGACTTTCTTTATATATATAATATAATATAAATATAAGTAGTAGCACTAAACTTAGCAAATTTTAAGGAGTGAGAAGTAAATAAGAAATTTACCCACTTGAATGTAAACTCGATATTTTTCCCTAATTTTCTAAAATAAATTTTAATATCAAGAAAATTCTCCTACCCACTTCAAGCTTGGCATCAAAATTGATCATATTGACATCCTCCATCTTAATCTATTGAAGAATGTAGGACAAAGAGGGAATAGGGAATTTAGTGTCATCATCCAAGCCAGTCTTTGCAAACATTTTAGGAGTACAAATGGAAGGTGTCAAGATCAGAGGGAGGACTTAAACATTAATGGGTTGAAGGGAAAAAGAACCCTATGAAAATTATAGAGGCGAAACATGAAGGATTGGTGAAACAAAGTATAGGATTTTTCCTCCTATTTTTTCTTCCCAAATTTTAGAATATTATCTTCCACTTTGGAGATGAGTCATGGATGTCTCTTATCCCATGATTAGATCAGTTCTTCTACTTATACATTTATACATACATATATATATCTATACATATATACATACATACATACATACATGTGTGTGTGTGTGTATGTGTGTGTGTAGATATATATATGTATGTATGTATGTATGTATGTATGTATGTATGTATGTATGCACACACACACACACATATGTATATACACACACACATATACATATCTATCCATATATACAAATATATACATACATATATATGTATATATGTATATATATCTATATATATTATATATAGGTGTATATAGGTATAGATAAAGCATTTAGCATTGGGATGAACGATCATATTATTATTTTATAATTTTAATAAACTATTTTTTATAAAATATTATCACATAGACATATTTTTCAATTTGATAATAAATGATAAATTTAATATTTTAGAATAGATCAAACAATAAATATATATGTGTAAATGTATATGTTTATATATATGTATGTATGTATATATACATACATACATACATACATACATACATATATGTATATGTATATGTATCTATATATGCATACATGTATATATATATTTATATATACATACATATATATCCACACACACACACACACACACACACACACATATATTGATTTTATGTATGTATGTATGTATCAATCTATACATATTTTATATTTTACAAAAAATCTACTATATTTTTATGTTTGCAGATATTTTGAAAGTAAGGCTTGAATTTTAGTATATTACAAATGTGTGTGTGTGTGTGATTTATATATATATATATATATAGACACACACATAGACGTGTGTGTGTTTGTGTGTGTGTGTGTGTGTGTGTACAGACATATATATACATACATACACACACACACACACACACACATGTATATATGCACACAAATGTATATTATTTTTTATATTGGTTACATTAGTGGTAACCTTGAAAGACATGGACATGACTATTTGATAATCAAATACTTAATATTAATCATAATATATATATATATATATATATATATATATATATATATATATATATATATATGATTATTATATTAATTCCTCTCAAATAATAATAAACTTAAATATAAAAATTATATCTAATATATGATACAAACATATATAAAGGATAAAGGCATTTGAATTGACTAAAACTTGAACACTCCCTCTTATTCAAAAAGGATATATAGATTTTGATAATCAAACGTGAAGGACAATCACTATTTTGAGTAACCCAAAGATAATCAACAAGGTGACATCTAAGCTCTTAGTTATTAAAATACCTAGTATGCAACAAAAAGATAATCAAAATGATGATATCTAAGCTCTTAGTTGTTAGTCTCACAAATTTCATACTTACATCATACCCAATATGCATCTATAAAAATAACTCAATGGCAGTCTATTTAACATCTAAGTATTCAGTTGTACGTCTGACAAAATGCATATTATCATGATTTGCAAGTACAACACTTACTCCAAATGTATAACATGGAGTTTAGCCAACTAAAGCTACCACACATCAACACTCTTACTTGGCAAGGGAGGATAAACACAAGACATATATTACACAATTTTTAATATTAGGAATGACAAGTTTTAAGGATATCTTTGATCAAAAGATATTCATCTTTATGATATCACATTTGATATCATGAGTATTTCTCTCCTAGAATACATGATATTCACCAATAACTCAAATGTATGATATCACATTTGATATCAAGAGTGTTGGCCTCTCATAATATCGATGATATACATAGAACAAAAAAGAATATAAATTTTGTATACTAAGGATGTTATTTAGCTAACCTTCTTCTATCTTGGTCTTATTGCTTCAGAGGGAGTAAACCATTTTGAGATGGATACTCTTGTAATTGACTATGTGATTTAATTGGCCTACCACATGTGTATATCATGAGGAAGTGATGACTTCCAAATGATGTCACTTGTATTTGTAGAAGTTACTATAAGGTGATGATCTAACAATAAGTTGTATCATGTGATATGAAACCTTAACATTGATACTCTAGGAGGCCAATACTCTTGATATCAGATGTTATATCATGCATTTGAGTAATTGGTGAATATCATGTATTATGGGAGACCAAAACTAATGATATCAAATGTGATATCATAATGATGGATATCTTTTTATCAAAGATATCCTTAAAAAATTTCATTCCTTGTATTACAAATGGGATGATATATGTCTTTTGTTTATCCTCCCTAGCTAAGAGAGAGTGTTGATGTGTGGTAGATTTAATTGGCTAAACTCCATGTTATACATTTTGAGTAAGTGTTCTACTTAAATAATGAGAATATGCATCTTGTGAGGCTTATAATTGATTGCTTAGATGTTTTTGAAGTATTGAATAACATTCAAAAGGATAGGGTGTTGACTCTGGAGTATAAAAAGGTTGAAGGATCATCTAGAGGTTACCTCCCAATCATCTAACTGATACTAATTTTATACTTTAAAAAATCTATAAGTTCCAGAATAGAACAATAGTTACCAACAATCATGTTACTAATCAAAAAAGAAAATGTAAAAGCATTCTAGCAGCAAGGAAACTTACTACTACTATCATACCAACACTTAAACATTTACATATATAATCAAGCCCCATAGGGCAACAACATCAAAGTGATCGAAAACATGGAAAAAAAAACAAAAAAAATAATTAGCGCTAGCTTCCCTCATTCTTTTATGGTTCCTCATTCATATTCTCCTTAGGATCCTCCTTGTTCACATCCACCCCCTCCTCTTTGACAAGTTTTTTGAGGAGCATCTTCATCCTATTCTCTACTAGGAAGACTTAAATGGAGTGGGTAGTTATACTCTCATTTCCTAAGTCCTTCATGTCCTTATTCACTTATAGAAAATAAAGAGTAGTGATGGTGGAATGCATAATTTTTGAGGAGAATTCTACTAGTGTGTCAAATGTTTGATAGATGCTAATGTGATTGTCCACCATCTTCTTCATTGACTACTCCAACATATCTAGCCAAGCCTTTGTTTGGCTCTGATCGTGCTTATGCTTCCCTTTTTTTCCCCCACTATTGTGAGTTTCTTTCATGTGGGAGGTGATGGCCTCCCCCTCACTTCTAGTTGGGAATGGGACACCTTCAAGGCCTTCCAAGATGTGTGAGGAACTAGCTGAGCTAGGGGCAGGCTTCTTTGCAATCTCGTTGTGTGGTCACTTTCTCTTGGTGGGTTTTATCTCACTCTTCGTAGACTCAGGGCTAAAGTCCTTAATTTTAATAGCCTATTTTTTATAAAATATTATCATGTAGACATATTCTTTAATTGCACACATATTTTTCAATTTGATAATAAATAATAAATTTAATATTTTAGATCAGATCAAACAATATATATATTTGTAAATGTATATGTTTATATATATGTATGTATATATACATACATAGATATATTTATACATACATACACATATATATGTATGTATGTATGTATGCATGTATCAATCTATACATATTGTATATTTTACAAAAAAATCTACCATATTTTTATGTTTGTGGATATGTTGAAAGTAAGGCTTGAATTTTAGTATATTACAAATTTGTGTGTGTGTTTGTGTGCGCATGCGATTTCTATATACACACAAAAACATAGATATTTATATATATACATATACACACACACATGTATATTACTTTTTGATATTGGTTATATTATGGTAACCTTGAAAGACATGGACGTGACTTCGAAAATCAAATACTTAATATTAATCATAATATATTCATTTATATATGTGCATATAATTATTATATCAATTTGTCTTAAATAATAATAAACTTAAATATATAAATTATACCTAATGTATAATGAACAGCCATATATAAAGGATAAAGGCATCTAAATTGACTAAAAATTTAAATGTATATATATATATATATATATATATATATATCTCTGTGTGTGTGTGTGTGTGTGTGTGTGTGTGTGTGTGTGTGTGTGTGTCTGTGTGTGTAAATGTATATGTTTATATATATGTATGTATATATACATACATACATATATAGATATATTTATATATATATATATATATACATACATACATGCATGCATATATACATACGTACATACATACATACATACATACAACATACATCCATACATACATACATACATATATATATGTATATGTATGTATGCATGTATGTATGTATGTATGTATACATACATACATGTGTATATATATATATATATGTGTGTGTGTGTGTGTGTGTGTGTGTATATATAGATATACATATATATATAGATATACATATATATATATAGATATACATATATATATATATACATACATACATATATATATATACATACATATATATATATATACATATATATATATACATACATATATATATATATATATATATATATATATATATATATATATATATATATATATATATATATATATATATATATATGCATGTATGCATGTATCAATCTATACATATTGTATATTTTACAAAAAATCTACCATATTTTTATGTTTGTAGATATGTTGAAAGTAAGGGTTGAATTTTAGTATATTACAAATTTGTGTGTGTGTGTGCGCGCATGCGATTTCTATATACACACACAAACATAGATATTTATATATATACATATATGCGCACACGTGTATATTATTTTTTGATATTGGTTATATTATGGTAATCTTGAAAGACATGGATGTGACTATTCGACAATCAAATACTTAATATTAATCATAATATATTCATTTATATATGTGCATATAAGTATGATATCAATTTGTCTCAAATAATAATAAACTTAAATACATAAATTATATCTAATATATAATGAACAAACATATATAAAGGATAAAGGCATCTGAATTGACTAAAACTTTAATAGTCCCTCTTATTCAAAAAGGATAAATAGATTTTGATAATCAAAGGTAAAAGACGATCACTATTTTGAATAACCCAAAGATGATCAACAAGGTGAATCTAAGCTCTTATTTATTAAAATACCTAGTATGCATTTATACAAGCAACCCAAAGATAATCAAAATGATTATATCTAAACTCTTAGTTGTTAGTCTCACAAAATTAATACTTCCCTCATACCCAATATGCATCTATACAAATAACTCAATGATAGTCAATTTAATAACATCTAAGTAGTTAGTTGTATGTCTCAGAAGATGCATATTCTTGTGATTTAAATGTATAACACTTACTCAAAATGTATAACATGGAGTTTAGCCAACTAAAGCTGCCACACATCAACTCTCCCTCTTAGCTAGGGAGGATAAACACAAGACATATATTACACCATTGATAATATTATGAATGAAAAATTTTAAGGATATCCTTGATCAAAAGATATCCATTGTTATGATATCACATTTGATATCATGAGTATCTCTCTCCCAAAATACATGATATTCACCAATTACTTAAATGTATGATATCACATCTGATATCAAGAGGATGGGCCTCTCATAATATTGATGATATAGATAGAACAAGAAAGAATATAATTTTTTTATACTAAGGATGTTATTTAGTTAACCTTATGTGATTTTGGTCTTATTTCTTCAGAGGGAGTAAACCATATTGAGATGTATAATCTTGTAATTCATGAATATATCTTGTGACTATGTGATTTAATTTTCCTACCACTTGTGTATGTCATGAGGAAGTGATGACTTTCAAATGATGTCACCTATATTTGTAGAAGTTACTGTAAGGTGATGATCTTACAATAAGTTGTATTAAGAGATATCAAACCTTATTGTTGATATTCTAGGAGGCCAATACTCTTTATATTAGATGTGATACCATACATTTGAGTAATTGGTGAATATCATGTATTCTAGGAGACCAAAATTAATGATATTAAATGTGATATCCTAATGATGGATATATTTTTATCAAAGATATCCTTAAAAAATTTCATTCCTAGTATTACAAATGGTATAATATATCTCTTGTGTTTATCCTTCCTGGCTAAGAGAGAGTGTTGATGTGTGGCAGATTTAGTTGGATAAACTCCATGTTATACATTTTGAGTAAGTATTCTACTTAAATAATGAGAATATGCATCTTGTGAGGCTTGCAATTGATTTCTTAGATGTTTTTGAAGTATTAGATAACATTCAAAAGGACACGGGGTTGACCCCAGAGTACAAAAAGGTTGAAGGATCATCTGGAGGTTACCTCCCAATCATCTAGCTGATATTGATTTTATACTTTGAAAAAGCTACAAGTTCTAGAATAGAACAAATCGTTACCAACATTCATGTTACTTGCCAACAAAGAAAACGTAAAAGTATTCTAGCAGCAAGAAAACCTATTACTACTATCAGACCAACACTTAAACATTTACATATATAATCAAACCCCATAGAGCACCAACATCAAAGTGATCAAAAACATGAAAATAAAAAGAAAAATAAAATTAGGGCTAGTTGAACCCTCATTCTTCTCTGGTTCCTCATTCTTCTTCTCCTTAGGCTCATCCCTGTTCACATCCACCCCCTCCTCTTTGAAAAGTTTTTCAAGGAGTGTCTTCAACCTATTCTATGCCAGGAAGATGTAAATGGAGTAAGTAGTTACACTATCCTTTCCCAAGTCCTTCATGTCCTTATTCATCTGTAGAAAATAAAGACTAGTGATAGAAGAATGCACAATTTTTGAGCAAAATTCTACTAGTGTGTCAAATTTTTGAAAGATGTCAATGTGATTGTCTACCATCTTCTTCATTGACTACTCCAACATATCCAACCAAGTCTTTGTTTGGCTTTGTTCATGGCTATGCTTCCCTTTTTGCTCCCCACATTTGTAAGTGCCTTTTGTGTGGGAGGTGATGTCCTCCCCCTCGCTTCTTAGGGATGGGATAGCTTCTGTAGACACCTAAAAACCTTTAGAAAATAAAGTATTTTTATTTTCTGAAAAATTTCTGATGACATCATCATTTATTAATTATTTATTTATTTAATTTATTTATTTATTTTTATGCCATTAAATCCCTTTATCTTAATTAAAAATATTTAATTAAGGAATCCCTCCCAAAAATGTTTAAATCTTATTTAAACATTATTTCCTTATTTATTAATTATTTAATTAATAAATTGACCAAAAAACCCAAAATAAATTTAAAAAATTATTTTTTGCCGAAAACTTGGCCAATTTCCTTAAGACCACTAACCTCTTCCAAAATCTTCTAATCTTTCTTTAATTTTGATTAAAGGCTAATCCCATCATTTCCTACCACTAATCCCAACTCAAAATATTTAATTAAGATTAAATATTAATCCTCATGTTTATTAAAAAATTTTAATAAATATCTCCTCAACCCAAACCCTTGAAATAAATAAAACTTTATTTATTTCCGAAAAATTTAATTTATCCTCACCCTAAGAAGTTCTAGACTCTTCTAGAAAGTCTTCATCCTCATCCTAGGAAATTCTAGACTATTCTAGAAAGTCTTTATCCTCATCCAAAGTCTAGACTCTTCTAGAAGATGTCTTTAAACCTAATCCTAATCCCCTCCTAACCTTGTCACATTCCCTAAACATGGGTTAAGACTTACTAACCCAAGCCAAAGTTAACAAATATGTCCTCCTTCACCCACCCTCATTAAAAGCCATCCACTTGCCTATCCCTAAGCTAATCCTAAACCATCCTAATCCATCCTCTAATCATTTGCACAAGCCTAAGGAAGCTTAAAACCTTTCTAATCAAGCCCAAGTCGAAATTCCTCTCATCTCCCTCAAAATATCTCAACCATAAAACTTTATGAAGCCCACTAGGCCATAAATGACTCTTCCAAGCCCTTTTATTGCTCTTACAAGCCATTATGAGGGTCTTTATGAAGATTTTATCCCTTGAGCCTCCTTTGTTGACTCATCCTTCCCCTTTCCTCCATCCTCTCACCATGTGACATGTGTCACTCCTTGATTGGCTGTAAGGAAGCACAATCCATGTGCTCTCCTCTCATGCAATCTGAGCCCTCCATGAGCTTTTTCCCATCCTTGCATCTTAGCCCTCAATCCCTCAAGCCTCTTGCCTATAAATTGGATCCTTCCCCTTTGCAAAATAACACAATCCATGAAGTAAAGTCATAATTCCATTTTAAGAAGCCATTTTACATCAAAACCATACACTCACACCCAAATTCCAACTCCATTTGAAGCCCTTTTTGAAGCATAAGCTTGAGCATACATCCTATCTATTTAGACAAAGCTACTCAAAAAGAGAGCTTCTCATTGAGAGAGCCCATTAATGGCTCATATTCTCAATTGAGAGCTCATCTTAGTCTATCTTTAAGTTTATGAATTTTGTTTAGTTTTTAGAAGCTTTATTTAAATTTGGTTTCTATTAGCATACTAACATTGCTCATATACAGCTTCAAGGGTCTCCAAGATGTGTGAGGGACCAGTTGAGCTAGGGACAGGCTTCTTTCTAGTCTCCTAGGGCTGTGGGGGACTTGAATTTCTCTAATTGGTGATGTTTTCTAGTTCTCCAACATTCTATTTGTTCCTCCTTGTTTCTATATCTCAATTAGTGGGGCTTATTTTTACCTCTGAGGTAGGGGTTTTTTTATTTTTTTGTGGCTTGAACTAGGGCTAGGGTCCATTGATATTTGGGGAGTGATAGTAGCCAATGGGTTGACTAGAAGCTATAGTTTTAAGGCAAGGTGGTATTTGTATATTTTATTCATTAAACCCTAGTGAATGAGATAAATGGGTTTACCTTCCTCTTCCTTCTTTCTAACCTTATAGACACAATCTTCCATTGAATTAAAAAAAGATATTAAAATGAAATCTAATCCAAGTTCTTGAAATGGTTGAGAATGTAGAAATGATAGTAATAAAGTACCTAGAACTAATCCTCAAGGGTAATATACCTCATTATGGCATAGAAAATAACATCCTAGGGATTTGGAAGATCCTTTGGGGAAAACCCACCACGCATTCAAACTGCCTTCTCATTAAACTTGACAAACTTGCATAGAGTGGTTTCATTCTAGCCTACTTGATCTAATTCTTGCCCCCTAGGGAAAGCCCTCCAACCTTAGCACCAAGCTCTTCTATGATTTTGAATGCCATCCCATTGATGTTCACTTTTCTTTTGTTCCACAAGTTGAAGAATTCCATCAAGATGTGCTCATCATGTTTTTCCATCCCTTCCATAAATGGTAATAAATCACCTTCCCAAAGATGAACCATAATAGATTTAGTCTTATAGATGCAAGCCTCAATTCCCATTGGTTCAATGTAGTCACTGGCACCCATACTTCTACCCAACTCAACCACCAACTCCTCAGGTTTTTCTAAAATCTCCTTGTTGCAGGTTTGGAACTCACCGTACGTTAAATAAATTGCACCTAGGATTTAAATGTTAAGGAAAGAAAACCTCCCTAAGCAACATGTGTTAACAGTCTCACTCCTTCTATAATCGCCTATTGCTAGTTGTAGTTGAATTGGGGTTTGATTAAAGTGTCTTTTTCATCTTTTTTTGTCAGTTTTTTATATCTTGAAAAAACCAATCCATTCATCCTTTTATGGAAATAATAAAGGCTTATTGTAAGAGGATTATAAAAGTGAATCCTCATGCAATATTTCCAAAATATAACTTTATGAAGGGAAATCCTCCTTGCTTCCTTTCCATGTAGATACTTAGAGGTGCACCAGTTGTTGTGATGATTCATGCAACATTATGATAAGTACAGTCACATTCCATCATCACTTGAGTTGATGATATAATTTGGCTCATATCCTCCCATTCGATTAGTTGTGTGACATTATGGCCAAATTTCACCAACTCTTTTGCCACACCATTGTTTACATTTTTTTTCCTTCTGTAATCACTGTCACCAGCTGTAGTTGGAGTTGGTTTTGATTAAAGTGTCTTTTTCATCTTTTTTTGTTAGTTTTTTATATCTTAACAAAGCCACTCCATTCGTCCTTTTACAAAAATAATTAAGGCATGTGGTAAGAGAATTATAAAATTAAATCATGATGCAATCTTTGCAAAATATCACTTTATGAAACAAAATCCTCCTACCTTCCTGCCCACATGGATACTTAGAGGCATGCCAACTATTGTGATGATTCATGCAACATTATGATAAGTACACTCACATTCCATTATCACTTGATTTAATGAAGGAACTCGGTTGATATCCTCCTATCTGATTAGTCATCTAGCATTATGGCCAAACTTCACCAACTTGTCCACCATGCCATTGTGTGCTTAGATGTTATTAAATTGACTATCTTTTAGTTTCTTATATAGATGCATATTGGGTATTAGGTAAGTATCCATTTTGGGAGACTAACAACTAAGAGATTAGATATCATCATTTTTATTATCTTTGGGTTATTTGTATAAATGCATACAGGTATTTAATAATTAATATCTTAGATGTTACATTATTAATCATCTTTGGGTTATTCAAATACTAATCATCCTTTACCTTTGATTATCAAAATGTATTTATCCTTCTTGATTAATTCCTACTGTTAAAGATTTAGTCAATTTGGATATCTTTATCCTTTATGTGTGTTCATCATATATTAGATATAATTTATATATGTAAGTTTATTATTATTTGAGAGAAATTAAAATAAGTGTGTGTGTGTGTGTGTGTGTGTGTGTGTGTGTGTGTGTGTGTGTGTGTGTGTGTGTGTGTGTGTGTGTGTGTGTGTGTGTGTGTGTGTATAAATTAATAAATTAATATATTATGATTAATATTAAGTATCTAATTATTGAATAGACATGTCCCATGAAGCAACATGTGTATTCATGTCCTATGATCAATATAAATGTGGAAGAAAGTTGCTTTGAAAATAATATACCTAAAATATGGTAGTGTAATTGCATGTGCAATGAATGTCACAGAAATACACCTCTATCTTCTAGGTATAGCCCACTAGATTTAGCAATCACTTATTTAATAATCTCAAATTAAATCACATTGAAAATGACATGGGAGTATTTTTTGTAGTTAAGAAATTGGATGAAGACATTCTCATTATAGTCATCAATACATTTGATAAAGAAAACTAAGACCCCCCTCACATAGATAAGTACAAGCCATTTCACTACTTTTTATGGAATCCTCAATATCACTTCACTCAATGTGCATATGATTAACATCCATCTTTCTGCTCTCCCCTAAATCCACAACTAACTCCTCTAAGGAATCCAACATAATCCCACCTTCAATAGAAAAAAAAAACCTCGAGATTGATGAAGTACATTGTAATCTATTCTTTATACATTAAACAAAATCTCCTAAGAAATAAAATTTGACGAGAATGGTGTTGATGTCAAAAATTACTTTCTTATGGGAAAATTGTGAAATTAACAAGGATTAATTACTCTATCTAGTATGCCACCATAAAAGGAAAACATACGAACTTGTTTCATAAACCCACAAGTGATCATTATTTAATAAGCTCATCCTTTTCTTACTAAAATAATCCTTGCATATCATTTCTTTCATGTCACATAGATTGTTTGAAAGAAAAGAGAGTAATAAATATGAGAAAGGGTTATCACTATTCTAACAACACCATTCAAATTTTAAAAGTGTCTTTCGCTTGTCGAAAGGATTGTCATACTAAAAAGGCCATTATTGTATTGGCACAAGAACATGAGGCCTACCAATCCCATTGAGTCAACTTTTATCACTCCCCATAAGGGTTTCAAATGAATCTGGCAAGCCTTCAACATTTCTCCAAAGTTGCAAATCCAAGGTAACTTTTTCATATATGGAAAGAGTATATGCCACCTATTTCTCTTCATGGTAAATATGTTGAATGGAAACATCATATGTAATCTATCAATTAAAGTTTTAATGTCACTAATAATCATAGAAACCTTCCATCTAATTATCAATTAACCTTTGGCCACCTCAGTAATTATTGTTGAGTCCCCCTCCACCACTAGCTAAAGTAAACCAATTGAGATAGTACATTTATTCATGTAGAAAAGGCCCATGGCTTCAACAACATTGCTAGGATTTACTCTACATGTTATCACATATCTCATCATTAATTTACCTTGATCATCTTTTATATTCCCCTGGAAGCCACAAACCATTCCTAGGATGAAGCAAAAAATTTTAGTTTGAACAAAGAGGTTGGAGGGGCTTTCCATTTAATGTTCTTTGTAAAAATAATTTTAGAATTATCAAAATTGTAGATGAAATAAAGAGTGCCCCAATTATCATCCACAACATGATCACATCGAGAGGGATGGATATGAGAGTTCCATTTCTAAATAGGACAACATTCATTGATAAGATTCACCAAAATTTGTAAAGTGATGAAAGGGGAGAGCATCTTTCCCTGAAGATGTGATTGTTCCTTTCCTTTCATAGGTACTAGTAGACATACAAAGGTATAAATTTCCTCAGTATCCTTAAGAGAGGATGATCAAATGGGCATTTCTAGTTTTTTTTTTTTTTTATGAGGTTCATAATTGAAGACCTAGGAAAGCTAAATTCTTTGTGAGATTGTCAACCAAACTATTGTGTCATAAGGACAATGAAAGAGGAGGTGGTGGATTGATTCCCCCTCATTACTACAAAGAACACAATGATTGTTCAAATGGAAGCCTCTCTATTTGAGATTGTCAATACTAACTATACTATCATGAACATCTAACTACCAAAAGACTTTTCTTTTTTTGAGAATATAGGGATTCCAAACATCGTCATTGTCCTCCAGGTATATAATGATATGATAAGTCAATTTAACAATGAACTTACTCAAATAATTCAAACCCTAAATAGTATTTTCCTCTCTCAAGAACATAGGGATATGAATTACTTCAATAATACTTTATAGCTTCTCTAAAAGTCTAGTAATATTATGGTTCTAAACATTAATGGATAACTTACACCATTTAACATTGATATCAATATAATTGATATGTCTCCAACCATAGTGGTAAATAAAAATGCTTTTGATTTCAGTAAAGAAGGTTTGATTATGATGGTCCCACCAAAATATCTTCTCAAAATTTGATGGCATTTGATCCCCCATAATCCATCTCTTCCTTAGAAATTGTTGACTTCAAGTCACATTAGTCAAATTTTATGGTCAAGTATGAAGGTCATTATTGCAGAACTCATGAGACAATGAATAATCCTTCAAGTGTTTAGGTCTAATGATTTTGTACCATCTAAAAGTGTTTTGAATCAGCCTTAATCCCACTTTAGCAATGAGATCCCTATTGAGATAATTGATTCTCCTCAAATTTTACCCCCTCATTGATTTCGATTTGTAGATTTTTTCCAAGCTAACAAAGCTCATCTTGGGTCTCTTATTAGTACCTGAAAACAAATATTTGTGCTATATTCTTTCTATCATATCCGTATATCTACTAGATATTATTTTAAAAGATAAGAAATAGATAGGTATACCTTAGGGATAGGCTAAGAGGAGATATAAATTGTTTTCTTTACTTGGAGATTTTCCTTTCAAACCTATAATTTTTCTTTGCATGAGCTCTATAATAGTGTTCTAGAAGTTGGGAGAGAACTCCTTAATGGTAAGTGACAAGCCAAGATAAGTCTCAGATAGGGATGTCACCTAAAAATTAATCTCTCAAGTTAGCTTTCTTTGCAAGTCCATCTCCATGTTAAAAATTTACAATTTGTTCTTTTTGTAGTTTATGTTTTGACTATAGACTTGAACATATTAGTTCAGGAGCTCTATCCAAACTCTAGCCTCTCTCATTGAGGATAAGCCATAAAGGAAGGTGTAATCTATAAAATAGTGTAGAACTTTAGAAGGGGGTCCAAAAGGTTGGATTAATCTCCTTGATCATTACCTACTCCACTAAAGTATACAATTTTGGCCAAGAATCTTAACCAAGATAATAAATTGGTAGGAGGATAGGGGTTCTCCCTTTGTAATCCCCTAAAAGTAGTAAGAAAATTCTAAGTAGTACCATTAATTAATATAAAAAAAATTGATTCTATTAACCAATTATTTAATTAGAAGAATAAAATTTTCCCTAAATGAAATTTTATGAAGAATTTCAAATAATTATTCCCTCAGGACCTTATTGCTAGCTTTGGAGTTGTTGATTTTCATGGACATATTAGGATTTCTACTCTTCTCCATAAAATGAAGAACTCCATAGGAGCTTATTATCACATCAAGAATGTTAACCTCATAATGGTTTTTGACAATTGAGTGCCAACACACTTAATCACATTCTCCATTGGAGCCGAGTACATCATGTATTCCAAGCCACAACATGAGCTGAGTCACAAAAGCCATCAGGTGCTGAGTGATCTTTAGGTGCCAAGAAGCTTTCAGGTGTCGAGTGAAGATCAGGTGCTGAATGAGTACAGGTGTCGAGCATGATCCAAGTACCGAGCATCATTCAAGTGCAGAATCTTAAAGGATGTCGACCAAGATAGGAGTATGTACAAAAGTTGAGTTATAGAACGTGTTGAGCATCAGGAAGCAATAAGTGTCGAGTAACACAGAATCAACATATGAGTTTGAAACTTCACAAACTCATATGTAAAATATTCTCATAGCCAACATAAGACAAATCTCAAAGGATCTAAGTGATAAGATCAAATCATTTATATTTCCTATGCAATCTACATGTAGCCAATAAGAAAAATGGAGAAGGCATGCAACAAATAAGTGATCTGCAAGGAATAAGCAAATATCAGAGATTAAATATGGATCATAGATCCATACCTAACCCTAAGTCTTCGAGTGTCTTTATAAGGAAGAAGAAATTAGATCAAGATCAAATAGAGAGAGAGGCGAATGATAAAGGTGTGTAAAGAAAACTATTTTCACAGAAAAGAAGTATCAGATCTCAAAAAGGATCAAGATCATAGAAGAGTAGATCAAGTGCCTGTATTCAGCAATCGAAGGATTGTAAGCCATCAAGTTTATCATACCTAATAGTCTTTAGCCATTGTATTAGAAAGTAAATCCTATGATGATAGGTTAGCTTAGCAGCTATTTTGTAAATCCTTTCAATAGGTGATTAAATCCTTTAACAGGGTAACACTTAGTGTAAAGTGTTTAAAATCCTTTAACCAGGTCACTATTGATACAGTGTAAAGCCTTTGATAGGGCAGCCCTTTAACAAGGCAGACCATCAAAAGTGGTTAAACATTATTACTGCAGTGATTTTGTGGGTATCATCCCCACCCAAATTTTACCTTGTTATTTCTGGAGGGTTTCTGGGTTACCAAACCTTAAGTGTTATGTGGTGATGCTTATTTGTTTCTTATGATTGCTTAAAGTTTATATGCATGCAATTTACTTACAGTTAAGAAGTTTTAAAGGTCAAAGCACAATACTTCTAATTCACCCCCTCCCCCTCTCAGAAGCATTCTTTCCAATAAGATATTCCAACAATTGGTATCAGAGACATAGTTTCTCTCAAAGATAAGCCTAACAGCTTGGAGGAAAAGATCTAAGCATGGAAGTCTTCAAACTTGGAAAGATCATTAAAAATATAGTAATAGATGTGCATCTTGCTCTACAAAAGGTAGAGGAAGCTAGAGTGGAATTAAGAAAATCTTTAAAAAGAAGAAAGGAGATAGCCATAGCTGAAAATGACATACATTACAAGGAGATTGATACCACACAAGTGTTTGCCAATGGAGACACTAAAGAATTTGATGCAGCAATAGCTGAACTGATGGAGAAAAACAAAGATCAAGCAAATGAGATAAGATCTCTCACGATGGAACATGAATCACAAGCCATAATATTATGTGAAATCATTGATCAAAAGAAAAGAGTAGTTGAGGACAAAGTCATGATGGAAGATGAAAAAGAAATCTTGCAAACAGACCAGAAGAGAAGAGTACTAAATTAACAAGGATCTCAAACATGCAAATGGATACTCTTACTCAAATGATGAACCTTCATCATGAACTTAATATGAAAGATATTGAGATCTCTACTCTGAGGATGTAGAATGAACAATTACAAAATGAACTAAATAGAGAAAAGGAGATAGCAGAAAATCTCAACAAGTCAAGCAAAGCCATAAAGTACTTTGAACAGTTACTGAAATTCCCAAGATCAACTCATTTCTGTAATAAAAAGGGACATACCGTTAATATTTGCAGGAGAAGAAGAATCAATCAGTATGACACACACAAAAGCAAGAGTTACTATCACAAGTACAAAATGAAAGAACATATGACACAAGACTATAGATTCAAAATCCCAAGAACACAAAGATTTGATGGACATTGTCATAATTGTAAGAAATATGGACATAGGTCATTCGAATGTAGATCAAAGCCCATGTGGACATCATATCAATGAGAAAAAGGGAATGAAAGTTACTACTGTTGGGATTATAACACTAGGTACAGTTGTCACTATTGCCAGTAATATGGACATACACCCCAAAATTGCATAAGAACACATTTCAAGGGAAACTATAAAAGATGGTTGAGTCAAACTACATGTTTTAGTTGCTTGAAAACTGGTCATACCAGAAAAAACTATCCAACAAGGTCCAAAGCACCAAATACTGATGCCAACAAAGGAAAAAAAAAGATTGATGTCATAAGAGGACAAATGAACAAGACTTGGAAGAAGAAAGATGAGTGTAGTATATCAAGTAAAGGGATCACTTCACCTAACGGGTCAAGTGATCACACTTCATCAAACTAAACATAAGGGAGATGTATGGGACTGATATACAAAGTTATATCATACATCAGTCCCAAGAAAAAGAAGCACTGAAAAGAAGAATTAAGAATAAGATAAGATGTTAAGACTAAACTTGAACAATGATGTCGAGTCATCTTTGGATGCCGAGTGAAACTGCTTTGGGTGCCGAGTTATCAACAAAGTAAGTATAGATGTCGAGTGGATACCGAGTTGAAGAACATTTGGAAGCTGAGTGACAGGTGTAGGTACTAAAATGCATTAAATGCAAAAGTGTCCTCTATTGTTTAAAAGTTAAATTTGATTCATTCTTGAGTCATTCAAATGAAGAGCGATTATTTTGAGCATGTCTAAGTGATTTTCAAGCTTTCAACCAGTGATTTGTAGCAAATCAACATCCACCCAAGCGATTAAAGTATCTATTCAGGTATTTTCCACAAGTGCCAAGTTTTACAGTTTGAAAAGTTTTGCTTTAAATTGTTAAAACCCTAGTTCGGATACAAATGGCGACAAGCTCAAAAATGACCCAAGAGAAAATGAGTCATGGAATTCAACTTGTCAACAATGAAGATAAGCAACTTGAGTTTAGACCAATACCAGAGGTTGCATACAAAAATGATCCCACTGGTGCCCTATCTGCCATTCTTGAAAATGTTGTTATGGTTCAGGATGTGCGAAAAATGCTACAATTGTAAAATAGGAGCAACAGGAGATTTGGAAATCTTCAATGCCTATGACAAACTCTGTGAAAATGGTATTTTGAAAGATGAGTTTTCTATCATAGAAAAGAAGGGTTTAACCAAAGCCCTAGTTTTCCCAATAGTATTAAAAAATGAGTGGATACGCATTATACTCAGTAGAATCCATGATGGATCATTCTAGCTAGAAAAAGGGCAAGTTAAGATTACTTAGAAAATGGTTCATAGGGTTACTGGTTTTCCAACCCTAGATCAGCCAAAAACATTGAGGAGGGAAAAGAAGGAAACAATTGAGAAAAATATAGGTGCAAAATGGAACAATAGAGGAATGACCATAGATACTGTTACTGATCCTCTTTTAGATTTTGTTGTAAGGATCATATCACATAAGTTCTACCAATCTAGCTAGTTAAATAGTGTACCCTACATAGCAGTTGATGTGGCATACAAAATTGTAAAGAAAGACCACACTTATGATCTTGCAGAACTCCTATTGCAACAGATTAATGAAAATCTTGCAGCTATTAGAAAATCCAAAGGAGCACAGTGTAAATTTGGTTCAGTATTGGTTTGCATGTTCTTCTATGTAATGAAGGAATTTGCTTCATTTGGCAAAGTAAATTGGAGCCAAAATAAGACCATTGTTGATCAAATTAATGATTTCATTGCACAAATGGGAGATAGCTTTGATGATCAAATGTCTATCTATTTTGAAGATTTCAAAAATGCAATGAAGAACAGAATGAGAATACCAGTCTCACTGGTAGAAAAGCATTGTAAATGATATATGTTTTCTTGTTGATATTGATTACACCTACATACAAGCAGTCCTTCCTAGAACAAGATGGCTAAGACCATTAGGATATGAGCTTAATGTTGACCAAGCTTTTGCAGCCATCACAACTTTACTTGTAGAAGATATGGACAAATCTGCCAAGGGATTTGGGACATATGACACTGTAAAATCAAGAGTTGTAACAAAACTCAAGATAGCCTCAACAGTAAAGAAAAAGGACAAGCTAGTAAAGCAGATAAAGAATAAATTTGGTGTTGGAGAATCAAGTGCAGCAGATGAAGAAGAAGAGAATAGTGAAGGAGAAGAAGAAGGTGAGCTAGAACAAGAGCCACTTGAACTGACTCAAAAACAAGGTGAAGAGAAAGATAAGAGCTCCAAGGAAACAAAAACCAAGGAAGCACCTATTAGAGGCAAAGTCATTAAAAGGAAAACAAAGACCTTTCCTGCCTCTCAGCCCTCACCAAAGAAAGTTGTCATGCAAACACCAAAGAAGCCAACAACCAGAGCTACAACAAGGGCCTCTACCCAAAAGGCTAAAGAAGAAGCCACAAAGAAGAAAAATACAAAGTCATAGGAAGAGCCAAAGAAAAGGAAAAGATATGTGGCCCAACCTAATACTGATGAAGAAGATCAGACTGGAGAGGTAAGTCCTCCTAAATTTTAAATTGATATGTTATGTAAGAAGATTAGGAATGGAGACCTAGATGAAATTAAAAAGCTTGATTTCAATAAGTTTAGTAAAGAGGAACAAAGTAGCATAGAATAATTAGTCTATTCATTTATGGCACAGTTTAAGTATACACCTCTTGAACTAGATGGACAATTGCCAAAGGAATTGTCTAAAATTGTAGAAGACAGGTGGCATTTTTGCCTAATGATGGAGAAAGAAATGAGGGAATCAACCCTAGCAAACTTACTACCTGATTTGACAAAAGAATAGGTAATTCAAGCAGTCAAAAGGCATAATGAAAGGTTTACACCCAAATATAGGGCATTCTCCATCCTACAAAACAAAATTGAAGAAGTTGTGCAAAGAAAAACAAGAGTATGCAAAAACTTGTACAAAACATTTGAAGATGTTCTTGAAGAAATATACAAAGAAGAAGCTATTGACAAACCAGAAGAAAGAAGGAAGAGGAAAGAAGAGAAAACTGAAGAAGAGAAAAAGGTTGAAGAAGAGGAAAATAAGAAAGAAAGAGAGGAGGAAAGGAAAGATGAAGAAAAAGGAACTGATGAATAGCAAAGTGTGCAAGACACACATCCTTCACCTCCTAGCTCGCCTCATTCACCTACCACACCTGCAAAAACCATAAAGATTAAGGATGTTGTTGACACCACTTGTCAAAACATCAATCCACTAACTATAGCAGATCTTACCAAGATCCTTGACCAAACAAATTTACAAGCACAATTATGTACAAATCCCATATTGGTTAGTGTGGATAGTCTTCAAAAGTCAATAGATAAACTTAAAGAGGTCAAGGTGCCATCACAACAACCACCTCAAATCACTCAAACTACTGGACTTACATTTCTACCACCTCCGTCACCACCAAGATTAGGCACTCAAACTCATCAGGAGCGGAGTGCAACGACAAAGGTTATCATAGGGACAATAGCTTAGATAGTGAGTACACCCCCAGTAGTAGAAACACAACAAGAAGAAGACAAGAAAGAAGAAGAGGAGAAGGAAGAAACCCAAAATAAAGAGGAGTTTGTAATACAAACCTTGGTAGAATTACCAAAAATAGCAACTCCCACCAAATCCAGTCATGAGCAGAGTACTGAAAATATAACTTTACATATCAGTACTCCAAGTTCAAGTTCTACAAGGGTAGCCAGGACCATCCATTATGGTATTCCTGAGCTTGATGAAGAAATCAAAATACCCTATTATGATTCAAGCTCTCTCAATGAAGAAAAGATGAATGAAATACATAGTGCATTGGATAAGAGGAGGAGACAAGAGGCAATGAGAAGAGACTACAAATATAAGCAGGCAATGAATGAAATAAAAGATATATTCATGGATGCTTTTAGTCTTCAACCTCCAGATGCAAACAGGCCAATACTTGAGCAATTATCTAATATAGTTGATCAAATAAATAATGAAGACCATGATACTAATGCAAAACTATTGGAATGGTCAAAAAAGAAGTTTTTGGGCAAAGTCAACTAGAAAATAGCTAATAACATAATTTTGGGATAGGTTGACCTAGCCAAGAAATTAGAAAATGTAAAAAGTGTATTAGGGAACATATTTTCCCTTTACAGTAAATTGTGTGATTTTTCCAAGTTCATACATTAAATAAATCAAAAAAAAATTGAATCTTAAGAGTAAATTAAAACTCTCTAGCATGCAACTACCCTCTGATCCTACACAGAGTGCAACACAATTTTCTCATACCTTACACACTTAGAGGGAATTAGCTGCATTATTAGCAGAAGAGGCCACTATCAAAGAAAAGCTGATGCAAATTCAAGCCTCCATAACTCCTCAACTAGAAGTATTGCACAAGGAGAAATTGTATGCAGAAACAGTCCTGAAGAAGGATCCCAATATTTCTACACATGAAGGACTTGTTGATCTCACAGTAGAGCTTACAATCCAACAAAAGTCATTGGATATTGCCTTAAATAACTGGGATGCAGCTCTCCAAATACTCCTTGAGGTAAACAAGACATTTTTGGCCAAACATGGCATTACTATTTAGGATCCTTTCACATAAGTGTCAAAAAGGGGGAGATAATGAGTTAATGAAGGAGCATAATACACGGCACAAGATCAACACAAGATAGCACAGATACTAGCACAATCAACTTAGGGGGAGTTACACAGATTTTGAGGTATATATACATTTTGCAATTTTGAGTAAGGTTTTTTCAACCTCTATATATACTGAGTAATTTAAGTACATGTACTCATAAGGTCAGTTAAGTGTTTTTGTCACTCATGTCAAAGGGGGAGATTGTTAACCTCATAATGGTTTTTGACAATTGAGTGCCAACACACTTAATCACATTCTACATTGGAGCCAAGTACATCATGTATGCCAAGACACAACATGAGCCGAGTCAAAAAAGACATCAGGTGCCGAGTGATCTTCAAGTGTCGAGTAGCTTTTAGGTGCCGAGTGAGTACAGGTGTCAAGCATGACCCAAGTACCGAGCATCATTTAGGTGTCGAATCTTAAAGGATGTCGAGCAAGATAGGAGTATGTACAGAAGCCGAGTTACAGAAGGTGTTGAGCATCAAGAAGTACTAAGTGTCGAGTAACACAAAATCAACATATGAGTTTGAAACTTCACAAACTCAGATGTAAAATATTTTCATAGCCGACATAAGACAAATCTCGAAGGATCTAAGTGATAAGATCAAATCATTTATATTTCCTATGCAATCTACATGCAGCCAATAAGAAAAATGGAGAAGGCATGCAACAAATAAGCGATGTGCAAGGAATAAGCAAATATTAGAGATTAAATATGGATCGTAGATCCATACCTAACCCTAATTCTTCGAGTGTCTTTATAAGGAAGACAAAATCAGATCAAGATTAGATAGAGATAGAGGCGAATGATAAAGGTGTGTAAAGAAAACTATTTTCATAGAAAAGAAGTATCAGATCTCAAAAAGGATCAAGATCACAGGAGAGCAGATCAAGTGCCTGTATTTAGAAATTGAAGGATTGTAAGCCATCAAGTTTATCATACCTAATAGTCTTTAGCCATTGTATTAGAAAGTAAATTATATGATGATAGGTTAGCTTAGCAGCTATTTTTTAAATCCTTTCAATAGGTGATTAAATCCTTTAACAGGGTAACACTTCATGTGAAGTGTTTGAAATCCTTTAACCAGGTCACTAGTGATACAGTGTAAAGCCTTTGACAGGGCAGACCTTTAATAGGGTAGACCATCAAAAGTGGTTAAACATTATTACTGCAGTGATTTTGTGGGTATCATCCCCACCCCAGTTTTACCTTCTTATTTCTAGAGGGTTTCTGGGTTACCAAATCTCAAGTGTTATGTGGTGATGCTTATTTTTTTCTTATGATTGCTTAAAGTTTATATGCATGCAATTTACTTATAGTTAGGAAGTTTTAAAGGTCAAAGCATAATACTTCTGATTCACACACCCCCCCCCCCCCCCCCCCCCTCTCAGAAGAATTCTTTCCAATAAGATATTCCAACAAAGAATTTGTCTTCTAGGCACAAAGCCATTTTGGGTAGGGTTGTTGAATTTATCTAATAAAGGTAGAGAGAGTCTTATAGATTATATTTCAAAGACTAATAGGTCTAAAATCTTCCACTCTAGTGGATTCCCAAACTTTGGGTACAATATTAATATAGGTTTGATTTAGTTCTCTTAGGATTCATCTCCTCCTTATTAAATATCTTGTAGCATTCATTAGATCACACTTAATGATCCCGCAAAGCTCCTATAATAAAGTCACGAGAAGCAATCCATTCATAAAGCTTTGAAATCTCCCATAGAAGACGACATTTTTAATTTCTACCTCTTTGACCTTCTCAATTAGATTCTTATTCATATCATCATCAATAATCAAGGTGATGTACTCTAGTAACATGTCCTTATGCCTAGGATCATGCATCTAAGGCTGACTATTTTAGATATCCCAAAAGTAATTGGTCGCTTAGTTACTAAAATCAACTTCCTACACCAACTCCCTATTATTATCTTTTAGTAATTTAGTGATAGTATTCCTTTTCTTAAGTTTGCAAGAAGATCTATGGATTCTTTTTGTATTACTATCTCCTTTAGTCAACCATTGAATATGAGATCTTTATTTTGAGTAAATTTTTGCTCTCCCAACAACTATCCTCCATTTAGCATTCCAATCTTGTTCTTCTCCATGGGTAATCTCAAAGGATCCTCATTGATCATAGCACTATGAAGGGTATCTAGTTTAGATTTGATATCTTTCTTTTGTTTAAAAATATCTCCAAAGAATGATTTACTCCATCTCAAAACTTCATTCTTGATGTGGTCTGATTTTCTTACTATCCTAAACATGGTAGTCTTTTTAAAGTGTAGATTCCACCACATTCTTATACAGTCTCTAAATTGGGTTGTTAATACCACATTGTCTCATATTTGAAGGGCCTTCTCCCCAAAGACCTATTAGAAGAGTAGCTAAACAAAAAACATGGATTGGTTAGAAACTGTTCTAGGGAACACCTAGAGAGTGTGGAAAGGGAGGATGTCTGATTCTTTCATTATGAGAACCCTCTCAAGTCTTGCCTAGAATAGATTAGGACCTACCTATTATTTGAACAAGTAAATGAAGCACCCTGGAGGCCAATTTCAAAGAGATTGTTTCTTCTAAAAAACATTTCCATGTCATACATACTATCTCATAGTCCTCTAAACCAACCAATTTTTGTAATGGGTAAAGAGGAACTTGTTAAAATCCTGAGAAAAGATAGTCTTACCTTTTCCAAGAAAGCTCGTAGCTTGAGTAGCTTCCTCCCACACATGAATTCTACTAGCCTGAGTATTTGGAGCATAAAATTTGAACAATCATTATCAATAAATTCTACAATCATGAAATTGGGGTTTTAAAATGTTTCCTTACCCATAACTTTTCAAGGACCCCATATCATTACAATTCCCCCAGAGGTGCCCAAAATTTTGCTATAAGAAAGAAAAGCTTTAGACAATTCAGTTTGGTCATCTTGACCTCATAAATGAGAATACTATCCACCATATTTTCAAAAATACTTTGCTTCAAGGAAAATTGTTTCCTAGGGCTATTAAATCCCCTCACATTCCCTAATATAAATTTTGTATCCTTTGTCTCTTAGTATCTTCCAACCTGAGTTGCCTCCCTTAAGTAATTTCATGTGTTATTCCTTTAGTCCTACCTATTAAACTAGAAGTTCTCCCCATTTTAGATTCTGACCCTTCATCAACCTTCATTGCACCCTAAGATTTTCTCTTAGAAACTTGCCAAACTCTCATAATCATTGAAGCATAAGCCAAAGTTGAATAGCTAACTACCTAGGACTTTGGGGATGAATAAAAGAGTCTACATCCTTGAAAATCAAAACAAACACTATTAGAGATCTTATGGGAGATACATACTCAACCCACTGCATTGAATCACTCTCTTTTCTACCAAGGAGAGATCTCGCAACCTAACTCCTTCAAGTATAGGTCCTTCAATAACCTTAGAGATGACCCCTAAGGTATTGATAACACCATCTTCTCCCCTCTCCATCTTCTCCAATGGAGATTGTATAGTAAAAAGTCTCTACTACATACAAGCATCTATCTTTTGATCCTTAGCTAAATACCTAAAGGGAGTATTTCGATTTAAATCTTTCAAGTTATGTAGAAACATCAGATAACCCCTTCATATTTCTTCATTTGAAGGGATCTCCCCTTCTTTTAAACCAACCTTTTTGCATACAATTTTCAAAGGCAAGGAAATAAGGTCCACAATTCTTTCCACAAAAGATAGCCTTGAAAACTCACTTTCTCCTAAAAAACATGCGGAAGTCCTTTAGGAGGAGAATATTTCAAACTCTCACTAGAGGAACAACAAGATGAACTATTCAAGCTGAAGATAACTTTTCTTTATCCTTTGCTTCCTTTTGAAGGGGAGGAATGTAATTAGAAATTACATGTCCATATTGGGAACACTTCTTGTTCTATAGATCAGCATTCTCATAGTTAATGGCCTGTGTTCATGATTGCATCTTAGATTTCAGGACAACCATGTTAGGGAGGGCCTTATTGATAGCAACATTGACACAAAATCTAGTAAAAACTAATCTAGATTTATTCAATGTTATATTGTCTGCTCTTATATAATGGCCAAAAGAATACCCTAACTAGATAAAAATATTTTAATCCAAGAACTTCAATGGAAGATCTGAGAGCCTTACCCAGATAGGAGCCATATGGTCCAAATCTATTTCAAGATAAAATCTCGGTTTCAACTTAGCAAGGGCTAGAGAGTGTTTACCATAAATCTAGGAGCCTACCAAAATAGAGCGCCTATCTTCCTCCATCACAAATTTAAAAAGAGAAAAAAAAAAAAAAAAAAAAAACTTACATCGCTTAGACACCGACCAAACCAAGCTTGTATTTTTAGGCACAACATTTCCTCATCATCTGAGCAGTAGGTCTTCCTACCAAGCATAAGGACATACCCGTCAAGGTATTCTCTACTACAGAGTCTGACAAACAGATCTGCGGACCTTCCTCACCATGAGAGATCTGTGGAAAATATCTACTACAGAGTCTGACAAGCAGATCTACAGACCTTCCTCACCATGAGAGATCTCTGGAAATGCCCTAGGAGACACGAAGGTAGTACGGCCCAGCATAGCAGTTTTCTACTTTGATTTAGGGATCTCAACATTCTCGAGGCTTACATTCTCCCTCACCACCTTGGGAGTGGAGATGCCAAGAAAAAGCCAAATCATCTGACTGAATAGGGGCAGCACCCAAGAGGAAATCCAAGGTTCACAAGGACAGAGGAGACCCCATTTCGAGCAGGGATCAACTAAACAGACAAAACAAGAAGATCTGGGCAAAGCTGCGTTAGATCATGATGGTACCCCCCAACACACGAGCGGGAGTTGCACAGCGAGAAAGCCCGTTCAATTAACTTTATTTTGACATAGGTTACAAAAGCTTACAAACAGTGCAGGATTAAAACGAAAACTACTAGAACAGCTATTACCAAGGTAAAGGGATCAATTACTCCCATAAAAAAACAAGAAAAAACAATTCTAGCGAAATAGCACTATGCAGCTTCTTATATCAAATAGCTTCCCTATATCCTGAATGGAATTCTTGTTAGGCATAATTCTTGCTCCCGCGTTCCCTTCCCGGCCCCTTAATGGCGTCAAACAATGAAATAAACAATGCTCATGAAAAAGATGGCTTCCCTATCTTCAATGCGATTTCTTATCCTTTGCAAATATTCTTGTTCAGCAAGTAGACAAAGGACAGCTTTGGTTTCCCCGCATGCGCCTGACTACAAATGTCTTCATTAAATCTGGGAACTAAGAGGAGGAATATATGGAAATGTGAATAAAATCATGAAATTTTAGCCATTATGAAGTCGGTGAGGATTCCCCTCGTTGCATCCAGAATGCGTGGGACCGGTGGTCCGATGTGTCTCGATAAAATCTCCAACTGCATTGTTGGGGTCGCTTCCCGACTGGCTCTAAGGAGCAAATTTACTCGATTAAACCTCCGAATATTTGGAACGACTCCTAAAGTTAAAATACAAGGGAGCAATTCTTGTCTATAAATAAGATGGACTACCATTTCTTCACATGAATAGAACATAAAAGGGAATGGCATAGGCACTGAACTTGTTTTTTGTAGTGCTGATAACAATAGCGGCAAAGCCAGTGGACATGGCAGGTATAGCAGTAGCTTAGCTTTAGATTTATCCTTTCCCGGTTTTGATTGTGTTGATTTTGATAGATTAGCTAAGGATTTTGTCCGGCCATGGCATGGTCCCTGCGTACCAGCCAATTTATCAAAATCTTCATGCAATCAAAATCATCACAATCAAAACAGGAAATGGATAAATCTAAAGCTGAGCTACTGCTATGCCTGCCATGCCCACTAGCATTGCTGTTGCTATTATCATGAGCACCACGCAAAACAATTTCAGTGCCTTCACCATTCTCTTTAATCATCTTCGGTTATAAGTGTACTCCATCTTAGCTGTTGACGAGAATCAACCCGTTATTTTAATTCTCTAGGAGCCGTTCGAATCATTCGGAGCTTTAATTGAGAAAGCTGCTCCTTAGAGCCACTCTGGAAGCCATCCCAGTTTGGAGATCCTAGTACATAGAGGAGCCGTTAAAAATAATTAGTGAGACAATTGCTCAGCTAATTGAACTACTTTTGCGATGAAAAAATTTTGTCTACAGTCTCAATATTGTTGTTAAAAAGATATTCTTCTTTCTTTAAGACAATGGTACAAAGATAAGATAAGATAAGATAAGATAAATTTATTAATGTCCAACAAAAGACCACAACGTGGGTCTATGGGACTGGAAGCTTACAACAAGGAAAAAACAAATAAACGGCGCACCAAACGGTGTCCAAAAAAGAACAAGCACAACAAAATGAAAGTTATATTGTCTCTTTATGACAATTGCAATAATTAAATATTGTTGCATAAAGATAATATACAATGAAATTTTTATCATCTCTTTATAACAAAAGTCTCAACTAATGACTTGTGAGACAATGTTGACTTACGAGACAATGTGACTATACGTATAAAAAAAAGATAATATATTTTTAATATTTTTAACATTCAATATTTCCAAACACTAGAAAATTGGATATTCACTATATTTCAACATTTTATTCTTATTAAGCACTTAACAAATTAGTATAAGACTAGCTTGAAATACTCAATTTATTGTATTTATTCTCAATGTTCTGTTATAAAATAATGTGACACCATCCCCTTTTTTTGCGAATATGTATCTTTAAATTATAATTAGTGGAAAAGGTCTATTCATCAAAAAATTGCTATGACAAAATAATGTGGGATTTTCTCTACAAATGAATAAACATACCATAGACATGATATTATACATTATCAATTAATGACTCAATTCTTCAAACATATGACACTTCTTTCTCAAACATTGCAGATTTATAATTAAGTACTTAAAAACTCCTCCATACTGTAGATTTTCACAGAGTTCATTGATGTAGTAGAAAAGTTTTGTTATTTAATCTGAGGTAAAACACAAACAACCAAGTAATTTTATTTATGTCCTAAGAAGCCATACAAAATACTTGAGTAATTATTAAGAAACCTACTTAATGGCACATACCATAATTTTAGCAATGGTTTAGCCAGAGATTTAAGGCTCATCTTTAATTTTCTTCTTTCTCCTTCTACTAGTGGGCCTTTTTCATACAAACTTTTTTACATAGGAGACAATTTTCGATACCTTGATAAGTATCCAATGTGGTATGACTTGTGTCCTATAGATCGTCATTGAATCCATTGAAGAAATTACATCTTCCAAAGGTCGACATGATTTTCATCCAATGATTTCATCATCAAATTGGACATGACATCTCTTCTTTGAATGAGACAATAGAGGATTTCCACTACTCGCATGCATAGCTGCAAAAGGTAGGGAGGAAGAAGAGATTGTTTTTATTATTGGAAATAACTATTTCATCACCACTTATGGATGGCATAAATGAATTTATAGACATGGGACAAGAAGATTTGAGGCAATCTTTCTTGTGGTTATTAAAAACTTTTTTGGTGGTGTAGGCTTGCCTAAATCAAGAAAGAAATTCTAGAGATTCACACAATTGCTCTAATTTTACAAAGTCTTTTAGGAGGCTATTGGAAATTATCTCCAAAAGGTATACCTAGAATATTTTCACACCAAATCCTTAGGATATATCATAAATAAGGGAAAAATCAAGTTCATACCTAAATCTGGTGATCCAAAAGATATTTACAATGGATAGGTGATCACTTTGATAAATGTTTCATACAAGATCATAGCTAAATCTTTAGCTCTTAAAATTTGTCATCTTCTACCCTTGATTGTTAAGCCCGAACAGACTAGCTTCATCAAATCCAATTCCATCTTGAACAACATCATTGTTTTCTAGGATGGCATGAAATGGGCTCATAGATCTAAGCAACAAGCTCTATTTCTCAAAATTGATTTTTCCAAAGCTTATGACTCCATAAAATGGTATTTCATTCATGCTATGCTTTGGGCTCTAGGATTTGGTCCTATTTTTCTTAACTCAGTGGATATTCTTTTTGGGGATTTCTTTGTGTGCATCACTATCAATGGAAGACAAAGAAGGGCTTTGTGCTCTATAGATCCATTCATCAGGGTTGTCCCTTGGCCCCTTCTTTCTATGTGTTGGTTACTTAAGGTTTTTGTTATATGTTGGCTCATCCTATTTATGTTGGTTGTGTCAATGACATTTTGCTCCCAAAACCTTCTTTTCAGCTAATCAATGGTCAATTTTTTGATGACTCTTTTCTCACTCTTATTGAGGAGGAATATAACGTTATAAATGCCTTTGAATGCTTGTAGACCTTTTGTAGAGCCTCTGGGTTAACCATTCCATGGCACAAGATGTTGTGCTACAAGTAGTCATTCCTCCCTACCCCACCTTGGCTAGCTCAATACCAGTGGAGATGGATTCAACATGGAGAAATGTTTCAATTTTTTAATATCCCTTATGCTTTTTAGGCCTTGATGGTGGATCTTTGGAATGTCATGTTGGAAAAAATTAACAAAAAGATGGACTATTGGCTCACTAAACCTCTCTCACTTGCTAGTAAATTCTAAATGTATGCTAAAGTTTTATTCTAAATCTATGCTAAAGTTTTAGTAGTAACTCATGTTTACTATTCATCCTACTAGACTCCCTCTAGAGCTTCCTATGATAAGCTAGAAAAACTCCTTAGAGATTTTCTCTAGGCTTCTAATGCAGAGAGTCATGGCTCCCACCGAATTTCCTGGGATTACATTTGTTTTCCTAAAGAGTCTGGTGGTTTAGGTCTTATCTCCACTCAAGATAAAGGTATTATCTTGTGTGCTAAGTAGATCTTTAGAGCTCTTACTATGAACCTGTGCACATTCAAGGTTCTTTTGTGGTCAAGAGCATAGGAAAATCTTGGGAAGTGGTCAAACTATTTCTTCGTTGGGTGGGAAATGGATTGAGAGATGGGCTTCCCCTAAATTAGCACAACCTTTGGTGGTCACTCCTATTTGAAATCAATAGTGTTCCCCTAGATAAGATTCACGGTGTCACTTCTTTGCATTTTTTAAAACATGGCATCAGGACACACATAGATCTTTCCTCTAGAGATACCATGAGTATGAGATCTTGGGATGATATGAAGATCTAATTTTTTATATTTTGAATAGATCAGAAAATGTTTAATTTACTGGTCTCCACTTTCCCCTCTCATTTTCTTCACGAGCTTGGCATCCAAACCATCAAGCCATGGTGGAAGGACTAGAAATGGTATTTGTACTCATCTTCTTAATTACAAGTCTAAGATGGGATATATGTGGTTGGTTCCTTATTTTCCCATGGTTGAGACTCTCAACCAACACTAGTGTTTCCACCCCACACAATAGAATTGGAGACACAAGTTTAATACTATTTGGAAAGCCATTACTAATCCAAATAATGCACTCTTTTCTTGCTGTGTCCTCTTCCAGTGTCTTCCCTTTGGTCCTCAACTCAACCATCTAGGTTTTCCTAACCCTCGGCACCTATTTTGTGGTCAACTAGAGTCTTTCATGCATATCTTCTAGTTCTATCGTTGAGCTCAATAGTATTGGCATTGAATTCATGATTTATTCATATCTTTTAGGATAGAGCCTTTCTCCTAGAGTATGATTCTTCTCAAGGATTCCACCAATATTACCTCTATGTTTTCTTAGATTTGTTATTCTTTTAGGATGGAAATTTTGGTCACTTTATAGAAAAATAGAAATGTTTTTTTATTAGTGATATTTTTCTTGACATTAATATCTCTATGTATACTAAAATTGTATATGTAATAATTTATTGCTTCAAATTCAAGTACAAGCTAATAAAGTGCCTCTAGAGGTGTCCCACATGTAGGAGGTGCTTAATCATTGGGGAAGTACTTTGTGTACAGTTTCCCAGATTCCACTTCCATAGAGTAGAGTCCACCTCATGGGTGTCTCAGAGGGCATAGCTATTTGGCCTGCCACTCATAGATGCTATGTTCCCAAGTCCATCTCTGCTCTCCTAGTGGCTGGGATGTTTAGAATCTCCACACAAATTCTTTTTAGTGTGTTTCTAGGTGGTCACTAGTTGTTCCTCTTGTTGCTACTCTAGCCTCTAATCCCAGGTGGTCCTTCCCTCACTTGGATTTGGCCATTTTGCCTCCTATGGTTGAGGCAGACTCAAAAGTTAATAATCTTGTTTTTGAAGATGGTTGGGCTCCACTTAGGCCTCCTGCCAATGCCACAGATCATTTCCTAGGGTTTAAAGATAGACAAGACCCTCCTCCTTTAGTTTGCGCTACTCTAGCCACCTAAGCATTTTTTTTGATGAATAGTTTTTTTATTTTTGGCCTTCTTCTGATTGGACTCTCACAGGGTGATCTTATATCCCCCAACCCCTTTTTGGTGAATATGTAACCTTAATATTTTAATTTAATAGAGAAAGGGACTAGTCTTAAAAAAAAATTGATGTACCTATAGGGGCATCTACCTCAATATTAAAGACTTCAATAGTATCCTTAGTCACTACAAAAGTGACACACAAAGTTATACTCTTTCTATCATCAAATGGTGAAGTCTTCAAGGATGAAATTAGTATGAAATTCTTTCTTTTCAATTGTAATTGTGCAAAGAAATTATTTGGCAATACAATTCAAATTGATTCGAGGAAGAAAGTAAGAGTTAACAAAGATGAACTTTGTAGAAATGTAATAATGGCATTTGGAAACCCTAAATTTGATAAGGAATATATTATAGATATTGCTTAGAAATATATCGATTTGAAAATTGACATTTAAGGTCCAAGCTAAAAAAAGACCTCAGTTATCAACATCTAGCTTAGATTATAGATGCACAACATGGGATGAACTCACTAAAGATGCCAAATTTTGGAGGAAGGCCCATAATAATCCAAATTATAGACCATTTGCACTAGGAGAATCCAAAATATGATTTTGAGACACAAAAAATAAAACTCAAGCTAGGTGTCTAGTATTGGATCCCAAAAATTAAGATCTAGTGTGTACATTAGAAGTTTTTTTTGTCTTGGTAAGGGAATTTATCGTCTTAATATCATCATTTCATTGAAAAATTCAATTTCAAACTAGTGTGTTAGTTGTATCATATGAGTTATTATATTATTGGTTATATTTATTTATACAAGTTCACCAATTTCAAATGGAATCCTCAGAAGAGGACCTAAATTTTACCCTACTTCATGGTTCCCAAAGTCATAGGAAATACATGATAGATCCATGGGATATATTAACCAATAGCCATTAAAATGAGGTGAGTTCATTAGAATATTTTAAAACTTATTATTAGTTTAATCAAAGGTATAATGTTATATCAATAAGCTAAATTCTATTATATGTAGGGAACCTAACAATCAAACTCATCGGGTATTGGGAATGGAGCTGAGGTAGGGGAACATGATAAATTATTATTGCACATAGTAAGTCAAATACAATTCAAGGAGCCTCAATAGGAAACTATTCTTTAATCTCAACATGTTGGAGACTATAATAATGAAAAGGGTTCTCAATTAGATGAACATACCATACTGACAATTACAATGGTACCTCATAAAAGGAGGACACAAAGAAAGAAGATTCATATAATGTTGAATTTAAAAACCATGTATATAGTAACAACAATATATTGTCATGATCTATTAGTTTGTTCTAGTAACAACACTCCTATTCTTCTTTCAACTACTTACATTTTCATTCGCATCAATTTGTTTTATAAATAAAATGAATTTATGTTGTTTATTACATGGTTGATGTAGATATTATATGTCATACATTATTGTTGTATATATTTCATTCAATTCCTTGTATTTCTTTGTCAAATCAAAATCTCTTGATACATCCACAATATTGATGTGAAAAGTTTTTGTTTTTTGTTAATTGCTTACTCCATTTATTCAATTTGTCAGTTCTTCAAAAAATGTTATCAATTTTAGCAATAGATTTTCATAGTACAACATATGTATTTATATTAATCTTTAACATCTGTCATAAGTATTGTTACTGGAGAAACTAGCACTTGTTATCAGATATTCAATTATTGATGTACATCTCCTGTATAGTAATGACTTTGGCTATATTAGATGCTTTCTTCATCAATGTACTCATCTCTTATAATGACTTCATCATCACAGCTATACCATGATATAAATACTTCTACATATGTGAATTCTATTTGGTGTGATCATGTAGGAGTCATCAATACACTTCATCAATATTTTATTACTATTATTGGCATTTTCATATAGAGATACTTTAATTTCCTATGTGACCACAATATATATTTGTCTGTGTTTCAAATTTTCTATCACTATATCTCTTTTCTACATTTTCTTTATTTTCATGTCATCATATTTAGACATTCCATGATGCTTAATATAGATATTGCATTTGATAGGTTTCCTTATATCCTTACATATGCTAGTGGAATAAAACGTGTTGTGACTTAATATTAGTGACACCATTCATTAATCTTCTTGATTGGAGTTGATAGAAATGACAATACTTCTATCAATAACAATACCATGCTCCTTCCTAGTACCCAATACCAGTTGCTAGGACTCATTCACGGACTTTATAAAGATGACAACCACATCCCCTATGAAAGTCCCAACCTCTCTCAAGAACTATGACCATAACCATAACCACTCATGAAGCCTTAGCCTTAGTCTCCACCCCCTTCTTAGTTTTAACATCAAACTATTTCCGTCCCTTGTGCATAGTGAAACCCATCACACCTTGGGGCCTTTTCATATTCCATGAAAAGAACAACTTCCTTGGGGTCATGAAGGGTAAGAAATTCCTCACAAAAGGCATGTTTCTCAACCACAAGCCTATTTGGTGTAGTAAGAATATAATCCTTTTGGCTTGCTCACAGTCTAGAAAGAAATCCTTGATGGTGAAAACATTTTCATAGTGATAAACAAAGGCTTGAAGGATGTTAGGAAGGTTTGAAAGAACCTATTGCCAATATTTAGTTCTTTTGATCCCCACAGAGGTGTGGCATACACGATGAGCTCAAAAAAAACTATTTCAAAGACTGATCTCTAATCTGAAGCCAATGGAGATGAGCTTTGATTTGAGCTCCACTAGTAGCATAGTTATCAACAATTTTCTTTATTTAGTGAATATTTTCAGGCCTCAGTTATAGATTAGAGTCAAAAGAATTCAAGGAAAGAGCATTCAAAGTAGCTCACAAATCTTTGATACTAGCTTCATATAAATTCTTGTGGTACATCAAAAGTTTTCTATGATAGATATAGAGAAATATGGTTGTATAGGTGATAGTATCATTCCACTATTGTATCCATCCAACCTAAGTGTGGGCTTGAGGCTCTAAATTCCAAACATGCAAAGTATGACCCATAGTGGGATCATGACACAACAACGACATTGTTATGTTGTCACTTTGTACAATGCTTAATGATATTAATCGTTTCAAACTCCTCTCTTGAAAATCTAATCTCAAATTAACTCTAAGGTTCTGAGTGATCTTGTGACCTACTAGAATCTCCTCAATTGAAGATAAATGTGTATGTTTATGAGAAGGCCTTTGCTGGTTTGACCGATTTCAGATAAGATATTTGATCTACTATCTATGATAGATATAGAGAAATATGGTTGTATAGGTGATAGTATCATTCCACTATTGTATCCATCCATCCTAAGTGTGGGGTTGAGGTTCTAAATTCCAAACATGTAAAGTATGACCCATAGTGGGATCATGACACAACAACAACATTGTTAAGTTGTCACTTTGTACAATGCTTAATGATAGTAATCATTTCAAACTCCTCTCTTGAAAATCTAATCTCGAATTAACTCCAAGGTTCTGAGTGATCTTGTGACCTACTAGAATGTTTATGAGAAGGCCTTTGCTAGTTTGACCGATTTCAGACAAGATGTTTGATCTACTATTTTGAAAAATAACCACAAAATAGATATATTTTTGGTATTTTCTATTTTATGATGAAAGAAATTTTATCAATGCAGCTATATGAATTTCTATTTTAACCAAGTGTTAACAAAAAAAATTAAAAAAGATAAGGTAACAAGAGATTTAAAGAAATAACTTGAAAGGGAAATTCCTAACGGAAATAAGCCATAGCAACAACACGGTTGCGAGTTAAATCATTGAAAAGATCAGATAGGGAACCAATGAAAATAGGACCAATGCTTCCTCAACTTCACTAATGCAATTATTGATGGGAACTTGGTAATAACTAAAAGGTTTTTCACTTCTCATCAAGTCACAATGCCATGGAAAGTGCGCTCATGCAAGACAAAAAAGCTATGTAGGAACAATAGAAAATCTCTTCTCCAACTCAGTACATCAATAGAATTTGTTAATACAAGGAAAATACCATAACTAAAATATCACATAATTAAATCAACATAGAAAAACCATTGGCTCCATTATTATTCATGAACATGCATTCACAAAATTAACATAGTTCGACAAGAATAACTAAACTCAGAATGAGAGTACCAATAGCATATATTAATACATCAAAATAATGGCCCTGACTACATATTGCATTCATGTATTTATAAGAAATCAACTCATCCCTTTGTTCTAGGAGAGAGAGTTATAAAAATCTAACTCATGCTAAAAACTAATAAAATAAATTTAATTATATACAAACTTGCTCTCTAAATGGTGCTAAGTATGTCTCTATACTTATTTATATCAATTAATGGTTACATAAGCCTTTACATGACTTTTTTTTTTAAAGTAGATAAGAAGAAGGTAGTTGCAAGATGATCTAGAAGTCTTTGGGAGCTCTAAAAATGGAAGCTTGACATTCTCTAAATATTTCTGGGAGTTGAGCTACCATCGTAATGTCTTTCCAATGCATTTAAAATTCTAAATTAAGAACTGGTAGTTAGTTGTCAACACACTACTTCTTCTTCAAAAACTATTGGTGTACCTCTAAAAATATCACACTTTTGGACCTATGCACATGCGGACCTACATGATAGGTTCCAAAAATGCAAAATTTTCCCAAGTGTCAAAATTGAATTTCCAACATCTGGGTTTTTACCTTCATTATCGCAAATTGATGTTTGCATGGTTATTCTTGAATTTATCTCTAATCTCTATTACTTGGACATCCTTAGGTAAATCTAAAGCCCCATACTTATTCCTCACTATTTGTTATTAATTATTAACCTCTATACAAAATTCTTAATTCTAGTATTCAATTCCAACAATACCTCTTTAGTCTTAAATGCTTGCTTGATATCTTCATCAGATGAAGCATCCTTGAAAGTTATTTGGAATTGTTGAACTAATGATTGCACTAAATTGAGCTTGGTTTTAAACTCTTCTTCAAAATGTTAAGGTAGGTAGCACTGCAATACCTCTCTACTTCCAAAATCTTCTCTTGAGTTTGTTACATCAACTTTTGTATATCCTCATATACCTCTTGCATAACCTTATTCCTGGTAGATATTTTCTCTATCCAATCATCAAGCTTTTCTGGCTCCTCTAGAGTATATACTTCCATGAATTTACTACACCTTTGACCCTTTATTGATGTCAAATACTTAAGGTGACTACGACTCCCTCCCTTAACCACATGAAACACGTCAGACAGAAAGGTAAAATAAACACACGCACCATACACATGCAAGTATGGGGTAAGTATCATAAAAATCACAAGTCTAACATCAAATGCATACATATAATAATGCATCTCTATCAATACAACATAATCATCACTAAAGACATCATGTTAACATTGTTACAAAAGAAACCACATTTACTAATTAGGAATCATTAAGACATCATTAACGTCATGTGAAATAAAATCAACTAAGCAATAATAACCGATACATTTGTAATTCAAGACATGAAATAATATCATAGTATTGTAAATCCAATATCTCTAAACTAATCAATGCATAAAATCAACCTAAAAGAATTTGACAATGATAACAGAAATGCGAACTAGGGGCAGGCACTACATCCACCCCCCCTAGAATTAGGCTTACTCCTAGAAGCCCATTACAAAGAAACATGAATCAACACAAAACTAAGGTCCACGATCGGGGAAATTGGTCGCTCTATGACCATATTGTCCACAAAAGTAGCAATCTCCACTAAAGCCTCCCTCTAGGACTCATGGACCTATCTCCATCTCCATGCTCTAAATTATGAGCTCTATCCTGCAAAGGTAGGCGTGCTAGGATCTCCTTGACCAAGTCTCTAGTGACCAGTCCTTCTATCTTAGCATCTTGCTTAACACTAGCATCCTCTCTAACCTCTTCCTGAATAGGGTCTCCTGAATGGACCAAGGAAGGAATACGGTGACTAACTCTCCCACGACTCCTACCACGTCCTGAGCTACGACCCCTAGCAATGGATCTAGAACCAGAAGTCATCTCTCCTACAACACCCAAACACAAAAATGACATCTAAGAATCCATCATAACCATAGGGTCATAACTTACCAACATAAAGTAATAATCCAAAAAAAATTATAAGTTTTCTAGTTCCATGTTTAGAATCTGTATCATTTCAGAGTTTAATGTTCAACAGTTTGGTTTCAAGTTTGATGTCAATATAAGTTTTCCGTTTAAATAAGTTGCAAGTTTACTAATTGCTCAAGTGATGGCACACATAATGCCCAGAGTTCCCAATGTTGAAACTCAGGCTCTGATACCACATGTAACGCCCCGCTCGAAAACCCAAGAGAAATAAACCTAATATGTGACAAAGTTTATTGAACTATTTTTTTTTTTTAAAGTTTAAACAACATCAAGATAACATTAATGCGGAAGCAATATGAACATACACAACAAATACACATTTGCAATTACAGATATAGTTTCAATTCCTCAAGAGTTCCTTTACGTTGAGTCACATTTAATAATTTTAAATTAATTAGTTTAAGTTCCAAGTACAATGTCTCAAGATCATAAAGAAGTAACAAATACATAATCGCATAAGCAAAGCATAAGTATATCTAATACAATGAAAGTACATCCACTAAATAACATCCACTGCACATGTCGCAGGGTATGTGAGAATAGATATAATACATCGGAATACATGATAACATATATACATCATCAGAAAAGAAGTCTCTAAGATAAGAAATAAGAATGATAAAGGTACATCTTCTACAACGAACATCCAACAACTGGCAATGTGAAGGGGGAACCCAAATGGTAAGAAGACACTACCTCCCAACCATGTGGTTACCTAGTCAGGCTTCCACTCCCACCGTGCAGGGAAGATAATGAACGATCCACATACGGCTATCAAACATAAAACATTCCTAGGCATGGAATTCCTAATAGCCAAAACTACCTCAAAGGTAACACATGCTAGTCAAGAAGATAAAATAATCCAAAAGTAAGAACACTCAATCCAATACCGACACCACATAATCAAACATCATACATGAACCAAGTATAAACCAAATACCAAGATCATAAGATAAAGTCAACAAAAGATAATCACCTCAAGTCAAAAGCCACATGACAAAAGTACAACATCCATTAATCACCAATCATCATTAATGAAAGTAAATAACCATAATAAACACATCCGACAATAGATACACCACCAGAGGTACACAAATTCTATAGAGGAGACTCAGGCTACATACTAGGGAGTGTCATCACATGGCTTCTTGAGTTACCATGGGCTGATCTCTTAATAGACCCCGGACCCTCAAGTGTTGAGTTACCCTGGACTGGTTACTCTGAACCCTGGACCCTCAACATCACACATATGGAAACTAGAAAGCCCTCTCAAGAAGATGAGGCACTCATCTCATTCCCATCCTTAGTCTATACAAGCACTAAAGGCATGGGTAGATCAAAAATCTCTAACTTATATTTTTAGTGTGTTTCCCCCCATAAATTTTAATTACTAAATTATCACTTATTACATAACTTGTATTAGGTTACCCTGGTACTGACCACTTTGGGTCCCGAACCCCTATGCAAGCCACTCCCAAGTCACGTACCTAGACAACCTCTCCTAAACACATTAAAACACAGTTGTGTCCCATACCACAACACCCATAAAGATCAAACTCGGTTCCTTAACAGGCAACCTGATAACAAGATGGATCAAACTAAATCCAAATACACATAAATGCTCACAAAACAAATCTCATAAGTATAAACTCCAATTTGAATCACAAGAATCATCATAACATCTAGCCACATAATAGTATCCAATAAATTTCACAAAACCTCTGGTGTTCATCCTAGACTGGTCAACACCTAATTGAAAGGCATAAACATCACATAGAAAACAAGACAATCTCACAGTTGGGTTTGATTTGAAAATACAAAGTTGAGTTAAACAATAAAGTTTCTAGTTCATGTTTGCAGTGCAAGCTTCAAGTAGATAAGATTCATCATTTACCCCTGTAATTTAACCCATTCTTATATTCCTATAAATTGCACAATTATCTCTTTTCATTTTTAAGTCAATTCTTTCAAAATTATCAAAGGTAATTATTTGTTATTAAATAATACTTATTTATCTTAGAATAAGAAGCTTATAATTTTATAAAACTCAATATTAATAAAATTATATAAGCTTAGACCTTAATTGAACGTCCTTCATCATTAATTAATCTTAATTAAATCATATTTAATTTAATTAATTAATAATTACATAACATATTCATATTAATATACAGTTTATGATTCTAATTTATTTTAATAATAGTTTAATTAAGTATTCTAATTAAATATTATCAAAACTTAGTAATCTATTCTCTTATCTTCCAAATACATAATAATATAAATTAATTAAAACTTTTAATTAATCATTATTAAATTCCTTAAGTATTTATTTTATTAATTATTATTTAGACAATAATAATAATAAACAACGCTATAATTATGATCTAGCATTTAATATTTAACACTTAATAAAACTTAATAACTTTAAAACATTTAATAATTTTGATATATATTAAACAACATTAATATTTATTAAATCACATATATTTTATAATGTAAATTTATTACAATTTAAATTAAATAAATTTCAAAAATGTATTAAATTTTATTAAAACAAAATAAAACATAAATTATTTAGGCGTGTTTAAAGGCCCATCGGCCTGGTACCTACGATAGCAGGTACCCTGCTGCACGCAGTAGCAGTACAACTGCTGCCTGCGGCAGCAGAGGTACCGGTTGCCGCGGCTTATTAAAGCCGGCAGCAGGTATGGGGGGGTATAACCCCACCCCATTTATTATATTTTTTTTTTTTTTTAATTTTAAGTTTTATCAAAATAAAACTTTTACAATTTATTTACAATAATATGTAATTTAGTTTTATTTTATTTTAAATAAACTTTTTAAAATATATTATCAATTAAATATATATATAAATTCAGTTTTACTTTCTTTAAAAATTTCTATAAGATTATCTTAAATAAATAATTTATTACAATTATTTTTTTTTTTATTTTTTTTTTAATATAAAGAAATACAGTCTCATAGAGAAAATAATTCTCACCATTTGAATTTCAATCTAAACTCTTCTTTTTATTTCAAACGCTATTCAAATCAAATTCTAATTTCTTCAATCTACGAAACTAGAGTTTTCTTATTTCTTTTCTAATCCCTACGTACACAAAAGATATAGACACACACCCAGTAAATTTACAACATTGAATGTTCAAAGGTTTATCACAGAGAATTTATGATTCTACTATCCACAAGCACGAAGAAGACAAGAATGAAAGTTGCATAACTCAATTAGTGGTCAAAACACAAGACCCTACCTGTACCAATGCTAAGCTCTAAAAGCTAGATGAAAATTCTTGCGCAAAATCTTCAAGCCATGAAAAATTCCCTTCTTTTCCAAACCCTTCCAGTTGCTCTCCAAAACTTGTGTCCCTCATAATGACCCAAAAACCCTCTAATATAGAATCTAATTACCCTTTAGGGTTTCTATCTCCACAACTCTTAAAATTACAATTATTTTATTTAATTAATTCTTCATGTACAATTAATTTCCTCTTTTTTTTTAATAAAAAATATTCTTTTATTATTCCTTCATGCACTTTAAGTGAATTGTTAAATTACTTTATTTAACTTTCCACTTTACTTTACTTTAAATTAATTTATTAACTTTAATCTCATGTGCACATTATTAAAATATCTTTATTCAAGTTCACATGTTTTTTTTTTAATCTTTTAATTAATTTTCTATATTTTAAACTCATACACGCATCATGCAAACTTAAATCTTTTATTCATAAATTAATATCTTTTCACTTTTAATATATTTTTGAACGTTTAATTTGATAAATATTTATTAACTTAAATAACAATAATATTTAGCATTTATTTAAAAATGAACTCTAAATATATTATTATTAAATTAAATAAATATTATCACGTTCTAAATTTAATCTTAAAACTTTTATCTTCAATTTAATTCTTTATATTTAATTAATTCCTCAATTAATTAAGTATAATTAAATATTCATAATATCATAATAATTTTTCATTAAATTAAATTATTAATTTAATCTATTAATTAGACTTAATTAATAGAAAATTCATCAAAGACTCACAAAACAACATACGCACAAAATACTCACGGGTTTAAAAAGGGTAGACAGTATGCTACAAGTCCTCCTTGCAGGACAAGTATTTTAGGCTATGGCTAGGATTGGACCTGATCATTATCTTCCCATTCTCACCATTTGAATATTTGTAATAGGGCACGCTCATCCTGGCAATTCAGGGAAGTCGATGCCCGGTACCTGCATCCTGCATAAAAGACGAGCACATGTACATGTATATAATATATCTAAACTAAACAGACAATGGCGGGGAGTGGTTCATCATGTAGATCCCGACTAGCAGGTGACTATGACTCCCTCCCTTAACCACATCAAACACGTCAGACAGAAAGGTAAAATAAACACGCGCACCATACACATGCAAGTATGGGGTAAGTATCGTAAAAATCACAAGTCTAACATCAAATGCGTACATATAATAATGCATCTCTATCAATACAACATAATCATCACTAAAGACATCATGTTAACATTGTTACAAAAGAAACCACATTTACTAATTAGGAATCATTAAGACATCATTAACGTCATGTGAAATGAAATCAACTAAGCAATAATAACTGATACATTTTTAATTGAAGACATGAAATAATATCATAGTATTGTAAATCCAATATCTCTAAACTAATCAATGCATAAAATCAACCTAAAAGAATTTGACAATGATAACAGAAATGTGAACTAGGGGCAGGCACTACATTTCTACCAGAGTGTGGATCTGGACTAGCTTGGGTTCGGGTTGGATCTTGAGAGATCTTGTAAAAATGTTATTTTAATTACTATTGGATTTTTAAGTATAATAAAATTGTCTTCATATTGTTGCATTCTTGGTTATGAGTTGGTAAGGGTGGTGTGGCCCTTCGTTAGTGGTATCAGAGCTATACCGTCATTAGTGGTATCAGAGCGGGAGTTCCTGAGTGTACAAGCAGATCACCAAAGTGTGAGGCAGTTTGTACCAGGACCTTGGTTGGCTGAAGTTTATCAGAGCGGGAGTTCCTGATTGTACAAGCAGATCATCGAAGTGTGAGGCAGTTTGTGCCAGGACCTTGGTTGGGTGGATTTTATTAGAGTGGGAATTCCTGAGTGTGTAAATAGATCGCCGAAGCTGAGGCAGTTTGCACCAGGACCTTGGGAGGACATGCAGATTGATTAATGGATGCAGAGATGGAAGATTGAACTTGTTGAGGCATGATCGTAGAGATCTAGTGGATTGCAAATTTGTTGTCCTAGACTTGTGACGTGGTTCCTGATTGTTCGTGCGAGGTGGCAGGTTGCGATCTGACTTGCAAACAATTTGGTTGTCACAAGAAGCATGGGAAGGATTTTTTGCAGAGGGTTTACGAAGATCTTGGGAGATGGCTCCAAGAAGATTGGACCCTAAGATGATTGCAAAAATTCATGATATAGTGGAGAGAAATTTTTTGAAGATGATTTCTTGGTTGGATGATAGATTGGCTAATCAAGTTAAGGAGGTTTGTGAGAGAAGATGGCATCGCAAGGTTGAGGTGGAAGAGGTTGGTTTTGCTGACCAGTTTGTGGAGTCTGATGCAGAACCTGCAGAGCAACTAGAGGTTGTTACTGAAGATATGCCTAATGTTGTTGATGTTGTGACAGATGTTGGTTTTCATGATCAATTGGCTGAGTCTGACATGGAGATTGTGGAGCACTCGATTGTGGATGATCTAGTTGTTGTTGGTGGTGACTTGTATCTTGTAGAGCATCTTGTTGTGAGCAATGATATTGCTAGTTTGGCATGTATTGATGGAGATCTACATGTTGGTGCTGATATGGAGTTTATTGTTGCTAATGCGGGGTTTGTTGCTACTAGTGTGGATTCACTAGTTGCTGATGTGAATGAGGGTTTGTTGATGAAGAATTATGTTCAGTTTGTTCTTGGGAGTGAGCATGCTGATTGGATGGTTGAGATTCGAGTGTTTGATAGAGTAATGCAGATGTGGAAGATTTGTATGGTGGTTTTGTTGTCGTTGTTGAGGTGGAAGCCTTTGGTGAAGATGAAGATGGTTGTAGACCTTTCTTTTTGGCATCAAAGTGTGGGACACACTTTTCTATCTACCGGGGCAGTCTAATGCAGGAGCATCTTGCATGGGAAAAGTATTGGCAAAAAAAAAAAAAAAAAATTGGAAAAAAAAAATAAAATTATGGAGGAGAGAGAAAGTGACAAAAATTAGAGGAGAAATAATAATAAAAAAAGTTTTAAAAGGGAAAAAGGAGAAAAGAAATGAAAAGAGGATTTCTATTTTCAAGGTGCATAGGTGGCATAATAGAAAAAAATAAAAAATAAATGGTTGTCATTTCATTTATCAAGGTGTGTGGGTAGAATTCTATAAATTTATGAATATTGTAGAAAGTTGTGGATATTGTAGAAGGTTGTGGAAGTTGTAGAAGGTTGTGGAGGAATTCTAGAAGCTTCTGGATAAGTCATGCATGAGGTGGTAAGTGCCTATTTAAGCAAGGCATATGAGCATTTCTAATGAAGCTCAAGGAGAAGCTTGAGAAGTGAAAGCTTGAGGAGTAGAAGTTCAAGAAGAAGGTGAAAGCTTGAGAAATGGAAGCTCAAGGAGAAGCTCGAGGAGTAGAAGCTCAAGGAGTAGAAGCTTGGGAAGTAGAAGCTCAAGGAGTGGCTTGGAAAGGTGAAAGCTTTGGAAGGAAAGCTTGGAAAGGTGAAAGTTGTGGAAGGTGAAGCTTGGAAAGCTTGGAAGGCTTCAAGGTGTGAAAGAGAGGAGGAAGTGAAGAGTGATTTTTCCTAAGTTTGTGAATAGAGCGCCGAATGTGAGGTAGTTTACAACAGGATGGTGATGGACTTGTGAGTGTAGATAGAGGACCTAATGTGAGGCAATTTATGCTTGGATCTTGGATAAAGTTGGAGAAGAGCTAGTGGTTGCGGTTTAGAAACAAGGAGGTTGCTTGGTGGCTTGCGAGCACAAGTTGAGATCTCGGAGGTTTCTACCACAGTGTGGATCTGGACTAGCTTGGGTTTGGGTTGGACCTTGAGAGATCTTGCAAAAATATTATTGTAATTACTATTGGATTTTCAATTATAATAAAATTGTCTTCATATTGTTGCATTCTTGGTTATGAGTTGGTAAGGGTGGTGTGGCCCTTTGTCAGTGGTATCAGAGCTATACCATCATTAGGGTATCTCTTATCTTCCCACCAACCATCTTAGTGTTAAATCACATGAAGTTAAAATCAAAGAGGTCAAAGATATTTTTTCCTTGCCCCTCCTCCATTGTATATATAATTTTTTTTCTTTTTCTTTTGATGTCGAGACATAGATAGGTTCGTTTTGAAAAGATGGAGGGGTGAAGATTGAGCTTCTTCTTTTTTCTCTTTGAGAGCCCTGACTGAGTGATCCATTTGACTCAACAAAATATATTCAATTCTTTCATCCTCTTCTTATTCATCATCTTGAGGATTATCTCAGGCACTTGTTGGGGTGGAGTATTTTTATACTTTAATCTTCTCTTTCATGTCCTCACCATAGTGGATTGAATTCTAGCCTTTTTAGGAGCTAAGGGAGAAGCTTCTTCATCTATACATACTAGTGAAACCCTCTATTCTTCCTCTCCTTGTACCTATTCACCCTGCATCTATTCTTCATTTCCCTATTCTTCTTGTGGGGGAGCATGTGGCTCTTGGCCGATTTCTTGTTCAGGCTCCTGTGTTTCAAACTCTTGAGCTTTAGGCTTAACTTGTTCTTTGCTAGACATCCTCTTCCTCTTATTCTTTTTCTTATCTACCTTAAATTACTTAAGCTCCCTCTCATGTTAATATACCATTTGCAACCTCACAAGAGATTGAGCAAGGAAGGTTAGTACTATGAATTTTGTACCTCTACCCTTCACTATGCGTGATATGGCTTGAAGAGTAATAGTTTGAGGTACTGGATCAAGTTTGAAAGGTTTCTTGATCCAGTTCCTTGTTAACTAAACTATATGCATAGCTCTATGATTAATATCTATATTTTCATTCCTTCCTATGTCCACATACATAATGGTCTTGTTAGAAATCTTGTCCCTATTGTATAAAGGATCCAAGATATATGTTTGGTCTTTCCTGACAATCTTCTATGGGATCTTCATCTTGAGAACCTTATCCACCAAATATAGAGTCATCCTAAAATGGTCTCTCTTATGTAGATTTTTGTAAATATTAGATAGGAAAGGTTATTGAGAGGGGAGGGATGAATTAGGAATCGATAGAACATAATATTACTTCACCAATTAATCCTTCATATAATATTCTAGTCTAATTATATGCATAAAATAATGAAAGTAGTAAAACATTCATAACACCTTGACACAAGATATGGTGACCCAAAAACATTTTGAATAGAAAGCAAAACTAGAGTGGGGATGATATCCACAAGCTTTAGTAATGTAGTATCAGGTCGACCTTTTAAGGCTTATAATTGATCACTTTTGACGATCTGCCCTATTAGGAGCAATAAGGACTACTAGGTCCACCTTGTTAAAGGATTTACAAAACATACAATAAAATATAAACTCGGTGAAGAGACTTTTCAAATATTATTAATTCTACCATGTTAAAGGATTTAGCTGATACACCTATTAGGATGAACTAGTGGTTGATCTCTAATCTGCAACTCTGATTTTCTAGTTGAGATTCCTTTGAAATGTAAGGATCACCTTGCTATGATAGATAAATCTTTGATGTCCCTTATACTACTTGTAGCCTTCTTAATTCATAGTTTTTTTCTATATATTCACTTCATACATATTTTGATATTATATAATTCATTACATATATACCAATCCAAATAATAATTCATTAGTGTCAGATACAAAATAGATTTCTATCAAGATCAAAAACTCAACCCAACTATTGGCACTCAGGTTCTGAAGGCTAACATGATGATTTTTTGATACTCAACAACCATTATCAACACTCAACATCATCATGCACTCGATAGACTTAGAATCTTGGCTCATATTAATCACTTCCAAGTAGCTTGAATATAGTTAGCACTTGTGTGACTTGGTGAACACTATGAAACTCAGTATATAAACTTAATCACTTGGTTGAAACTCCATAGCTCAGTCAATACTAATACTACAAACTCGGTATAAACTAAATCACTTGGATGACACTAGTTGGCTTGATCAACATTATATTCACATCACTGATACTATGAGCTCAATGGACACTGGAGAACATGGTTGACATTGTGCAACTTAGTTAATATTGTGAAGCTTGGTTAGCACAATCACTAATCAACTCTATAGATACTCCTTGACGTGAACTGAATGTAGATTCTAAAACTTGGTAGAAACTGTATAACTTAGTAGAAAATATATATAGATTTCTTGGCTTTGTAATAACTATTGAGCTTGGTAGTAGCTTAACCAATTGAATAAGTGTGAGTCACTAATAAATGAACTTTGACCATAATTTCAACAATCTCCCCCTTTGGAATTAGTGACAAAAACACTTACCAATCCAAAATTGTATGCTTATATTTTTAAGTCCCAAAACCTCTCTTTATCTCCTTCCTGTGTCTACAATTCTTTAATGTACTCTATTTTTGAGATTTTTCAAAATTTCTTTTGTAAAAGATGAATTTTGATTATCTGTACGTGTATTTGTATAATACTATGCTACTCCCCATGGATTTATCACATATATACATCATATTATACTTCTCCCCAGTATTCTTCATATAATCATTTGTCTTATATAATACTTCTCCCCATTTTTGATGTAAATACCAAAGTTGTATACTACATGGCAATACCAAAATGTGACAAGAAATCAGAATGTACCTTCAAAATTAATGTCATTGTCTTGTCCTAATTTTCTTATAACACCTTGCTTGTATTCAATGCAATCTACACTTCTATTGATAACTTCATCATGTGATTAGCTATGGAGAAGTTATTTTCATGGATGAACTTGTCTTGGCATGTACAATGTGTTTCTGCAATGCATCCATGTTTGGAAGAATCATGTCTTGGATGTATACAACTGTGGCCCTAATCATAGCTTCTTCTCTTAATTATTTTGCTTACAAATTTGTCAAATATATGATCTTTGAGTAGTGAGAAGAACTATATCTTGGGTCAAGTGACAATAGGTGTGCACTTTCCTTTAGGTCTTTATTTATCTTAGATAACTTTTCCTTGATTCCTTGGGTGAAGATAGATTTATCACACAACTTACTAAATAATGAAATTACATTTTGTGTAGATGTTTCCAATGAACTAAGGATAGTAGGAAATTCTACTTGGTTTATTTCAATTTTTTATGCCACTTGTTCCAATACCTTGTTCTCAAATTTCTTCTCTACTCTTAGTAGCAAGTTATATTGTCCATTTAGATCTTAATTGAATTTATGGATAACTTATGCTAATCAAATGAAAATAGGTTGTGAACTATCAACCTCAATACTTAGTGCATCTACAAATATGTTATTTACATCTTCAAGCAGTTAGTTTTCCTTGATCTTCTCTGGTTGCTTAGCTCTCTCTTGTAATAAAAATGATTTTCATTTGATCAATTATTTAAAGTACAGATATCCCAATTTAGGATAACTATATCCTCATCTAGATCAATATCTTCTTATTTACCCTTATCCTTATTTGAAATTTTAATACTCAGTTGAAACTTGTTCTCAACTATCCTTGTACTTGATATATACACACTTGGAATTGTAACAATAGTAGAAATAGAGGGGTTAGCAATAACATTAGATATGAAACAAATAGTAGAAATACCTTGTTGTTGCATTTTCAAATCTGATGATGGAGGCACTTGCTACTCAATAGATGAAGCGTTGATAACTTCAGTCAATATTGTACTTAGCTAAACAAGTGGAAAGAGTGGTTGGGTGCTTGGTGTTCTAGTGGTTGCCATAACCAACTTGATGAAATGTTTCTCAGAGCTTGACAACATTAAAGCTTTTCTCAGAGAATAAGGAAATCAGGCTATTACTACTACTACAATCTTTTCTAGGTCAATTTCCTCAATATTTTTAATCTTAGGTAGACTCTCCTCTATAGCTTCCTCTTCTTCCTCCTCATCTAAATTTACATCACCTTTCATTCCCACATCTTTTTTCATTCTTATTTTCATCGTCTTTGTCACTAATATGAACAATAAGATTACTAAGTTAATGTAGGTTGTAAATTTTTTTCCATATAGTTGTGGTTTCCTTCACTACATATTCAATGTCATTTATCAATATCATGCATGTGTTGAATTTAAGAGTGAGCTTTTCCTCATTTTTCTTCATGGGTTCTTTCACCTCTTTGTCATTGAGACTTGACATGAGTTACATTAGAGTCTATTCAAATATGTCTTTTGCAGTCTTCTTAGCATGCTCCCATCTAGGATTGATTGCTTGCATAAGCTCACTAGGAATTTATTGTACAAGTTGATTAGGAGAATACTTCAATTTATCCAATTTTTTCATCATCGTGTCCTTAGCCTACTTTTCCTCATCTACATTCCTCATTGCATAACTGAGAGATTTGAAATTTTCCATTCCATCTCCTCTTTCTCTTTCATTTAATTTTTCCTAAAATATAGGTGGGGGCTTTTTAAAAATAATTTTCTTGACATCTTCTTCACCTAACTTCAATTTCTTCCTAGATTTTGGTGTTCTTCTTGTGAATACAGTATTGGATGACTTAGTAGGTTTGATTATGATAACCTTACCTTTCTTCCTAGTAGGCTCTTCTTTCTCAGACTTTTTTTCTTCTGCTTCATCCTCTGCTTCATTTTTTTCAAAGTTATCTCCTTTTCCCTCTATCAACAAGAGAGTTGAAATTTCCTGTTTTAGTTTTTTTATCCTCTTTTTTCATTTTTTAACCACTCGAGGAAGCTTCCTTTCAAGTTCATTCATCGCATTGGATTCTTTATAAGATCAAAAATATGATGCCTTAGGATCCACAAGCTCATTCATCAGAGCCTCAATGATATCTTTTGTACTATCAATGTTAACTTCATATTCAAGAGGCTTAACACTTACCACTCTAGGTGTAACTACTAGAATGTACACTTTGTCATAGTCTACCATTATAAAAATATCATCCTTGTAGTCTTCTACAAGTTTCTTTGGTATTTTATCTCTGTTAGTCATCTTTTCCTTGAATGAATCAAAATAGTTATCCATGATATTAACAAAATTTTAACCTATCTCTTCTATATATTGATTAATCTGATATAAAATTGGTACATCTTTTCTCCATATAACTAAACCTTTAGAAGGGAAGACATTTTTCACAAATAAGAATAAACAAGTCAAGAGTGAACTAAACTTACATAGATTATTTTTGAAGGTTTTGATGCTCTCCATGTTCTTGTTGAACTAATTCAGCATTAACTCAACTAGGTTGAGGAACATGTTATTCACTACCTTGAGAACCAAATAAACTACCTCACACAACACATTGTTGAGACAAATGGAGCTATAGATCTTATGAATGATTAGATGAATTCCAAATATTAGTTCCATGTCAGTTACATTTATGATCTTTATTCCTCTTCCATTTCACTTGGTAAGAGTCTTGTTTTCCAATTCTACCCAAATTAGGGTTTTGGTAGTCTTGGATTTGTTCAACATTGGGAGCCCTATGATTCTATGAATCATTTTCTTTGTGATTTGAATAGGCTACTCAAAGCATAAATTACCATTGTGTACATGGCTAATGATAAACCTTTTCCATTTTGCTTAAAACTCTTGGGGCATATGTGAAATGTGTGCTAAACCCTTGCTCTCCAAATGTTAATGCATGAGTTTCAACACATCATTCACACATAAGTTCTTGAGAGTCTCATCCATCTCTAAGTGTCCAAGTTCTTATATTGAATAATACAAATATTAATGAATATCATGAATGAGTAAATACCATGGGTGACATCTATGATTGTGCTCTAGTTGGGTCAAGCACTTCTACAATTTATGAACTCAACTTGAAGTCTGGTGCCTTCCAACTAATTCCTCAAACCAACATCTCAGATCCTTTCCTAGCTTTTCTACTGGAAGACACCATGCTTAGTAGGGTTTTTGGAAATATAAAAATCTTCAACAAAAAACACACCGATCACTTAGAAGCATAGAAATAGCTCTTTGCAAATAGCTCTTGAAAATTCATGGTAAAAATAAATTCAATTTCCTTCCTTTTAACAAATTTTCATTTTTTTTCAAATGCCATAAATACTTGGCACATTCCCTCATTTAGTGAAAGACTATCTTCTACTTAGTTTAACCTTAATGCTTGGCAGCATCATTCATATCTCAGTGTCCATACAATATTTTAGTGTATACTAACCTTGCTTGGCAAGGTCTTGAATTTCCAAATTCACTCATTGATCCCTTTGCATCTTGAATGTTGATATGGATCTCTTCTTCTTGCCATTTGAAACTAATTTGAGATATCCACTTCAGAGTCTTAGTTCCATTTATTCCATAGGAATTCAAGTTGAGATGCTTGAGTCACCCAACTCTTGAGTGACATCTGCTTCATGATTCAAATTTGTTTTCTCAAAAGATTTTGGAATACATTGTTGCTTCATCACTTTCTGATATTATAATCATTTTATTTCTTCTCATCTTCAACTCTTCCAATGTTCATACAATTCTTAGAAATATGTCCAAGCTATGTACAAATAAAACTTTTTCTAGTGGTGTCTATTTTCCTTATGTGATATTTTATAAAATTTCTCCAATATGCCCAAATTCTCTATGTAGTAGCATCTACACCATGTGTTATAGTTCCATCCAAATATTTCTTTTACAATCCACTCTGTTGGATTCAATATCTTGTTTTTTGATTTAGAATATTTGTGTCCTTGTTTCTTGCAATTGTGATAGCTACCTTCAAACTTAGGTTTCTCCTTGCATTCACTTTCTCTATGTCCTTACTTATTCCAATTGTAACACTTTCCATTGATTTTTTATGTACCATGACTAAACATGTGTTTTATATATGACCTAACTTACCACAATGATCTCAAGTAGGCCTTTGATTCTTTTGAGCTCCTTGCTTGGATGATTCACTTTCTTCTGTGCATCCTATTCCTTCTTTTCCTTTGTATCTATATTGGCAATTCTCATTCAACTAATTCATGCTTTCTTGATATTTCTACATTCTTTCATTGGTTTTATTTCTAGTGTTTAGATCATGTTGTAGTCTTGCATTCTTTGATCTTAGGTTTATGATTTATTCATTTGCATTAGTAAGTTGATCAATGAAGTCTACTTGCTAAAAGAATAGATGTTGCATTTCATTGTTCTTTCCTTCTATCTCTTCTTTGGCTTTTTCTTTTTCTTCCATGACTTCACATATTCTTACTAACTAGATTTTTTGTTCCTTTTTCAGCTTTCTAGCTTCTTCTTGAAGATTGTAGTTCTTTTCTAATAGGTATTTGATTGCTACATCAGCTTCATCTAAATTTTTCTCTAGACATATATCTTCGATTATTTTTTCAGTATAGAGATTGCCATTCATCCATACTGCAAAATCTTTCCTTCTTTTCAATGATTGAGAGAGTTGCTCATTTTATTTCTTTAGTTGACCAATGACTAATTCCAAATACAACTTTTCATTGTCAATATCTTTGTCTAGCAATTATACCTCCATTGTCTTTGATCTTTGCTCAAGATGCTAAACTTCTTCTCTAAGAACTAGTAGCTTTCTAATAACAATTGTTGGAAATATTTGATAGGAAAGGTTACTAAGAGTATAGGGGTGAATTAGGAACCAATAAAACTTAATCTTATTTCACCAATTGATCCTTCTATAATATTTTCTTCTAATTGTATGCATGAAATAATGAAAGTAGTAAAACATTCATAATACTTTGACACAAGATATGGTGACCAAAAAACCTTCCAAATGGAAAGTAAAATTGGGGTGGGGATGATACCCACTTGCTTTAGTACTGTAGTATATAGTTGGCCTATTAAGGTTTACAATTGATCACTTTTAATTATCTACCCTATTAGTAGAAATAAGGACTACTAGGTCCACCTTGTTAAAGGATTTTTAAAACATACAATGAAGTATGCACTCAGTAAAGAAATTTTTGAGATACTATTAAGTCTACTATGTTAAAGGGTTTGGTTGATACAGCTATTAGGATGAACTAGTGGATGATATCTAATCAGCAACTCTAATTTTCTAGTTGATTTGTTTCAAATGTAAGGTCCAACTTGCTATGATAGATAAATATTTGATGTCCCTTATACTGCTTGTACATCCTTCTTAATTCATACTTTTTCTCTCTATATTTTCTTCATACACTCTTTTATACATATTTGGATATGATAAAATTCATTACATATATACCAATCCAAATCACAATTCATCAAAGTTAGCCACAACATAGATTTCCAGCAAGATTACAAAGTTGGCCCAACTACTAGCACTCAAGTTTTAAGGACTAACTTAGTGATTTGATACTTGGAAACCATTGCTAACACTCAACATCATCATGCACTCGCTAGACATAGAAACTTGGTTCATACTAATCACTTCTAAGTAGCTTGAACTCGGTCAGTGCTTGTGTGACTTGGTGAACATTGCAAAACTTGACATATAAACTAAATCATGTGGTTGACACTCTATAGCTCAGTCAACACTATTACTACAAGCTTGATATAAACTAAAAACATGAGTCACCAACTAGATATTATTTCTTGCTTTAAACCATGCATACCAAAGTGATAAAGTAATGTTTAATAGTAACATTAAAAATGTGCAAAGATAACTCATAACATGATATTTTGTTAACTATGGAAACCCTGGCCAAGGGAAAACGCCAGTGGGGATAATACCCACTAGATAATATATTCATATATAAGTTCATTGTTAGAGGATGCATCCTGTTAGGATTTTTAGTATAGTAGATGCAAGATGAGCCCATTTCCCAAACATGCACTTCTAATTACAAGAACAAGTAATCAGACTAATTATAGGTATTATATGTTCTTCCTTGACTAATCTCTAATTTCTAGCTCAATCTCAAATCACCAAATGGCTCATATAAAACTTCACTTCTATCACTTTCATAAGAGTCTGCATATTATCACAATTACAAGATAGCAATTGCAATCATAATTGCAATCTTACAATTTGCACTTTGACAATCTTACTACAAAATATCCTTTACATAAATACCATACCTTTTCACAAATTGTTATAGGATTGTCTAAGATCGTAATCTAGTTTTCCAAGTTAGAGTAAACATTTAAGATGTTGTCCCTAATTGGACAAGTAATTATCTTGTAAATAAAATAATTCTTTCCTTCAATTCTGCTGTCATATTTTATTTTAAACATGATTATCTCTATTCCGCACACTTTGTACTAACTTACGAGGTTATACAACATGTATTCTACTATATAACTTTACTAGTCATAATATGATGTCAGGAACAAGTTATAAACAATACAATATACTACTAAATGAGATTCTATACTTAGACAATTTTTTGATTACCAAACACTAAGTATCTTTATTTATGAGGTTTCATGTGATCATGTACATCATGTTTTGCCATAAATGACAACAAGTTCATATCACTATTAGCCAATTGTCAACAATCTCCCCCTTTGGCATTGATGCCAACAAAATAAGGAAAATTGGCTAAGTGACAAAACAAACTACATCTAGTTGACTTTTTACATATGCTCCCCCTTACAATATGCTTTACAATATTCTCCCCTTTTGATAATTCAATTTTCTACAATTACTAATTACCAATTTTCTACAATTGTACCCCCTTTGACATCAATGAAAAAGGTCAAAATGTTAGAAATTTGTCCAAAAAATGTTGTCCTTCCTTATGATGATATGATCTTCATGTAGTCATCAAAGTATGCCTTTACACTATCCATACCCTTAGTCCATTTCTCCTTGTTGGACTTAGTTGATGTGAGTATTGCACATAGAGCATATGATGCACTCTCAACTGCATTAAGATCTTAATACAAAAAGTTGGACTATGTAACCTTGACCTTAACACATTCCTCTAACTCCTAAACAAAAGATAATTTTTGAGAAATAGATTCTCTAAAATTAGATATCCTCTTCAAAATTTATTCGTTTCAAAGTTCTAGTTTTGTGATTTCACTATGAATACTGGCCATTTGTCCTTCAAAATCATTTACTTTGCAAGATGGATCCTAGATCTAGCTAGATAAAGCCTCTAGCTCACTCATCTTTCCTTCTACCTAAATCTCAATGTCTTTAGTTAGTTTGTATCATAAGATACACTTAATATATAGAGTTTTCCCATCTTGTTGGCATTTTTGAAGTTCCTTTATACAAGTATCAAGATTAATTAAATCATTTTTAATGTTTTTATAGATGGTGCTAAACAAATTAACATCATGGGAAATATGTGGATTTGCCTCTACAACATTTAATGAATTGGTAAAGTCTTCATCAAATGATTTTAGTACTACTTGTGCCTTTTGTTTAGGATCTGATTCAGTGTGCTATACTACCAAGGTACTATGCAATCTATCACTAACTTCCATTAAGGTTCTTTGTAAGCTTTTCACTTTCCTATTTTTCTCAATAAGCTTTGTTAGGGATGAGATCAGATGTGTTTGATCATCACCATCAATAGCTAAATCAGAAAGAGAGAGCAAAGTGGATGAACTAGATGGTTTAGTATCATCCTCCCTTTGTTTCTCAGTTGCCTCTTTTGTTCTTCTCTCATCTTCTTGTTTCTTTTTCCTTTCCTTTCTTTCCTTTACTCTTTTCTCTTCCAATTTCTTCTTCTCATCTTCCTTTGTTTTCTTCATCATCTCCTCCTGTAGTTCTTCTACTTTCTTCTTCTTCCTTTCTTTTCTTTTCTTCCTCAAGCAATTTCTTCTTGGCCTCTATTTTCTTTTTCTCTTCTTCAATCTATCTCAATTTATCCTCAATATCCTTGGTGTCTAGTTTATTAGATTGAGAACCACCAAATGGATTGGTATCATCAATGTTAATGGTAGCATTGATTTGATCAATTTTCATAGTTTCACCATTCACTAACACTTTCAAGGTTCTAAGTGATGGAGGAGATGTTGCCTTTGACTCTATCAACATCTGACTGATAGTAGCCATAGTCTCACTTCTTAGTTTATCCTTTTCACCAACCCTGAATAGAAATGGTCTCAATTTATTCCTTAATATGGTGTGAGGCTATTCAAAAATCTTTTAATTTCTTCTTCATCATTAGTCTTACAAATGGTTCTAAGAATAGATTTTTGAAGTTCTAGACCTTCTTTTGAATGAGTCTCTCATAGACTTTCTGGTTAATTATGCTCTTGAGATCCTTTAATTTCAAATTGTTTTCTATGATATATCTCATAGTGGATATATGAATCTAATCCTTTTCAAAAAATTGTACAAATCATAAAACTTGTTCATCTAAAAAATGTTACCTTCATTAGCAATAGCCATGTTGATCTTTTCCTATTGATTTCTTTATTGGAGTCCCTTTGTCTACTTTCTTGGTCTCTTGTTCCTCTTCTTCTTTATTACTAGAATTAATTGTCAACAGTGTTTTCTATCATTTTCTTGGTCTAGTGATTTTTTTTTTTAGCTTCTTTATTTTAGTAGACACTACCTCCACCAATTTTTTTAATTTTCTTTTTGGTTCACTAAGCTAAACATCTAATATTGTTGCATATAGAATACTCTATTCTGAAGATGTCTCTGCAATAGATACTAACAAAGGTTGAATGCTCAATATTCCTTGCTTCATTGTTTGTCTTACAGCATTAGATTCACTCTCTACCATTCTAGCCTCTAACAGTTCCTTCTTTATTATAGACTATAATTTCTTACGTGATGCCTTTTCCATAGATGGGTTATAAGCTGACTATGTGATTTAATCATATGTACCAAATCTGTATTCTACTCTATCTCTATCTAAATTAAATAATAAATCAATATAACCAATTGCTATATCATCATTTAATTCATAACTCAAGGGATCAATAAATGTTTCTTGCTTTTCCATAGCTTGAATATAGGTATAATTTGTATCAACCAAAATACAAATGTCATCCTTAAATCTGTCCACAATTGTAGGTGCAATTCTAAATCTCTATTTCATTTCATTCTAAAATATTCTCATTATCAAGTTACCAATATCCAAAATCTTATTTGCAATATGCCTTCTACATATTTTTGTAATTTTCTCCATTGTGAATCTATCAATACTCATTATGTTTGTGATTGATAAGTAAGGAAATCTTTGAAGTACATAAAAGAATATATGATTGGTCAATGGTTGGAATCTAAACACACTACTCTTTGTTCTCTTCATCTTTTCTAGGTTTTCTAAGAGTTGCATGCTTAGTATTTCACTAAGATTTACTTGCTCTTTATTTTTACATATCTTATATGTTGCATAGATGAATCCTATTGAAAGTTCATCAATCTTTGAACTTGCACAAACAAAATAGGCAATAATTCTACTCAGAAATCTCACGTCATTTTGCTTGATGGTGCTGATCACCATAGCCTTTCCATAGTACACTGCTTTAGAATAGCTTTCATATTTCTTCTTGAACAATTTCTCACCTATAGGTATACTTCCTTATTTACTAAGACTAATTGCCTCATGAGTAAGGTCGACATAAATATCAACTACATTATCTTGCATCCATAATTTTCCATCATGTATCCTACTCAATATGATCTATGTCCAGTCATATGTATCTAACTCATGGTAGAAGTGATATTTGAACAAGTCTAATTACCTTAAGTGTAAAAATCTTGGCTTCATAGTCATGTCATGAATGAAAATCAATTCCATATCTTTGTTCATGAATTCATTACCAATAGACTCAAACTTACTATTTAGATAACTTCCTACATCTTCAAGATATATTATGTTGTTTAGTGTGGTAGACAACACTGAGTTAGGCTATCCTTTAGTAGGTATTATAGAAACAAATTTTAACTTAGGTCTATCCTCATTCACAATACTATGTACTACTTAAATAAACATGATTCTATCAAACAAGAACTTTTACTAAATAAATTTTCTCACTTCAAAATTTCCTTAACAAGGCTCTTCTGAGTGCTCTTCACTTTGGATGAGTTCGCAATGAAGTTAAAATCAATTTTGTGCTTCATTTATTCCATCAACTTGAACTTGCATTAATTTCATACTTTATAAACATAGAAAAAGTTGTCAATTATGCTCTATAATAAAATAATTTCTCAAGATCATCTATTCGATCTTCAAATGTTACCTAAGGTATTTCATAGCTATTTTCAATCATGAAAAAAATCTACAAAACTTTGTATCATGAAATTCTTTAAAAAATATACTTTTCATCTTCTATTATAGAATTAGCCTTTTTCTGTAATACTAGTAACTCTGAATTCCAATCATAACTTGTTTAGATGAGCTCCAAATTACAAGTGAGCTTAGTTTCCATCTAAATATAATTGGATACACCTTTTCCAAACTTCACTACCTCTAATTCTATTTCTAAATGATGTCATCAAACTCTGATGTTGCAAACAAGCTTAATTAAAGTTCATTTAATCAAACTCAACAAATAGCTTCAATCTTCCTATCTCATCATCATCTAGCTTTTCCTTTGAGATATCTACTCCTTTTACAAATTCCTCATTAAGTTCTTCTAAAAATTCATTAACAATGTTTCTATGTTCGTCATTGTCTCTATTGGTTTCAGAGTTCCATTTATTATTTCCCACGTTCTTTCCAACATTCCTTGTATTTCTGAAGTTTCTTCCATTTTTCCTTCTATCTCCAAAGTTGATGTCTTTTATACAATACTTTGTTGTGTGTTTAAAGTTTTTCCATAACTGACATATAGGTGCTTTGCTGCTAGGTTTCTATTGATCATCGGGAGTATTACAATTCTGAGAAGTGTTTCCTAAGTTGTGACACAAAATTAACACATTTCTATCTCCATAAGATCTTCCTTCTCTTGATTTCCTTTCATTAGATCTTCTTCTATCTATAGGGTTAGTATTTCTAAACATTCAACTATTTCTTCTATCGTTATCATACTTAGGTTTCTTACAATCAATTGCATTATGACCCATACCATGACAATTATGACAATAAAAGTCTTTAACATGATTAAATGAATTATTAGTAAAATCTCTTTTTGTATGACCTATTTCATTACATAAAAAGAACTTACCTCTAAATTCATACCTGGTTTCATTAGGAGATTCTGTATGCTTTGGTTCATCCAAAATTTCAACTTTCTTGTTTTTCTCAATTTCTTTGGGTCTTTTTTAGAAGATTGACTAAATTCAATCTTATCATTAGATTAATCTTTCTTTTGGATCTAATATAATCTTAGGTTTCTTTGCAAACATGTAAATTAGATTACCAAGATGATTCTTATCATAAGTAGGTCTCTATATTGACATTGAATCATCAATATTTTCTCTACTAGAATAAAGCTTCTCAAGTTATTGATTGCTCTGAGTTAATTCACCTTTCACAATGGTATTTTACTTATTAAGTTATTCATGATCTTCTTTCAATTTTTCAAACCTAGATGCTTTCTTTGTCAAAGTTGCTCTTAGATCTACATTTTTAGTCTTCAAATTAGATTCAACTATGCTAAGATCATTTCTCAGAGTCAACTTTAGATTTGTAATCCTCAAATCATGCTTCAAGATCTTGTACTCTATCTTCAAATTTGAATAATAATCATCTCTAGTTCTAGACTCAGTAGATTTAGGCTTGGATTGAGATGTTCAATCTTTTCCTTTAATTGACCAATGTATGCCTTGGAGTCTTCATATATGTCCTCTAGCTTATCTCTTTCTTCGGTAAGGAGATCAATTTTTTCAAGAGCTTCTTCAAGGTTCTTCATCAATTGTTCCATAACCATAGGGATCTTACTCAAGCTGCTAAGCCTCTTCAAACTAACTGTGCTTTGATACCAATTGTTAGAAATAGGGATTACTAGGGGGAGGTGAATTAGTAATCTACAAACTTTAGTCACCAACTAGATATTATTTATTACTTTAAACCATGCATAAAAAAAATATATAGAAATGCTAAATAGTAATAGTAACAATGCACAAATATAACTCATAACACCATATTTTATTAACTAGGGAAACCCTGGCCAAGGAAAAACCCCAGTGGGGATGATACCCACTAGATAAAATATGAATAAATAAGTTCCTTGCTAGAGGATGGACCCTGTTAGGAGTCAATGAGAAAATTTAGTATAAGGAGTCCCTATTAGGAGATTCCAACCTTGTTAGGAGTTGTAGTACCATAGATGAAAATGAGCCCACTACACAAACATGCACTTCTAATTAGAAGAAGAGCTCACTGCCTAAACAAGTAATCAGACCAAATATAAGTAATGTATCTTCTTCCTTGACTAATCTTTGATCTCTAGCTTGATCTTAGGTCATCAAATGGCTCATAGAAAACTTCTCTTATATTGCCTTAACAAAAGTTTTCATATAATCACAATTTCAAGATAGCACTTGCAATCATAATCACAATCCTACAATTCACACTTCCACAATCTTACTAAAAAATTTCCTTTGTATAAATACCATGCCTTTTCACAAATTATTGTAGAGTTGACTAATACCATAATCTATTTTTCCAACTTAGAGTAAACATCTAGGATGTTGGCCCTAATTGGACAAGTAATTATGCTCTAAACAAAATAATCCTTTCCTTTAATTTCATTGTCCTATTTTGCTTCAAAAATGATCATCTTTGTTCTGCACATTCTGTGTTAACTTACAAAGTTATACACATCATCACCAACATGTATACTATCTCTATATAACTTCACTAGTCATAATATGATGTCAGGAACAAGTTATAAAAAAATATATATACTGCTATAAATGAAATTCTATACTTAGACAAACACTAAGTATCTCTATTTTTGAGGTTTCCTATGATCATGTAGATGATGTGTTTCCATAAATGACAAAAATATATATATCAATATTAGCTAGTTGTCAATACTTGGCTTGATAAACACTAGATTTGTACCACTAACAGTGCGAGCTTGGCAGACACTGGAGAACACTATTGACACTATGCAACTTGGTTAATACTATGAAGCTTGGTTAGCACTGTCACTAATCAACTCAGCAGATACTACTTGGTTTGAATTAATTGTAGATTCTAAAACTTGGTAGTAACTATATATAGACTTCTTGGCTCAATAATAACTGTTGAGCTCTATAGTAGCTTAACCAATTGACTAAGTCTGAGTCACTAATAAACAAACATTGACCTTAATGTCAATAAAATCTATTGTTTCTTTCTTGGTAGTCTTCAATGAAATCTTCATGTTGAGAACCTTATCCAAAAAAATATACAGCCATCCTAAAATGATGCCTTATGAAAATATCATAGTCATCTACTGCATTCATCTAGTGGCCTCCTAGTACATCTTCATCTATGAAGTACTTCCGTGTCAGACATTGCACCATCCCAATAGTATCAAAGTATGGGCAAGGGGAGTGTACTCTTCTAAGGGATATTGATCCCATCTAGAATTGAAGGTCATGATGCCTCTCTTCTATTTTTCCTCAAAAGCATCAATGGTGATTGGCCACACCAAAATATCTTTTTTTTTGTTTCCTCACTCTATCATATGTATATATGAGCTTCCTGATAATCTCTAGTAGAATGAGCCTATCTGATATATATCTCAAGAGTTTCTTTGGGTTTACTTTCTTACCTATGACCCTAGGGTATGTGAATTCTTTAACCTAAATGTAATAGGTGTCAACCTCTATTATTCAATCTATTACTTCTACTAATATTCTTTTGGAATAATCACTCTCTATGAACTGGATGATTGAAATATAAAACCATCATTAACTATCCTCTATTCCACACCCTTCACCGAGATATTCTTCTTCACCAGTTGTGGGTACACCACATAGGGCTAAGCATTAGCATCTTGCATGCTACCTGTTTTCAAATTCTTCAGTAATCTGTATTCTTTTCCACTAGTAAGTATACAATGTATGATGTAATATAGAATTTTGGGTTAGATTTCATGATTATGAGCTATTAATGTAGATTATCACTGAAGATAGTAGCCCAGCCTATTGGAATTTTTTTCATCTTGATGGTATCAACCAAATGGATCATCCATGTGTGAAGATGTCTAGCCATGAGGATTTCCATTTCTTTTCTCAAAAGAACAATTTGGTAGCCAATATCATCCTTCATGTATCCTCATGTCATATCTGCTTTGGCAACTTTGCAACCTACTGGTGATCAGTCAATTAAGAATGATGATTGAATAATCTCTTTGGCTTCCCTTTCATTCTCCCAATACTATCTTTCTTCCTATTCAAAGGTTATCTTCAGATATTGATCGACTCTTGGGGGATGGAATACATTCTCAATATTCCTAGGTTAGTAGTTGAAGGCTATCTCCCCTATGATTCTCTTGACAACTTTTTTCTTAGGCACATAATATTCTACCAATGTCACAATCAACTCTTAAGATTGCACTAAAATAGGATGTGAGGCTGCATTGACAATGCCCAAATGCATAAGTGTAGATACCATCCTTAAGTTTTCTACATATGATAAAGAAGGCATTCCAAAAAATATGCCTAAGCTCAATATCTCTAATATGTGCATGTCTATCCTAAAAGTGAGATTTTCTAGGTGCACCTTCATATTTATGTGTAGTTATGCATAAATTGTCCCTCCATGACCATTTATGTGTAGTTGTACACTGATGAACCTTAAGGAGCACACATACATGTGTGTACAACTATGCATATACACAATGCAAGTGCAAAGGGGAGAACGTAGTCCCTTATGTTTATTCATAATGTAAAAAAGTGCGCGCACATGCACACATTGATGGGATGTGCACATTCTTACCCTTATGTGTTTAAGTTACTTTTGAAAGGTGTGCATGTGTGCACCTAGGGAAGGTACGCACATGTACACCTATCCTTAGGTTTCCTCTTTGCTAAGTTTTTAGTTTCAAAAAGGTGTGCACATGTGAACCTTGATGAGGTGCACATGTGTGTACCTTTAAATACTTAAATTTTTTTGGTTCGTTTGGGTTAGGTATTTCTTGTTTTAGGGAGGAAAGGAAGGTGCACACATGTGAACCTTGAGGCGATGCACATCTATGCACCTTCGAGTGTCTTACATTGTTTGTGTGTTCAGTTTTTGCAAGGAGTGAGCATGTCATTAAGTGTGTGGAGGTACAATATAATTTGGAGAGCAAAGATAAGAAAATGGAGAGGGAGGGTTCCTACATATATATATATATATATATATATATAGAGAGAGAGAGAGAGAGAGAGAAGGGGGGGGGGGAGGGGAGCAAAGAGTAAAAGATAGATGAAGTGATGGAGAGAGTGACATAGAAGAGAGATCTTAGGGGTTAGGATGGAGAGAGTGAGAAATATGGAGAGAATGAGATAGGATGGAGAGAGAGAGAGAGAGAGAGAGAGAGAGAGAGAGAGAGAGAGAGAGATGCAAAGAATGAGAGAGATGAAGTGATGGAGAGGGAGAGACATATGAGAGAGATCTTAGGGATTAGGATAGAGAGAGTGAGAAATATGGAGAGAATGAGAGAGAATGTGTGTGTCTGTGTGTGTGAGTGTGTGTGAGAGAGAGAGAGAAGAGGAAGAGTTTGAGATATGAGATAGTGCTCAATAAGGAGGATAGTTAGGACTCATAATAGAATAAGGGGGTGATAGAAGAGGGAGAGAGGGACAAAAACATAAAGTAATTACATAGGGACATGTGAAAAAAGAGATTATAATAGGATGAGGAGGGGGTGATAGACATCAAGAAGACATAGTGGGTAAAGAGCATGTATAATATGGTGAGAATGAGGAGAGTAGAAGAGTGGGATTGCGTGTGTGTGTGTGTGTGTGTGTGTGTGAGAGAGAGAGAGGGGGGGGAGCCTAGGGATTACTCCAAGAGAGATAACACTTAAGGACAACAAGTTAGACATACGGAGAGAGGTTAGGAGTTATTTATAGGATGCAAGAGGTTACAAATTATTAAGAGAGATATATTAGTAGTTATTTAGTTAGTGAGAAATTTTTTGTATGTTCTTTTGAGAGAGAGAATTGGAAATATGTCATCATTTGTGTTGACCTACTGATTACACATTTGGAAAATAATGACTATCTAATTTAGATTATGATTAACTAAAATTGATGGAAAATAAATATTTTATGACATAGGTTTGAATTATCTTTGGCATGTCCTAGATTTCTTCAATAAATTTCCAATTCTTTTTGAACCAATTCAATCAGACTCCACATGTTAAAGCTATGGCCTTCAAAGTAAAGTCTACATTTAGTTCTTCAAAATCAATTAGGATTTGAATAACTCGATTGAGTTTTGAACAACCCGACCAAGTCTTGAATGCACTTTCTTATTTTTAGAACCTGATCAGGTTATTTGAATCCTAGAAACTTGATCAAGTAATGGCTTGGTGATACGATAAGAAAACAACCCAAAGGCTTGGGAGACTATTTTCCTTCCAATTTTTTTGTTTTAGACATTTTTTCATCTTCTAAGATGAATTTTCATCTTTGTCTTGAATAGATCTACTAATAGTGAATTTGGTATCTCTAAAATTGCTACCATAATCTTTCACATCTTCTTATCTTTCTAACAATATAAATATTTATTTTTTCAGATAACATTAACATGGTAAACTTTAATTGCTTTTACTAATGAATTTATATTTCTCACAAACATATGTCTACCATTTTTTAATACCTTTAGATATACTTAAAAAAATTCAAAATAAATTATATATTACTATTCTACACTTGATTCTATATACATATAAAAAAAGGTTCCTTTTTAAATTTTTTTGGTGTAAGTTATATTCAACACATGAGAAGCTACCAAAATTTTAGGATGTAGTTAGTTCAATAATTGATAAACAAATAAAATACTCATCAAAAAATTACAACAAAATATATAAATCCTAGATATGACTCAACTATCATCCTACTAAAAGGATGTGTAAAATAGTGAAAATAACTATGTCTTTTTTGTTGCACACAAAAATAGCTATGTTATGTTTTCTAACAAAATCATGAACTATTCTTCATGTGCATAGAGTTTGACCCACCTAATCTTATTCATTTAAAAAAATCTATTAGCTTAAAAGGTATATTCAGAGTACTACAGTTTATATATTTTAAACATCTTATCATTTTGAGTGGATGACCCTCAAACATCTCATCCAAGTTTAAGTTAACCTGATTTTAAAATAAAAAGGTGTTCGCTTATACCCCCTTTTTGATACACCATCATGGTGTGCTCACCATCTTAATAGTGTATCCCTAACAAGCCTGTAAAAATATGCTAACATAGTGCTTACTTAGTTGTAATTTTAAATACTTTCATTAAGGTAGACTGAATAATTTGTAAGCTATTAGCAAGCCATGTTCCTCATAGGGTAGATCACTAGAAGTGACCAAACATTATACTCTTAATAAACCTACTTTATTATTGCAATAATGAAGAGTTATGGGTGTCATCCCCACCCCAATTTTAACTTCAGTATGGAGGGTTTCTAGATAACCAAATATTTTGTGTTATGCATTTACATTTACTTTCATGTTTATGATGTGATGAGTAGTTAGCTTACAAACAGTGCACGATTGCTATTGCCAAGGTAAAGGGATCAATTACTTTCATGAAAGACAAGAGAAAACAATTAGAGTGAAATAGCACTATGCAGCTTCTTATATCAAATAGCTTCTTTATATCCTGAATGGAATTCTTGTTAGGGATAATTTTTTATCCCCCGTTCCCTTCCCAGCCCCTCAACGGCGTCAAACAATGAAATAAACAATGCTCATGAAAAGGACGGCTTACCTATCTTCAATGCGATTTCTTATCCTTTCCTAATATTCTTGTTCAGCAAGTAGACAAAGGACAGCCTTGGTTTCCCCGCATGCTCCTGAATACAAATGTCTCCATTAAATCTGAGAACTAAGAGGAGGAATATTTGGAAATGTAAATAAAATCATCAAATTTTAGCCATTATGGAATCGGTGAGGATTCCCTTCATTGCATCCGGAATGCGTGGGACCGGTGGTCCGATGTGTCTGCATTAGATCTCCAAACTGCATTGTTGGGGTCGCTTCCAGAGTGGCTCTAAGGAGCACATTTACTTGATTAAAGCTCCGAATATTTGGAACAACTCCTAAAGTTAAAATTCAGGGGACAATTCTTGTCTATAATAAGATGGATTATCATTTCTTGACAATAGAAGAGAAAAGAGAATGGCAAAGGCACTGAAATTGTTTTGCGTGGTGTTCATGACAATAACAATGGAAAAGCTAGTGGGCATGGCAGGTATAGGAGTAGGTTAGCTTTAGATTTATCCATTCCCGGTTTTGATTGTGATGATTTTGATTGCATGAAGATTTTGATTTATTGGCAGGTACGGTAGTAGCTAAGAATTTTGTCCATCCATGTGATGATCTCTGCGTACCTGCCAATTTATCAAAATCTTCATGCAATCAAAATCATCACAATCAAAACCATGAATGGATAAATCTAAAGCTAAGCTTCTCCTATACCTGCCATGCCCACTAGCTTTGCCATTGTTACTATTATGAGCACCATGCAAAACAATTTCATTGCCTTTGCCATTCTCTTTAATCATCTTCGGTTGTGAGGAAATGGTAATCCATCTTATTTGTTGAGGAGAATCGCCCCCTGTTATCTTCTGGTAATCCAAACATTTGGAGCTTTAGTTGAGAAATTTGTTCCTTATAACCACTTGGGAACCGATTCCAGTTTGGAGATCCTACTACATAGAGGGGCGGTTAAATACAATTAGTGAGACAATTGTGGTAATTTGAGATGAAAATGAATTGTCTATCCTCTCAAATATTGTCATTAATAAAAATTTATTGTCTCTTAAAGGTGATGATACACAATATACAATGAAAGTTATATTATCTCTTTGTAACAATGGTGATAATTAAATATTGTTTTGTATAGACATTATGCAATGAAAATTTTATTCTCTTTATGACAAAAGTGACAATACATTTCTAAATCTCAACTAATGACCACAAGACAATGTGAATATATGTATAAAAAATAGATGATTATTTTTAATATTATTAAATAAAGTTTTAACATCTAATATTTCAAAAACATAAAACAAATTTAATATTTACCATATTTCAACATTTTATTCTTGTTAAGCGCTCTACAAAGTAATATAAGACTAGCTTGAAATACCCCAATTATTGTATTTATTCACAATGTCATGTTACAAAATAATGTGCAAGTTTCTCCACAAATAAATAAACATATCATACACATGGTATTAAATATTATTGAATAATGAATAAATTCTTCAAACATATGACACTACTTTCTTAAACATTAAATAATTATAATTAAGTACTTAAAAACTCCTCCATATCTAGTAGATTTTTGCCAATTTCAGTGGTGTAGTAGAAAAGTATTGTGATTTAACAACATAATTTTAAGAAGACAACAATGAGAGTTTCATTTTTAGTATGTTAGAGTTGTAGTAGCATATCACATACATAATGACCACTTGTAAATGCACATGTCCCCAACTGAACAAGAAGCATATAGCCTAATACAAGAAAAGATGGTGTGTAAGAAATTTTATTAATAAAATTAACATCTTATAAAGCTAAGAAATATCTCCAAACAAATAAAATAGCAATTCAATTGAAGTTGAAAAATATTTTCTCTAATCCATGGTATGCTATAGAAGTTTGAGATGCGAATGAAGTGGGATATAACTATTTTCCAACATTAACATTATTACAAGGAACAAATGAATAAAGATAGTTTGTAAAAGTAATACAACCTAAAACATCTAGTGATGCCCCTTATTGGTTGTCCTAAAATGAGAGTCACATAAAAATGTTGAATATCCATCAAATACATAAAGAGAGTAGAAGACCTTTGCAAAGAAATTCTATGTCATATTTCTTGGTGTACATGCATGGAATGTGAACATGAATATTTAAATAATAAAGCAATTAGAAACAAAAAATCTGAAGCCATATTCAACCTACTCTTACATATCATTATGATCAAGGTAACCACAAATAACCAAGTAATTTTATCTTTGTTCTAAGATGCCATACAATATACTTCAGTAGATATATACAACCCCACTTAATGGAACATACCATAGTTTTAGCAATTTTTCATATTGATTTAAGGATCATCTTCATTTCTCCACTTTTTTTGCTACCAATGGGCCCTTTTAGCATAGGTCTTTTCATCTAGGAGATCAATTTCAATACCCTGGTAAGTATCGAATATGGTATGACCTATGGCCTATGGATCAATATCCAATCCCTTGGAGAAACAACATCTTCTAGAAGGCCCACATGATTTCTTTCCAATGGTTCCATCATTAGATTGAGCATGGCATCTCTTATTGGAGTGAGATGATAGAGGCTTTCCACTACTGGTAGACACATATATAAAAGGAAGAGAGGAAGAAGAGATTGGTCTATTACTAGAAACAAAACTTCCAGCACCACTTATAGATGAGATAAATGAATTTGTAGATAGGGGAGGAGAAAAGTTGAGGCCTGCTTTATTTTGTCCATAGAAAATTATTGTTTAGTAGTGTAGGCTTGATTGAATCAAAAAAGAATTTTGATGGATTCAAAAAATTGTTCTGCACACAAGGGAAGGAAAGAGATTGAGGTTGAGACGGAGATGGGTGCTAAGAATAAGATTGAGGCTTCATGAGTGGTTGTGGTTAAGCTCTTGAGATAGGGTCAATTTTTTAAAAAGGATATGGTTACAACCTTAATAGACTTTGTGGATGAGTCTTGCCAACCGGTATTGGGTAGTGGTATTGAATAGGGTATTTTTACTGATGGAAGTATTGTCATTGATAGAAAATCCAATCGAGGAGATTGATGAATTTTGTCATAGATATTAAGCCACAACCTATTCTAATCCTTATTGCCAAGTTTTAGTTCTACCCTTGTAAAACTTAAATTCATTGGTTTGAAAGTGAGTTTGTGTCCAAGTGTGATGTCTAAGTATCCTTTAGGTTACTTACTTCTCATCTTTCCTAATTTCTTTCCTTTCTTTATTTTCTAGGTCCCCCTTGCATTACCTTTACCTAATCATTCTAAGTGGGTTTCCTATTTCTCTGATGCATGTAGGGTCTAGGTGATCTAGGCATGACTGGGATGTGTTCTAGCATCTTCTTGATGAGAATTAAGCTTATCATGTTTCACAATATATTATCTTTCCTTGGTATCATTTTTCTTATGGGTTCTAAGAAATTGAATTGGTTTTCCTAAATTGGTGAACTTAATCAAGTTTGTATCTAGAGAGAGGAAGTCATAAAATTAATCTAGAAGTTTTGTATACAATTATGGCATAATAAAGACCCACAAAAATGCAAATCTAGGTCAGGAAGAAGCTCATTCATGTTGTAGGAGTAGATTCTACATATACCATCTAAAATTGGAAGCACTTTAATGTTAAGAGAATTTAGCCCTTTGAGTAAGCAGTCTCAAGTCATGTCAAGCACCTTGAATAGGTTTTTGCATGGGTCTAGCTATTTTCCTCCTATTCTACTCTCTCTCTCTCTCTCTCTCTCTCTCTCTCTCTCTCTCTCTCTCTCTCTCTCTCTCTCTCTCTCTCTCTCTCTCTCTCTCTCTCTCTCTCTCTCTCCATTTCTAGCCAATATCTAACAAACAACTTAGTAAAACTAAGGAATTTGGCCTCTGGGTCAAGGATGAATTTTTGGGTCAAGGTTGACCTCAATCCTGACCTATGTCAAGGATGATCTTGACCATGCCCTAGGTCAAGGACAACCTCCACCCTAACATAGGGAAGGATCAACCTCATCCCTAACCCTAGGTCCTATTTTCAATTTCTAGGAGTTTCAGGATCTTGGGCTTTAGAAAGTTTCTTTTCCTATTTTTGGGTTGATAGTTTTGGGTTTCAGAATAGTAGACTCTTAAATTACATTTAATCTAGGTCCATTTCTAGGATTAAGGTTAAATGGGATTTAATGCTCCTATTCTAGCCTTCTCTAGGAGTTAGTGCCTTAGATCTCTATATAAGGAAGCCTTCTTCCCTCATTTTGACATCTCCAATCTATGCACGATCGATATACTTTCTATGATCTATTATTCATGAGCGCATCCACCTATATGAAGTGAAGATCTACTAGCATTTAAGCATTCAAGCATTCAAGCATCCAATTCATCAAAGAGATCCATTGTTAGCCATTAAAGGATTTCAATCTCTATGGAGAGCTCTTCTTGAAGATTTCTCTATCCATATACATCCAAGCCTTCTTCTATGAAAAGATACATTCAAGATTGGTGTTGAAGATCTAATGACATTGATTAGAGTTCTACATAAATTTTGACATTCATGTGGAGCATCCACACTTGTGGATTCAAGGATTTGAATCCTCCACAAGGATTTCCACATAAGTAAGGTGAAAGTTTCATTTACCTTGTATATGCATATTACAATTTTGATTATATTTCAAGGTTAATTACAAACTGGGGTTTGACTAAGCCAAACCCTCTTTCAACAAACAAATCGCATTTCTAGTAGATATAGGTGTCGAACAATGAATTACAGAGTAGATTTGGATACCCTTTTCATTGAACTTGTGAGATCTATGAACATGAATTTAGTCTCAGCAGCGTAGTTCAAGGTCAAATTTTTGGGGTACAATTGTGCCCTAAGGTCAGATTGTGCCCTGCCAATGGGATCAATGGTGACCTCTTTTCAAAAAGAAAAAAGATTTCTGGGTTTTCTCTGTCTTGACATTTCTAGTTTAGAACATTTTTCAGAATCCCCCAAAACTATACATAGACATCATAAATCAGCATTTTATAGATTTAAGATTTAATATTTGTCTTTTATCTATTTCAAGATTTAAGCACATACTCCCTCAAAATAGAAAGAAGACCAATTGAACCTCTTTACACCCTTTTCTCCATCACATGATTCATTTCTTCATTGAATACTTTCTTGTGCTTAATCAATTTGGATCATTCCTATGGAATATACAATTGAGAAGAGGTTTCCATTTTCTTCCTATTCATTTTGGTGAACCTGAAATGCTTACCCTCTTTTCCATTGTAGAATTAGATGCCCTATTGTGTTTTATAGTGTTATATTTCCTTTCATATTATCTTGTGTGTTAAGCTTCATTATTCATTTTGGTGAACCCAACATGCTTGCCTCCTTTCTTTTGTGGAATTAGATGCCCTATCATGTTTTATGGTGTTAGATTTCCTTTCATATTATCTTGTGTGTTCACCTTCACTATTCATTTTGGTGAACTCGACACAATTACCCTAATTTCTTCTGTGGAATTAGATGCCCTATTGTATTTTTTGGTGTTATATTTCCTTTCATTTCATTAGGTATTTTCTTTCATAAAGATTAGACTTAGTTTATGCTCTTCCATTTTAAATTCGAAAATACAAAAAAATTTGCAAAATCTCTTTTAAAATGCAAAATATTGTTGTTTTATGTTTTCTTAGTTTAGTTTATTTGCCTTGCATTGGTTTATGAGATTTATTACTTCTAGTCCTACTTCTAATCTTAGGGTTAGGTGCAATCATAGACTTATGGGTATTTTTGCACCTAAGTCTTCTTCTCCTTTCCTTGGGATTCTAGATGAAACTTTGATTCTTTCTAATTCTAATCCTCTTATGGAGAAAAATTCTTCTCACTCATCTCATGATGAGGATGATGTTTCAAGGGTTCCTCTTGAACAAGTCCAAAATATTTCAAATGAACTTGATAAAATGAGTAATTGGCTTCTTCATGAAAACCAAAATCAAGATCGTATCCAAGCTATAAAGGCTCTTAAGAAAGTTCTTCATGATAGTGACCAAGGTGTTAATATCTTGTGTGGTATTACTCACCTTATGCATTTCAATGTTGAACTTTTAGCTCAAGAAGCTCAAGATTTAGAGTTGTATCCTCATGTCACTAGCATAGAACCCTTTTCTATTCCTTCCCTAGTGTTCCTACCTATATTCCTTCTTTGGTGACTATGATGGTTCCCTCTATTCCTATGAGAGTTCCTCCTATGTCTCTTCTTACTTCACAAACTTCTTATCATAATGTTCCTTTTACTTATTCTAATCCTCTTCCAACTGTAGTTCCCTGTATTCCTCTAGTTGTGTCTTCTATTTTTGTAGCTTGTTACACTTTATCTAGTGTTTCTAATGTTTCTAGTTCTCCTATTTGTTCTCATGATTCAAAAATTATCAATTTGGCTCAAATTGTGCCATCTTTATAACAAAACCTTGCATCCTTGACTCAAAACAAGTTTAGAATGCCTACTTGTGACATGGGAAGCTTTTTGTCTCAGGATATTTTTCATACTATCATTCCTCAACAAGTCGATATTCCTTGTCTTGAGAATTATAATGGTAAAAGAGACCATGTTCATCATGCTAAAATATTTCAAATCCTTTGTAGTGGTCATGCTCATGATCATATTATTTTGGCAAAGTTTTTGGCTTGAACTTTTCATGATAAGGTCATGCAATGGTTTTCATCTTTGACTCCTTATTCTATTCATTCATTTCCTAAACTTGCTAATGCTTTTATTCAATAATTTAAAAACAACATTGGCCCACAAATATTTTGATGATTTGATATATTGTTAACAAAATTCTAAAGAAAATTTAACTGAATTTATTGGTAGATTTAAGCATTTGTGTGCTCATATTTCCTATCTTATTTTGGATATTGATATTCAACATATGTTTATTTCAAATTTTCAAAAGGATATTAGAGTTAAGATTCTCTTACTGAATTTACTTCTTTTCAACAGCTTTGTGTAGCACTTCATCATTATCAATTACAAGTGAGTCAATTTGACGGCACCACTCCAACGGCTCCTTTTTCTATTGATAAAAGTGATGAGCTGCTCCTAATCCAAATAAAGTTCAAAAATTTAACAACTATGTCAAGATAAATAGACAAGCAAATGTAGTCATTGATCAAGTTGTTGTTGTATCTCACAATGCCACTTCTGCATCAACTACTTTTCAATTAAATCATATGTTTATTCCTCTCTCTAATCTTTACATTATATTATGAATAGGTTGTTAACTACTAATATGATTACTTTACCTCATATTTGTCTTCTTTTACCTACTACAGTCATGGCTAAATCTTTTGATCTAAAAGCTTTTTGTCAATATCAATGCCAAAATGGTCATGATCCTAAGAAGTGTTATTCTTTAAAACATAAGTTTCAGGACTTAGTTGATTCTAAAGTTTTATCTATTGGGAATTTTGATGGTAGTGGGAATAAATTTGTCTCTCCTCCTAATCAAAATTTTCAAATATATACAAATCCTTTACCTACACATGATACTAATACTATTGCTTAGCCATTTTCTATGCATATTGTATATGATTTGAATATGGATGATCTTAATCATGTGGCTAATCAAGTTCCATCTGTATCTCCACCTCAATCTCAATCTTTTCTTTAGTCTCAAGTTTTAGCTCCACCTCAACTTTAACCAAAGCCTAAATTAAAGCCTCAACCTCAATCTCAAGAACAACCTTATAAGAAAAATGACCTCTAGAACTTTTCATTACCTTTGATTATTCTATGACTATTAAAGCTCTTGATGGTCCCCTTTATATTTATGCTAAGGTTGTTGAGATAGCCACTTGTGGTTGTCTTGTTGATTTGACATCCTTAGTCAGTGTTATTACAAAAGAAAATCATATTATAAAAAGTTTGCAATGTGATTTTTATGTAAATTGAATGTGTGGATTCAAACTTGTAATGGTTTTCTTTATCCATCATTTGGTTATATTGATTTACCGATTGAAATTTGTGGAAAGTTTGTGAACACAACTTTTTTTGTTGTTCCTACTTCTGATCAATTTCAAGTTAAGATTGGTTTACCATGGTTAAATTCCATGCATGTTGTTGCTTTACCTAGTCATAGATGTCTTCAGTTTGTTTATGATGATGAAGTGAAGAAGGTTAATCTTATCTCATAACATACTTCTAGGCATAGGGATACTGCTACCATTGACTTCTTTTGGCCTTCATTACCTAATCCATGTCCTACTCGACCTGATCATCTTTTCTATTCATATCAAGTCTATAAGCAACATAATATTCTTGAGCTAAGCTTACCTCCTATGGATCTTAACCATCTTCTTTCTCCTACAAATTCCATACCTCTTTTATCTATGTTTTCTACATCTATTAATCAAGCTCCTCCTATTGCTTGTCAATCTATTGATATCATAGTAATCCTCCTATAGAACCTATGAAGGATTAAGTAATTTTTCCTCCTAGTTCTCAACATATTTCGAGCAAGGGAAAATGTAATCAATCTACTAATGAACATCATAAAAATAATTGTGCTCAAGCTAAAGCTTGTAATTTTGTTATTCAAAAATCTTTATCTTCTTTGGATATAGCTATGCATGATGTGTCAGAAGAATTTGTTACTGATAATGATGTTAGGTTACCTAATTCTAATAATTTTATTTGTATCTTAGATCCTATTTTGATTAATTTAGATGGAGAAGTTAATCTTGATAATACTAATGATGTGAATGATGAACATGAAACTATTGAAGTTGATGTTGATTTTTACCTAATATGCTTTCCTTATAATTAATACTCACATCTAGTATTGAACATTGTGATTCTCAAGAGGATCCTTCTTGGGAACTAGCTATCATTCCTACTATGTTGGATATAGTCCCTCTTGTGAGTTATCCACCTTCCCTAAATGATAAACAACAAGATGGGGAGAGTAGGCAACACACTTGATTTTCTTGTATATCATGGTAGCCCTTTTCATGTTTTTTTCTTGTATTGTACTTCTCCCATGATATGTTTACTAAATATCATTGGATTCTTTTATATGATCTTTAATGCTTTTTTAGTGCAAGGTGATCAAATAATTGAACCTATTGTATTATTCGTCTATATGTATCTTTATTCTTCCATATGTTGTTTCATGTTATTTTTTACTTGTGTTATTGTTCATAGATGATTCCTTGTGTAATCTGCTTGGATCTACAACTTGGTAGCACTAATTCTTTTTCATTTCTAGGTCATGGTCTGAAAAGATTCTTCTTTGTATTTCTTATGTGATCTTTCATTATTTGTCATTGTGGTTCTACTTTCTTTGCAAACTGATGTCAATTCATTTGCAATAATATATATGATATTATTGAAAATGAATTGACATTATTTCCCAAAGAAAGTAGAACTACAATCACAAATAATGAAAGCATGGATTAATATTTTACGATCTCTTGATCCCTCTAGTTTCAAATATATTTTTGATCCCTTAAGGTCAAAGGTGTCCTTAAGATTGGATCTCTTTTTTTCTTTTTGCTTTTACTTTTATAGAATAGAATATTCTTAAGAGTGAATCCTTAATGGGTTTACTAGTGAGTAGCCACATTCACCAAGCAGTTCAATTCCATCTTTCTAGTTGTGAAGTTTCCTTGTGTGGTTCACAATGGGACATAAGTTCTCATTGGGCAAGATAATCACACTCTTTTTCTCTTTCTCTATGTCTCTCTTATTATGATCTTAGAGTTGACAAAGACTTATGTATTTGGGTACTCGAGGATCTCTTTGTCTTTTTCTTATTTTAATAAGATTACCTTTTCATTATGATATATTTTAGCAAGAGTTTTCATGTAGTCCATACTCTTGCTAAAGTGGGGGATTAATATATTGTCTTAAAATGGATGCACTTTCATAATAAGAGAGTTTAGCCCTCTAAGTAAGAAGGTGATGGTCATATCAAGAACCTTGAATGGGTTTTTGCATGGATTTGGCTTTCTTTCCCCTATTCTACTTCTCTCTCTCTCTCCATTTCTAACCTATTTCTGATAAACTACTTTGTGAAACTGAGGACTTTTTCTTCTAGGTCAAGGATGACCTTCTAGGTCAAGGTCGACCTCAACCCTAACCTAGGTCAAGGATGATCTTGACCCTAACCTAGTGTAGGGTTGACCTCATCCTTGACCCCATGTCCTATTTTTAAGTTCTAGGAGTTTCATGATCATGGGCTTCAAAAAGTTTCTTTTCCCATTTCTGAGTTGACTATTTCAGATTTCAGAATGGTTGACTCTTAAATTACATTTAATCTAGGTCCATTTATAAGGGTTAAGGTTAAATGAGATTTAATGCTCATATGTTAACCTTTTCTAGGAGTTAGTGCCCTAGATCTCAAAATATGGAAGCCTTCTTCCCTCATTTTGACATCTACAATCTATGCACAATTTATATACTTTCTATGATCCATGAGCCCATCCACCTACATGAAGTGAAGATCTACTAACATATAAGAATTCAATCATTTAAGCATTCAAGAATTCAAGTGTTCACACATCAAATTCATCAAGGAGATAGATTGTTAGCCATTGAAGGATTTTAATCTCTATGGAGGTCTCTTAATGAAGATTTCTCTATCCATATTTATCCAAGCCTTCTTCTATGCTAAGATACATTCAAGATTGGCGTTGAATATCTAATGACATTGATATGAGACATCCTACATACATTTCTACATTCATTTGGATCATCCACACTTGTGGATTCAAGGATGTGAATCCTCAACAAGGATTTCCACATAATCAAGGTGAATAGTCCCATTGATCTTTTCTATGCATATTACAATTTCAATTGTATTTCAAGTTTTTTTCCAAACTGGGGTTTGACTGAGGAAAATTGCCATCCAACAAACAAACCATTGTTCTTGTAGATAGAGGTGTGAAACATCAAATTGGAGAGTATATTTGGATACCCTTTTCATCCAACTTGTGAGATATATGAACAAAAATTGTCAAAGTTGTGAAGGTCAAGGGAGAATTTTTGGGGTACAATTGTGCCCCTTTGACAAGGTCAAGATTGACCTTCCTTCAAAAAGACAAAGGATTTCTAGGTTTTCTTTGTCTTGACATTTCTAGTTTGGAACCAGTTGTAGAATTCCCTAAAACTATACACAGACATTAGAATTAGCATTTTTCCATATTTAAGGTTAGTATTTGTCTTTTATCTATTTTAGTATTTAAGCACATACTCCCCTCAAAATAGAAAGAAGAACAATTGAACCTCTTTTGACCCTTTTCTGCATCACTTGATTTATTTCTGCATTGAACACTTTCTTGTGCTTAATCAATTTGGATCATTCCTTTGGAAGTTAGGGTTGAGAAGAGGTTTCCATTTTCTTTTGATTCACTACCTTTAAATGAAAAGATCTGATCTATGAGTTTTTGACTACGCACTAATGGAAGTGAAGGTGTTTTGTTCTTCTTCTAAGGGTATAGTGATTTGTGTGATATATAAAGCTTTGCATACAAGTAGTAAAGGCATGATGTTGAAAGAATTGTTGCAAGCTCATAATTAGTGAGGCATGCTCAAGATGTAGCTTTGAGGCCATCAGATTGAGGTTAAGGGTAAAAGTGTTGTTATTCATACAACAGTTTGGAAATGTTGCTAATAAAGGGGTTTTCTATCCCAAGATAATGAAAAAGGTTACTTATTTGAAGAATTTGGGAATAGAAACACAAGAAACTTTAAAGTACAAATATTCATTGAAGATTATTGAACAATACTTCTAGAAAAGTCAATAGTGAGAATATGAGCCTGATACAAAGGAAATGTAGTGTTTAAGGATTAAGGAAAAAAGTGAAAGAATCAAGTGTGTGAGCTAACAAAGGATCACTCCATGTGCTATGATTCTAAATAGCAGGAAAGTATGTTTGTGGAAAAGCTAAGTTTCTCTTTCTGCCCCATAGACCCTAAAGTCTTGTTTTTTGTTAAAGTGATTTTTGATAAATGACTATATACTCCAAGTAAAGTAATAGAGCTTTTGAGAATTTATGTTTTGATGTGAAATGCTATGATAAGTTCAAATAGTCATTGGTCATGGAATTAAATGCAAATCCTGCCATTATAATTATTGGCCAAACTTAATTTTGGTCATGTGGCACCAATGTTCTGATACCTATACCTATTTCATTGGAATTTCCTACAATTCATTTCTTCAAATGTATTAAAATGACTATTTATCAAGAATTGTATCTTGTGTACTCGTAGTGAATGGAAATCAGAGATGCTAGTTATGATAAGTTAATAGGCTTGGAGAGTGAATTAAAAGATCTAATAAACACATCTTTCAAATTCTATAATTTGTGTGATCTTTATAGAAGACTCAATTCTCAACCCTTTTACCCAATCGCTTTAAAGCTTAAAGAGAGAAAATTGGTTGACGCAGATAGTTTTCCAATGGTAGTATATGCACTTGATCTTGTGAATTAATGTTTTGAGATATATGACCTATAAACAAAGAATATTCTCTTTCTTGACCAATTTTTCCTAATATTGATCAACATGGAATGAATGAAGTTTCCATTTGGCATTATCGTGAAGGAATAGTATTGTGATGTTGAATTTGTCTCTTCTGCATTTATGTTCAATGAGAAGAAGACCAAGAATATATGTCTAGGACATGGTTCTAGACTACTCTCTCAAAGAAGAGAAAACTACTAACAACCCTTCTCGACACAACTTTGAAAAGAGAGATACTAGATATCCTCACACTCCTCCTCAAACTAAAAGAAAAGAAGGAGATTTTGGAGTTCATCAAGCACCATTTATTCCTAGTGCAAGCTATATATGTTGAGGATATGAAGATTGACAAGGAAAAAATTATCTACGATGAGCTTGCCTTGTGCTTGAATTTTCCCAAAGAATTTAAGCAATTTTACATGTCCTCATATCTAATTTATGCATTGGCAACTGACCACTTGTAGCCCGGTGTCCCTAGCATCTTGAAAAGCATACCAAAGTATAGGAGTTTTGAAGAGTATGCAACTATAAATGATGCTTTCACAATGAGGCTATGCTAGGAATCACAAGGATGCCCTGAAAGGAGATTTTCATTGAAGGCATTTTTAGCTATCAACCAATTTGGATGCTCATTCATCTAGTTTCTAAGTCTCTCTTATTTGTAGATAAGAGCTTATTACAACTTTTCTAAGAGGTTTCCAAGGTATCCAGAAAGGTATGTATAGGATAATGGTTAACCAAACTATGGCCTTAAGTAGCAATGAAAATTAAAAAAATTGGGGTTATTTAAACTTTGATAACCTCAAAATGGTTTTTGACACTTGAGTACCAACACACTTAACCACTTTCTACATTGAAGCCAAGTACACCATGTATGCTAAGCCACAACATGAGCCATGTCAGGGAAGCCTTCAAATACCGAGTGATCTTTAGGTCCTGAGCAGCCTTTAGGTCCCGAGTGGAGATCAGGTGTCAAGTGAAGTTCAAGTGTCGAATGACTTTAGGTGTCGAGCATGATACAAGTGTCGAGTGACATTTGAGTACCGAGTCATAGATGATGTTGAGTAAGCTAGTTTTTTATATGTGTCAAGCATCTAGAATCCATAAGTGTCGAGCAACACAGAATGCACATATGAGTTTGTAACATTATAAATTCAGATGTAAACCATTTTCACAGTTGACATTTGACGAATCTTGAAGGATTAAAAATATAAGAATGAATCTTTTATTCTTCCTATGCAATCTACATGCAGCCAATAAGAAAAATGGAGAAGGCATGCAACCAATTGTAAATGTGCAAGGAATGAGCAGGAAATAGAGATTCAATATGGATCGTAGATCCATACCTAACCCTATGTCTTTGAGTGTCTTTATAAGGAAGACTAAATCCCATTGTATGTGTGTGGATGGACGAGGGTGTGTAAAGATAACTAGTTCTCAGAGTAAAGAGTATCAGATCACAGAGGATCAAGATAAGAGAAAGTAGATCAAGTGCCTGTATTCAGCAATCGAAGGATTGTAAGCTATTAGGTTTATTATACCTAATACTCTCTAGCAATTTTATTAGAAAGAAAACCCTATGGTGATAGGTTAGCTTAGCAGCTATTTTGTAGATCCTATAAATAGGTGATTAAATCCTTTAACAGGGTAACACTTCATGTAAGGTGTTTGAAATCCTTTAATCAGGTCACTATTGATATAGTGTAAAGCCTTTAACAAGGTAGGCCTTTAATAGGGCAGACCATCAGAAGTGGTTAAACCTTATTGTTGCAGTAATTTTTGTGGTATCATCCCCACCCCAGTTTTACCTTCTTATTCCTGAAGGGTTTCTGGGTTACCAAAATCTTAAGTGTTACGTGGTGATGCATATGTGTTTCTCATAATTGTTTGATGTGTTTATGGATGCAATCTACTTTCAATTAAAAGTTTTAATGGTAAAGGTATAGTACTTTTGATTCACCCCTCCCCTCTCAGAAGCATTATTCCTATTTGAATATTCCAACAATTGGTATCAGAGCATTGAGTTCTCACAAGAATGAAGCCTAACAGCTTGGAAGAAAAGATCTAAAGATGGAATTCTTCAAACTTGGGAAGATTATTGAAAATCAAGTGATTTATGTGCAATTGGCTCTACACAAAGTAGAGGAAGAAAGGGAGGAATTGAGAAAATCCTTGAAAAGAAGGAAGGATATAGCCATAGCTGAAAATGATATAAACTACAAGGAGATTGATACCACAAAACTGTGTACCAATGAAGACACAAAAGAGTTTGATGCAGCAATAGCAAAACTGATGGAGAAAAACAAAGTTCAAGCAGATGAGATAAGATCTCCCAAGAAGGAACAGGAATCTTAGGCCATAATGTTATGTGAAATCACTAAACAAAAAAAAAGACCAGTTGAGGATAAAGTCATGATGGAAGATGACAAAAGAAATTTTGTAAACAGACTTGAAGAAAAATGTACTGAATTATCAAGGATCTCAAACATGTAAATGGATACACTTGCCCAAATAATGAATCTTCATCATGAACTCAACATAAAAGATATTGAGATCTTTACTTTGAAGATGCAAAATGAGCAACTACAGAATGAATTGAATAGAGAAATAGAGGTAGCAAAGAATCTCAACAAATCAAGTGAAGCCATCAAGTACTTTGAACAATTGATGAAATTTCCAAGATTAGCCCATGATACATCAGGACTTGGATACAACAGCACTGAAATTGGAGAATTATCAAAGAGAATTGAACAAAGAAGTGACAAAGGTAAGGATTATAAACCTATTTGTCATTACTGTAATAAAAGGGGGCATACTACTAATGTTTGCAGGTGTAGAAGAATTAATCAGACAAACACACCCAAAAACAAAAGTTACTATCACAAGTGCAACATGCAAGGACATATGACACAAGATTACAGATCCAAAGTTACAAGGACACAAAGATTTGATGGAAAGTGTCATAATTGTAAGAAGTTTGGACACAAAGTATTTGAATGCAGATCAAAGCCTATGTGGACATCAAATCAACAAACAAAAACAAAAGGAAATGAAAGTCAGTACCATTGGGATTACAACACCAGGTATAGTTGTCATTATTGTTAGGAATATGGACATATACCCCAAAATTGCATAAAAACACATTTCAGAGGGAATTGTAGTAGGTGGCTAAGAAAAACCACATGTTTTAGTTGCCTAAAGGTCAAAAGCACCAAAAATTGAATCAAACAAGGGCAAAGAAAAGATTGATGTAGAACACATTAGAACAAACATGAAGAAGACATGGCAGAAAAAAAATGAATAAAGCACATCCAATGAAAGGGTCACTTCACCCACAAGGTCAAGTGATCATTTCTCATCCAATTAATCTTAAGATGAGTCTATAGGGTTGATACATATAAGGAAGTATCATACATCAGCCCTAAACCATGAAAAAGAAATGCAAAGTATAAATCTACATGGAACAAGATGCCAAGATACAATTCAAAATAATGATGACGAGCTATCTTTGGATGCCGAGTAAAATTATAGTAGAAGTCGAGTTCCTAACAGTGATCGATTTGATGACAAATGTCAAGTTGGGTAACTCTTATGGAAGCCAAGTAAAACAGAAATGTAGTGCAAGTTGAGTGATGTTAAAATCCTTCATAAGCTGAGTTTGTAGTTGAGCATTTAATGCGATGGAAATAGGGTATATTATCATATTTCAATCATTTTTTCTCATCATGATCAAGAAGAAAAGGAAATAAAAGAGCACAGAGTGACCTCACAGCAAAGAATCCAGCATTCCAAGTAGATTGCAACCTTCTACAATGCATTTTTCATCGATCTTGAGGTATTTTCATTTGTCTCAAGCTACACAGTTTCATATTTCTATGTAAAGGAAACCCTAGTTTACATAAATGGCTTCGAGTTCCAAGAAAACCCTAGAAAAAGAATCATTTGAAGTCCAACTAGTGTCTAATGAGGTTAGGTAGCCTAATTTTTGCCCTTTTTCTGAAGTGGCATACAAAAATGACCCAGCCAAAGCCCTTTCTTGCATACCCCCAAACGTTGTCATGGTTTAGGACATGAGAAGATGCTACAATTCCAAGATAGGAGCCCTAGGAGACATGGAAATTAGAGAACCCTTTGTGAAGCTGTGTATCGATGGAGTATTAAAAGATGAATACAAAATTGTTAAAAGGAAGGGTTTGACACAACTTTTGAGTTTTCCCACCATATTCAAGACAGAGTGGATCAGACTTGTATTGTGCAAAATTCATGATGGTAGTCTATGGTTAGAAGATGTCCCTATCAAACTAACAAAAAGAATAATTCATAGAGTACCTGGATATCCTACCCTAGATCTGCACAAGACCTTGAGAAGTGAATCCAAGGAGGTCATTGAAAAGAATACAGGTGCTCAGTGGAACAAGAGAGGAATGACTATTCATACCATTCAGGATCCTCTAGTTGAGTTTGTTGTTAGAGTTATTGCCCACAAATTCTACTAATCTAGTAGACTCAACATTGTGCCATGTATAGTAGTAGATGTAGGTTATAAATTGGTGAAAAAGGATCATACTTATGATCTTATTGAACTACAACTACAACAGATAAATGAAAACCTAACAGCTATAAGAAGGTCAAAGGGTGCCCAATGTAAATTTGGAGCAATTTTGGTTTGTATATTCTTTTATGCTTAGAATGAATTTCCTTATTTTGGCAAAGTTACATGGAGAAGTGATAAGACCATCATATCCCAAATAAATGAATATATAGAACAAATGGGAGACAATTTTGATACCTTGATGACAAGTTATTTTGAGGATTTCAAGAAATCCATGAAGCAAAGAGTGAGGATACAAATTTCCTTAGTAGAAAAACATATTAATGATGTATGCTTCTTAGTTGATATTGACTTCACCCATATCCAAGAAGAAACTCCAAGGGTGAGATGGCTAAGGCCATTTGGTTATGAAATTAACATTGATGAAGCATCTGCAATAATAACTACATTATTGGCAAAAGAGACAGATAAGAGTCCCCCACACTTTGGCACTTATGATGTGGTAAGGTCAATGATAAAGATGGAATTAAAAATTGCATCGACATTGAAAAAGAAAGATAAACTGATGAATAAAATTAAGAAGAGATTTGGTAAAGGGGTAGAGGCTGAAGCTGAAGATGATGATGATGACAATGATGATGAAGAAGAGGAACAAGAGCAAGGACCAACGAAATTAACACAAGGCCTAGGTGAAGACAAGGAGGAAGGTGTTGAGGAAGAGGAAGCCAAGGAAGCACCAATCTAGGATGAGCCAAAGAAGAGAAAGGAAAAAGATCAGCCTCTAGCTTAGCCAAAACCAAAGAAAGCTACCATGCCATCACCCCAAAAGCCAACAACCAAAGCTGCAACAAGGGCCTCTACTCAAAAAGCTAAAGAGGAAACTACAAAGAAGAAACCAATCAAGAAGACATAGGAAGAGCCTAGGAAAAGAAGAAGATATGTAACTCAACCTAATACTGATGAAGAAGATCAATCTGAAAAGGTAAGCCATTCTGCAGTTGATACATTATGCAAAAAGATTGGAAGTGGCGATTTAAGCAACATAAATAAAGTTGACTTCAATAAGTTCACTAAAGATGAAAAAAATAGAATAGAAGAATCAGTGTATGGAATGATGGCACAGTTCAAGTACACCCCTCTTGAACTAGATGGACAATTGCCAGATGAACTGTCAAAAATTGTAGAAGACAGATGGCATTTTTGTTGAAGAATGGAGAAGGAGATGAGAGAAACAACCCTAGCAAGCATACTGCCTGATTTGACTAAGGAGCAAATAAAGAAAGCAGTCAAAAGGCACAATACCAAGTTTACACCTAAATATAAGGCATTCTTCATTCTCCAAAAAAAAATGGAAGATATTGTACAAAGAACAACAAAATCATGGAAGAACTTGTACAAAGAAAGAACTTGTACAAAGAGATTGAAGATTTTCTTGAAGAAGAATACAAGGAAGAAGCTACTACGCCACTAGAAGAAAGAACAAAAAGAAGAGAAGAGAAGATAGGAGTAGAGCAAGGTAGAGAAGAAAATAAGGAAGAAGAAAAGAAACAAGAAGATGAGAAGAAGGAAGAAGAAAAGAAAGAAACAGAGGAGGAGACACAAAAGAAAATTGAAACGACAATAGCTAAGGAAAAGTAGCAACAAGATCAAAGTGTGCAAGACACACAAATGCTGCCTTCTAGCCCTCCTCATGTACCCATCAAACCTACAGAAACTATAACTATACAGGATGTTCTTGATACTTCTGCTCAGAACATCAATCCATTAACTGCAGAGGATCTCAAAGGAATCCTTGACCAATCTACACAACAAGCAAGATTATGTGCAAATCCAGTATTGTTCAGTATGGATGAACTAAAAAAACTAGTAGAAAACACAATTAGAGATAAGGTGAATCCACAAGAACCACCTTCCATCATCTCTATAGCTACTAGTGGTCAACTTCAAATGCCAACAGTTGTTTCAACAGGCATAGTTGACACCACAGTTCAGAAACTGAGTGCAACAGTAGACAAAGAAACAGGACAAACAGGACAGACTATTACATCTGATCCTATAGCACAAATTCAAGGTGCACTTCCTACAATTACAATAACTGATCAAGGTAGACAATAGGAGGAGAAAATAGAAGAAAGCCCTAAAGAGCTGGAGGCAATATAAACATTGATAAATTTTCCTACCTCAAGGACTCCTTCACAAAACCCTTTACAAATATTAGCACTAGGATCAAGCTCTACAAATATTGCAAGGGTACTTCACTATGGAGACCCTAAACTAGATGAGGAGATAGTCATACTGAGTTATGACTCAAAAACAATAAACATTGATCAAATCAATAAGGTGCAGGAAGCACTAAACAGAAGAAAGAGGTAAGAGATACTTAGAAAGGAGTATCAACAAAAGAAAACAATGCATGAAATTAAAGATATATTTATGGATGCTTTCAGTATTTAGTCACTAGATGAGTCAAAACATATCATGGAACAATTATCAGATATTGTTGAACAGGTGACAAATGCAGACCTAGAGACAAATGCAAAACTCATGGAATGGTCTGAAAGAAAATTTCAAGGAAAATTTAATGAGAAAATATCCAGTGAAATAGCACTTTCTCATATTGAATTGGCAAAGGTCATAGACAAAGTCAAAAAGGTACTTGAGAATATGTTCTCATTGTACAAAAAGTTGTGTGACTTTTCATATTTCACACAAGAGACCAGCCAAAAGATAAGGAGCCTGGAAAGAAATTTGAATATTTCTAGCATGCAGCTACTTAAAGATCCAGCTCAAGTTGAGAAGCATTTTTCTCAAACGCTTCACCCTCAAAAAGAAATAGTTGTACTAACAGCAGAAGAGGCTACCATCAAGGCCAAACTATTACAGCTCCAATCTTCTATTACTCCAGATTTGGAAATCCTCCATAAAGAACAAGTCTATGCTGAAATTGTTCTCAAGAAAGACCCTAATATTTCTACTTTAGAAGGACTTATTCAGCTTGATGTAGAGACTTCCCTCTAGCATAAATCATTTAAATTTCTTTGCATAATTGGGATTTAGCTCTTAGGATGATCATGGAAGTAAGTAGCACATTTTTGGTGAAATATGGTCTTAACCCTTAAAACCCTCTGACATAAGTGTCAAAAAGGGGGAGAGAAGATAAAAAGGGGAGACAAGAGGGAGAGAAGATAATAGGGGAGATAAGCTAAAAAGGCAGAGCATAATATACAGCATCAAATTTTGTTTACCAAGATAGAATTGATAATGGATAATGGCACAATCAACTCAGGGGGAGTTACAATAATTTTGAGGTATATATATTGTCAATTACAAATTTTGATTAAGGTTTTAACACCTCTGTATATACCAAGAAAATTAGTACATGTACTCATAAGGTCAGTTAAGTATTTTTGTCACTCATGTCAAAGGGGGAGATTGTTAAACTCAAAATGGTTTTTGACACTTGAGTGCCAACACACTTAACCACTTTCTACATTGGAGCTGAGTACACCATGTATGCCAAGCCACAACATGAGCCAAGTCAGGGAAGCCTTCAGATGCCGAGTGATCTTCAGGTGTCAAGCAGCCTTTAGGTGCTGAGTGAAGTTCAAGTGCCGAATGACTTTAGGTGCCGAGCATGATACAAGTGCCAAGTGACATTTGAGTGTCGAGTCATAGATGATGCTAAGTAAGCCAATTTTTTATATGTTCCGAGCATCTGGAATCAGTAAGTGCCGAGCAACATAGAATACACATATGAGTTTGTAACATTACAAATTCAGATGTAAACCATTTTCATGGCCGACATTTGACAAATCTTGAATGACTAAAAAGATAAGAACGAATCTTTTGTTCTTCCTATGCAATCTACATGCAACCAATAAGAAAAATGGAGAAGCCATGCAACCAATTGTAAATGTTCAAGGAATGAGCAAGAAACAAGGATTCAATATGGATCGTAGATCCATACCTAACCCTAAGTCTTCAAGTGTCTTTATAAGGAAGACTAAATCCCATTGTATGTGTGTGGATGGACGAGCGTGTGTAAAGATAACTAGTTCTTAGAGTAAAGAGTATCAGATCACAAAGGATCAACATCAGAGAAAGCAGATCAAGTGCTTGTATTCAGAAATTGAAGGATTGTAAGCTATCAAGTTTATTATACCTAATACTCTCCAGCAATTATATTAGAAAGAAAACCCTATGGTGCTAGGTTAGCTTAGCAGCTATTTTGTAGATCCTATAAATAGGTGATTAAATCCTTTAACAGGGTAACACTTCATGTAAGGTGTTTGAAATCCTTTAATCAGGTCACTATTGATACAGTGTAAAGCCTTTAACAGGGCAGACCATCAAAAGTGGTTAAACCTTATTACTGTAGTAATTTTTGTCGGTATCATCCCCACCCCAGTTTTACCTTCTTATTCCTAGAGGGTTTCTGGGTTACCAAAATCTTAAGTGTTATGTGGTGATGCATATGTGTTTCTCATAATTGTTTGATGTGTTTATGGATGCAATCTACTTTCAGTTAAAAGTTTTAATGGTAAAGGTACAGTACTTCTAATTCACCCCTCCCCTCTCAAAAGCATTATTCCTATTTGAATATTTCAACAAACTTGATGTACAATTTTCACCTTGTTATGAACTTTCTATCAAAATTTTGATTAAAAAAAATGTCTAGGAAAATTAATTTAGTTTCTAAACTACTAGGCCTTGAATAGTATAAAAAATTTAGGACAAAAATAAGAAGTAGACATATGTCTGACCACCTTTATCAAAATCAAACGATAATATTTTTAAATAAGATTCTACATAGAATAATTAGACTAATTCATGGATGTGACACATATTTTTGCATATTTTTATTACAAATAAAAAATTAATTATTATATTTCTACTATAATATTATTTGGAAAAAAAACTCTCATGTCTGAGCACCTTAACTATCTACATAATTTAATGTTTTTTTTTTCCCTTATAGTAGAATATGGTGTTGACATTAAAGTCAAGTTTGTTTATTAGTGACACACACACTTAATCAAATGGGTAGTGGCTACCAAGCTTATCTTATAGTTTACAATGTTAACCAAGTAATATAGGCTCTACTGAGTTCTACAGTTGTTATCGAGTTCTAGGAACAATATTCAATTCAAACTGAGAAGTATCTACCAAGTTGGTGATTATCAATGTAAACTGAGCTTCATAGTGTTTATTGAGTTTCTCAATGAAAACTCAGCTCTCTAGTGTTTACCAAGGTTGTAGCTTTAGTTATGTAAATCTAGTGTTTACTGAGCTATGTAGTGTCAACCAAGTGATTTAGTTTATATATGCTAAGTTTTATAGTGTTCACCAATGCACCAGTTCAGACCATGTTCAAACTACTTAGAAGTGATTAGTATTAGCCAAGCTTCTACATCTAACAAGTGCATGATGATATCAATGGTTGTTGAGTGTCAGAACCTCATCAAGTTTGTCTTTAAAACCTTATTACCTAAATTTGGGCCGACTTTTGTATATTTTGGTGAAACTTGTATTGTACTCAAATTTGATGAATTATAATTTGAATTGGTATATATAATGTATTGTATCACATACAAAGACATAATATAGGAGTATCATATGAGATGCACTAAGAGTAGAAGAGTGAAGTAAAAAGCCTACAAGTAGTATAAGGAGCAGCAAAGGTTTATCTATCACAACAAGGTGATCATTACGCTCCAAAGGAATCTCATTAAGCAAATAAAAGTTGTAGATTAGAGATCAGCCACTGGCTCATCCTAATAGGTGGAATAGTTAAATCCTTTCACATGGTAGACTTAAGTGTCTATTGTAAATCTCTTTACTAAGTTCATACTTCATTGCATATTTTGAAAATGTTGGAGTTGATGAAATCCAACTCTGAAGATTTCCAAGATAACATGCATGCAAATAACTTTTGAAAGGGAAGCTAAGGAGAGAAGAGCGTGGAGCTAGGGAAAAACCCTAAATGGACATGAGAGAGAGAATATGCAAAATAATGAAATTGTATTTACAATGAGAATGCAATATGAAATACAATGAGAGATAAACCACTTATAAAGGCCTCATGGAAGCTTCTATAACAAGTTGGAAGGTGGTAGAAGATAAGGTTGACAACCAAGCACTCTTCCACAAAAAGGTGGAACATGCTAGAAGGGAAAAAAATCCCATGTGGTCAACAACTAACCACTACAACTATTAAATACTAAATATTAAATAAATTCATTAACCTAAGTAAGCTTAAGTAAATAGAATAAATAATTAATTATTAATTATTTAATCTAACACCCCCCCTTAAGTGCAACTTAAGGAAATGCCTTAAGCTCACAAAACTAAGAAATGCAAAAATGCAGGATGGGTCCTAGCAACAAGGCCATCTTAGGTACCCATGTACAAATGCAAAAGATGCAACCTCTAAAAATGGGGAAAGAGAGAAAACCACGTGGGAAAAACCCTCCCCCAAAAAGAGGTAAATCTAATGAAGAACTAAAACAGCCTCCAACTAGGGGAATGTCCCCTAAAACAGGAACAAGGAGTGATCATGAAGAGCATCACTGAAGCATGAAGAAGCCACAAAATCTACCATCAGAAAGAAAACTACTGATCTAAAGAACCTCCATGGAAGAAGAAGGCACAAACTGAACGTCTCTATATGGTAGATGAACCATCTCATCAAAATGCATAGGTAACCAGCCACTGCAATCACCTTGTATATAGGATCAGCCACTGAATACATAGTTCACACTATCAAACCATCAAACCATGGATGCATTAGAGCAACAACATAACTCCCCCTTATTGTAAACGGGGTGAGATGATAGGCAACTGAGAAGGTGGGCCAAAGTCTCCTGCAGATGAACCAAGAACGACGAGAGAGGAAGAGGTACAAACACCTATAAAGACATGGTCACAATGACACTATATGGGGCTAATGTCATTGAAGGGACACTCACTTGACAAAGGGAGAATGCCTAAAATGGCAAACACCTATCCCCCCATGGTGCTTTATAAAAATAGTGCATGTACAACTGACTCAAAAACAACGTTCATGAACCCAAAATGTAGAAGTGACACTTTATCTTAGTGCGTATACAAAAGAGCTTACAAATGATGTCTAGAATAATTAGAATAAGGAAAAAAATTGACACAAAAAAAAGTACAACCTAAAACAAAAGAAATCGTGCCAAGAAAATGATCCTCAAAACTAAAACACCCAAGATATCCACCATAGAGCAAAAATTCCAAAAAATGATAGAAAGAGCATGAGCCATAACCTAACAAAAAGAGTACATTTTCAAAAAGATGACAAAACAAGCTTTCCAAAAATATAATGTTTTCAAAAACCTAACATGGGATGCAAAAGATATGCATGTCGGAGTTAAAAACACAACTTGAGACTTCAATTGAAAAAATGGGCAATAAAAAAGTATCAAAACCTAAAAATACTGACACCAATGTCTCCATCTCGAAACTAGCTTTCCCATGCTTCTTTCAGATTGGAAAAATACCTCCATATGCATCAAGTTATGGCCAAAAAAATGAAGGTAGGTCAAAAAGGACCTAGGAGATGTGCAAGCAAGGTCTGGTGACGTAGTGATGACATCATGCTAATATCAAAATTTTACGGCATTAAATTTGATGGCATGTCAGCCATCGTTGCAGAAAAAGATGCCACGTGGCAGGTATGACTGACATGGTAGGAGCCACATGGAAAAGTCCCATGTGGAAACCATGCCACGTATCACACACAAAGTGCACTGACTGTGTAACTATGCCAGCTATGCATGCTGACTAGATGAAGTCGTGGGCAGGCAGAGAACCTCTGGCTGAGTGGAAAAAACCTAGTAGAGTGGAGGGAGAATGGTGGTGCCACTAGTGGTGGCCGCTCAGTAGCAAAGGAGGGAGGTGCAGCCAGCTAAGGCAGGGCATAGGTTGGGCACAGATGACCTCGTGGTGGCCACTGGGAGGTGCCTCAATGGCACACTCTACGCTACAATCTTTTAAAAAAAAAATTACGTTAAATCATCCGTACGACCATACGGAAGGGCCTGCAACCACAAAAGTTTTTCCTCCCAAAGCTCTGTCTCCAAAATTGACAAGTTTTATATGAATCTTAACTACAAATGGCCTTCTAGATCCAATGGAAATGTCTATTTGGGCCCAAAGTGCTCTAAAAAATTGTTGTCCCCCTAATTTCAAGAAAAAATGCACAAACAAACTAGGGTTTGTGACTTCAAATCACGGCTGCAAAAATCCTTCAATCAAGTAGTAGCAGGAAGGCTCTGATACCATGTTGGAGTTAATAAAATCTAACTCTAAAGACACCCAAGATCACCTACATGCAAATAACCTATCAAAGAGAAGCCAAGTAGAGAAGAGCGTGGAGCTAGGGAAAAACCCTAAACGGACATGAGAGAGAAAATATGCAAAACAATGAAATTGTATTTATAATGAGAATGCAATATGAAATACAATGAGAGAGAGACCACTTATAAAGGCCTCATGCAAGCTTGCAGAACAAGCTGGAACATGGTAGAAATAAGGTTGGCAACCAAGCACTCTTCCACAAAAAGGTGGAACATGTTAGAAGGGAACAAACTCTTGTGTTGTCAACAACTAACCACTACAACTATTAAATACTAAATATTAAATAAATGCATTAACCTAAGTAAGATTAAGTAAATAGAATAAATAATTAATTATTAATTATTTACTCTAATAGAAAATCCTTTTGTGCAATCCTTATTGCTCCTAGCAGGATAGATCATCAAAAGTGATCATTGTACAAGCCTTAATAGGCCAACTTTATACTATAGTACTAAAGCTTGTGGGTATCATCCCCACCCTAGTTTTACTTTCTATTTGGAAGGTTTATGAGTTACAATATTATGTGTCAAAGTGTTATGGATGTTCTAATGCTTTTAGTTTTTCATGCATGCAATTATATCAGAATACATATAAAGGATTAATTGGTGAATTAAGATTAAGTTTTATTGGTTACTGATTCACCACTCCCCTCATAGTAACCTAGCCTATCTTTTATTTCCAACAATTGGTATCAAAGCTTTGTGGTTCTCAAAGAATAATTATAATAGCTTGATAAAAGATTAGAGGCAATGGAGGTATATAGACTTGATAAGGCTATTGACAATGAAAAACTAGATTTGGAATTAGCTATTGGGAAACATAAGAAAGAAAAGGAAGAACTCTCTCAATCCTTAAAATGAAGAACAGATCTTGTAGTATAGATGAATGATAAATTCTACATTGAAGAAAGAATAGAAGATATCCATTCAGAAAGCAATTCAAATGAAGAGCTCTAATAAAGAAATCAAGGAGCTATTAAAAAAGAATGGTAAACTTGATGAAGAAGTAAGGAAGCCAAAAAGAGAATAAGAAATTCAATCAGTAAGATTTTATGATGTTATGGAAGAGAAAAATAAGATGAAAGAAGAAATACAAGGAAAGAACAATGAAATTCAACATCCATCCCTTCAATAGGAAGACTTCATTAATTATCTTACTAATGCAAATGAAGAATTCATGAATCTAAGATTAGAGAATGAAAGATTTAAAAATGATCTAAAAAGCAAACAAATTAGAAGATGATGAAATCTCAAGTAGACATGAATCAATTAAATGAGCAAATCCAATACAAACAAAAAGGCAATGCAAGAATGGGATATACAAAAGAAGGTGAAACATCCAAGCAAGGAGCTCAAAAGAATCAAAGACATACATGTAATCACTATGGTAAGATAGGTCATACATCAATGAGGCAAGGAAGAGAGAGAGAGAGAGTGAGAGAGAGAGATAATAACTAGGGCCAAAGGTGCACCTAGCTATCCAGACCACCCAGCTATAAGAGTTAACACAGCAAAAAATACAACACAAGAAAAACACTAAGGAGAGAGAGAGAGAGAGAGAGAGAGAGAGAGAGAGAGAGAGAACAAGATGTCTATATATTCATTTGATAATCAACATGCATGCCCAACTATAAGGCCTTTTGGGTTATGGCCATATAAAAATTCAATTACAATCCTCTATGTTCCTACTTTGCATTCTTGGTTCTTACTATTCTAAGTTCTCTCTAAAACTAAATACTAGACCTCCTTAAATACTTGAGTGGCCACATGTTGGCCCATCACACAATTAAATCTTATATTAAATGCATGCATAGCCATAAGTCATCTCACATCAGATGTCAACAACCTATAATGAAATTAAATGCAAGCAAGGTCAGCATAAACAGGAACTAGACATAGACAACTCAACAAAAAAAGGCCCCATGAAATACAAACACTTGAAAACCACACGAGCTCGACATCTGAAGAATCACTTGACAACAACTATGATCTTAGCATCCACATGGAGGACTCGACAATCAAAGGATTACTCAACAACCAAACATATCACTCGAACAACAAAGGATCACTCAAAAACCAAATGAATCACTTGGCAGTAACTAACAACTTGGCAACAATTGAAAACTAGCAGTTGGTAATAACTGGAACTTAGTAGCAACTGGAAGAATGAAAAAAAGTGTAGGATTACAAGGCAACCCAAGATGGTTTGCATCAGGCAAACAAGGTTGGAAGAAATGATTCTCCTAAATCATTCAGATATCATAGCCTGAGTTGAATCCAACTCACATTGACAAATCCATGTGGTATCTTTACTAGGTCTGTTCTTCCACTTTGCCAAATATTCATAGTAATATTTTTCTCATGTGATCTTACTAACTCTTTGATCCAATATCTATTGAACTTCTTCAATCTTCTTCTTGAGATAATCATCCAATACAATGACTTCATCATCTAACTCATAATACTTATACAAATCAACAACATTGAATATAAGAGATATATCCATGTCCTCAGGCAACTCAACTTCATAAGCATTACCATTATCAAACTTCTTCAAGAGTTTACAAGGTCCAAACTTCTTCATCTTCATCTTATTGTATGTTCCAATAGGAAATCTTTCTTGCTTCAAATGAACCATCACCTCATCACCAACTTCAAAATCATAACATCTTCTAGACTTATCAGCATTCTCTTTATACTTCTGGTTACTTTGTTCCAACCTCAACTTCGCTTCCTTATGCAAAGATTCCATAAAATTAGCAATTTTTTATCCTATGGCACTTCTCTTTTCTTCACTAGTAATATCCCTCAAATCTAATGCTCCTCTACGTTACATTCTTGTAACAATCTCAAAATGTTTCTTCCCTGTACTCCTAGTCACAAAATTATTATATGCAAACTTAGCTTTTTCCAATACCATCTCCCAATTACTTGTCTTATCTCCTACTAAGCATCTCAACAAATTACCCAAGCTTCTACCCACAACCTCTCTTTGTCCATCTATCTATTGATGGAATGTAGAACTAAATTTCAACTCAATATCCATCTTCTTCCACAAAGTCTTCCAAAAATAACCAACAAACTTACTATCTCAGTCAAAAATAATACTTCTTGGTAACCATGCAATCTCACAATCTCTTTGAAGAAAAGTTTAGCAACATGATCAGTATCTAATGTCTTCTTACATGGTATGAAATGAGCCATTTTAGAAAATCTATCCACTACAAGAAATATAGAATCATACCCCTTCACTATCTTAAAATCTAGGAACAAAATTCATACTGATGTCACTCCAAGGTTTCTTAGGAACAACAATAGCTGTATACAAACCAATATTTTTACTTACTTCTTTTGAAACTTGAGAAATTCCACAACTAATTAAAATTTTCTAAACATCTGTATACATTTGTGGCCAATAATACTTCTCTTTTAGAAAACTCAATGTTTTATCAATTCCAAAATGTCCAACCAATTTACCACTATACTTTTCCTTAATCAAATTAACTCTCATAGAACTTCTAGGGATACACAAATGAATATCTTTAAAAAAAATACCTTCTTGAATGAAATATTCATCATACTTACTGATGTGATCTACCAGATTTGGTGCTCTGCACTCTCTTTGTGCCTCAAAAAAATTAGGGTCGGTATCATACAATTCTTTCATTTCATCAAAACCAAGAACTTCAATCTTCATCTCAGTCAATAAAGAATGTCTTTTGCTCAGTGCATCAACAACTCTATTAGTAACTCCACTCTTATGCTTGATAAAAAATGTGAAATTCTACAAGTACTCAACCCACTTCATATGTCTCTGATTCAATTTATGTTGACTTCCCAAGTCTTGTAAAGCTTTATGATCAGTATAAAAAAATAAAAATAAAACTCCTTAGGAATCAAATGACGTATCCATCTCTTCAAGGCTTGAACAATAGCATAAAACTCTTGACCATACATAGAATACTTCTTTTAGCATCATTCAACTTCTTACTAAAAAAAGTAATAGGTTTACCTTATTGACTCAATACAGGTCCTATTGCACTACCACTAGCATCACATTCATCTTGAAATACTTTATTGAAATTAGGTAAGGCCAATACAAGAAACTCAATAACCTTTTGTATCAAAGTCTCACAACTATTAGCAACTCCATGTGTTGACTTGAATTCCTTTTTATCTCCTCTCATTGTTTCAGTCATAGCATTACAAATAAAACTAAAATTCCTTATGGATTTCCTATAGAAACTTGCCAAATCATGAAATAATCTCACCTCACTGACATTATTAGGTCTAGACCATTCCAAAATAGCTTTAACCTTCTCATGATCCATCTTCAAACCATCAGTTGAAATCAAAAATCCCAAATACACAATCTCCTCTTGTAGAAAAGAACACTTTTCCAAATTAATTAGCAACTTCTACTCTTTCAATCTCTGTAATACTTGTCTAACATGCTCAAGGTGTTCTTCCTTAGTCTTATTGAATATCAAAATATCATCCAAATAAACAATCACAAACTTACCCAAGAATCTTTTAAAAACATCATTTATCAACCTCATGAAAGTACTATGAATATTAGTCGAACCAAAAGTCATAACAAACCATTCATACAAACCATCTTTTATCTTAAAAGTAGTCTTCCATTCATCACCTTCTTTAATTTTAATCTGATAATAGCCACTCTTTAAATCAATCTTGGTAAAATACTTTGCTCTACTCAGACAATCCATTATGTCATCCATCCTTAGCATAGAAAACCTATATTTCACTGTGACCATGTTAATAGCTCTAGAATCAATACACATTCTCCATTATCCATTCTTCTTACATTCCAATGCAATAGGTGTAGCACATGGACTCAAGATTTCTTTGATCAATCCTTTCTCCAAAAATGTATGTACTCATCTATTAAGTTCTTCATTCTTTGTAGGTGTCAGCCTATATGGTGCTTTATTCGGTAAACTAGCTCTAGGAATCATATCCATACAATGACTTATACTTCTTACTAGTGGTAAACTATTAGGAATATCCTCAGCAACAATCTCTTTATACTTATTCAGCAATTTTTTAATTTCTTTTGGTACTTGGCTATCACTCTCTCCTATCACTTGGTCATTACTAACAACACACAGTCCTCTAGGAAATATAGAAAAACAAACTTGATTCTTCTTTACTTCATCTAGACTTTCAATCAAAGGCAACAATATTTTCTTCATTCCATTCACCCAAAGAGTATATTGATTCAATCTTCCATCATGTATAGCATATCAATCATATTGCCAAGGTCTACCCAACAAATTATGACAACAATAGGCATAATATCACACAAAACTTTATCAAAGTAATGTCTAGTCTTAAACTTCATAAGGCATTGCTCAATTACCAATATCTTATGCTCATCTTTGATCCATGAAACATGATAGAGCTTAGAATGTTTCAACCTCTACAACTGTAACTTTGTAACCAGCTCTTCTGATGCCAAATTTGTAGAACTTCCACTATCAATGATTACCTTGCAACATTTTCCAGCCATCTTGCATCTAGTCTTGAAAAGACTTCTTCTAAGAATAGGTTCCTCATCACTTCCCTTATTACATAGGGTTCTCATCATCAAATTTTCACTAGCCTCAGGTCCACTTGGTGAACCCTCATCATCTCCTTGAATCACAACATTTATATTACCTTGCCTACTTTTAGAGGATCTACATTCAAAATATCTGTCCTTCTTTACCACATCTAAAATAATTACCATGAAAACTACCTCTAGAATATGAAGTACCTCTTCCTCGTTAAGAACCAATGCCTCCTCGATAGGGAAAACCACCTTTCTACTTAGTCTTTCCTTTGTCAGGTCATTCTTCCATTCAAATTTGCCTTTATCATGCACAAAATTGTTAGATATGTCATCTCCTACATAAGATCTACCTCTGCCTCTCTAGAATCTACCACCTCTACGTCTTTGTCTTTGTTCATGCTTCTTTCTCAAGATATCCTTAGCCTTCAAGGTATATTGGTATGCTTTCTCCACACTTTCCAATTTCACAAAACTTATTTCATCTTGAATTCCAAATCTCAACCCATTTATGTACCTTGCAATTTTCTTAACATCATCATCCACATGTCCATATCTAATGTCCAATCAATAGAATTCCTCGATATACTCCTTCACACTCATGTCTCTTTGCCTCAAATTTTACATCTTTCTCAACAAGCTAACTTGATAATTAGCAGGGAGGAATTTGTTCTTTACCTTGCTCACCAGCTTCACCTAAGTTTTGATCTTTCCCTTTCCTCTCCTTTATCTATCAGTTTGTAAATACTCCCACCATAGTGAGACATGACATGACCTTTCAACCTAATAACTACAATCTTCATTTTCCTATTATAACGAGTGTTTTTTCACTCAAAGAACTTCTCTACTTCAAAGATCTAATCTAACACATCATTAGTGTCCAATTTTCCATCATAAAGAACAACTTCTATAACAAGCTTCAAATTTTCCCTCTAGACAACACTTTCAACAACCTTGCTTCATCTTGATCTTCTTTAGGTTTTGGATTAGGGTTTTGTGCTACTGCTTCATCATCACCCACATCATCAAGATGTGCTCCTCTCCTTTGCACTGTCTCCACAGCATCTAATCTAGCTTTAATTTGTCTCAATGTATCCAATATTGCATTATCAGCATTTCCTCTACCTTGAACCATCTTTACAAATTAGGTTCCTACAAGATCATAACCCTCTACAAGCTATAGGTCAAATCTATAGATCTTCTACCCCACAACCAAATTCACTTAGGTTTCTACATGATCCAATCACCACAAGAGTGAACCTCTTGCTCTGATACCACCTAATCTAAGGAAGAGAGAGAATAACTAGGGCCAAAGGTGCACCCAACTATCCAAACCACCCTACAAGAGTTAACACAACACAAGAATAACACCAAGGAGAGAGAGAACAAGACATTTATATATTCATCTGATATTTAGCATACATGCCCAACTATAAGGCTTTCTGGGTTATGACCATATAACAATTCAATTACAATCCTTGATGATCCTACTTCACATTCTTACTTCTTACTATGCTAATTTTTCTCTAAAACTAAATCCTAGACCTCCTTAAATACTTGAGCAGCCACAAGTCAGCCCATCATAGAATTAAATATTAAATATTGAATTAATGCATAGCCATAAGTTGGCTCACATTAGATATCAAATACCTATAATGAAATTAAATGCAAGGAATTTTGGCCCAAATTGGAACTAGACATAAACAACTTGGCAAAAGAAGGCTCCACAAAATATTGGCACTTGGCAACCACATGAGCTCAGCATCCAAAGAATCACTCGATAGCAACTACGATCTCGACATCCACACGAAGGACTTGGCAATCAAAGGATCACTTAGCAACCAAAGGAATCACTCAGAAACCAAAGGATCACTTGACAACCAAAGGAATCAGTCAAAAGTAACTAAGAACTCAACAACAACTAAAAATTGGTGCTCGACAATAACTTAAACTTGGTAGTAACTAGCAGAATGAACAAAAGTGAAGGATTACAAGGCAACCCAGGATGCTCCTGCATTAATCAAACAAATGCTAGAGTAATGGTAAACATAAATTCAATAGAAATACAAAAATTTCAATAAGCATGGTCATAGAGCTAATGAAGGCAAAGAGAAACCTAAATTTGAAGGAAAATGCCACAAATGGAAGAAGCATGGGCACAAATCTTTTGAATGTAAAACCAAGATATTGAACCTAGTAGAACAAATTGTAAAAGTTGTATTTGGTTAAGACTACAACACATAGTGTATCTACCGTTATCATGGAGAATTTGGACACATTGGAATAAACTATGTGAAACATCACATGAGGACAAGAGACACCACTAGAAGATGTTTTATTTGTACAGAACTTGGACATTTTTCTAAGAATTGTATCAACACTAAAAGAATTGAAGATGAAAAGAAAGCCAAGGTTGAAAACATTAGAAAGAAAATGAGACAATAATGGATTTTGAAATCTTATGAGAATGCAAGTTCAAGCAATGAAGCACATGTCACTCAAGAATTGGGGTGACTCAAGTATTTCTACTTGATCTCTCACAAGCATAATTGGAACTAAGATTTTGAAGTAGACATCCTACTTTAGTTCTAGTTAGCTAAAAGGAAAGATTCATATCAACATTCAAGATGCTAAGGGATCACCAAGTGTCTGAGAAAAATTTGGACCTTACCAAGCTAGGTTGGGAGTAACTAACTCATTATGTATGGACATCGAGTCATGGTTGACTCTATTAGGCAATTAGATCAAACTAAGTAGAAGATAGTCTATTACCAAGAAAGTGATTATACTGAGCATTTATGGTGATTGGAAAGTGTAATTTGTTAAAAGGGATGATATTAAATTCATTTATCATCATGAATTTTCAAAGAGCTATATGCAAAGAGAAATTTTTGTGCATCCAACCAATCTGTGTGAATTATTGTTGAAGTTTTCTATGTTTTCATAAACCCTATTGAGTAATGGCATCCTCTAGCAACAATTCTAGGAAAGGGTCTGAGATGTTGGTTTGAGGAGTTGAGTGGAAAGAACTAGAGTTCAATTTACGTCTAACAATTAGAGAATCTCTTGATCCAACTGGAGCTCAGTCATAGATTCCACCAAAGGTACTACTAGTTAATGATATTCACACACATTTTTTTTTTGAGATCAAGATATTGGAACCCTAGAAATGGATGAAACTTTCAAAAAAATGTGGGTGAATGGTTCCTTGAAACTTGAGCATCAACACTTAGAAACCAAGGTTTTAACCCACATTCAACATATGCCCCGATAATTTCAAATAAAATGGATAAGGGTTATCCTTAGGCGTGTAGACAACAAGAAGATATGGTTGGAACAACCTATTCTCATAACAAAGAAAATAATTCATCAAATCACATGACTCCCAATGTTAACCAAGGAAAAAGCTACAAAAACCCTAAGTTGGGTAGAACTAGAAAAGAAAACTCTTGCTAAATGAGATGGAAGAGGTATGAAGATCACCTGTGTAGTTGACATGGAGCTAGACTTTAAAATTCATGTAATAGCACATAAAATATATAGCTCTAGTTGTCTCAACAGTGTATCATGTGACGTAGTGGATCTCACTCTCAAGATGATGAAGAACAACATGGTCTTCAACCTTTCTACTTAGCTAATGTTAAACCAATTCAACAAAAACATGGAGATCATTAGAACTTGGAAGAATAACCCATGTAAGTTTTTTTCACACTTAACCTATTTATTCTTCTATGTGAAAATTTTTTTCCTTTCAAAAGATACAGTTGTATGGAGAAAAGATGTTCGTATAATATATAAGATCAATGAGTATATAGCAGAGATGGGTGAGAACTATCTTAGTATCATGGATAATTATTTTGATTGATTTGAGGAAAAGATGACTAATAAATTCATAATTCCCAAGAAATTTGTAGAAGATTAGAAGGATGATGTTTATTTTATGGTAGACTGTGACAAGGTATGCATACAAGGATTCAAACCTGGAGAGGTGTGGGTTAAACCTCTAGGCTATGAGATTAACATTGATGACACCTAGAACATCATTAAGGAACTATTGAATGACTTTGTGGATCCCAAGGCTATATATTTTAATACATATGATGAATCCAAATCCAAAATTGAACTAAAAATAAAACTTACTTAAGCTGTCAGTAAAGGAAACAAGAGGATAGCAAAATTGAGGCAAACTAGTTCTACTCTCCTATTGATAGAAGGTAAAGGAGATGAGGTAGATGAAACAAAATTAGAAGAAGAAGAGCCAACTAAGAAGAAAGGTAAGGTTATTATAACCAAACCTACCAAGTCATCTACTACAGTATTCACTAGAAGAACATATAGAAAGAAACTAAAATTAGTTGAAGAAGCAAAGGACATTATTTACAAATGACCTCCACCAACATTTCAAGAGAAATTGAAAGAGATTGATTCTAGAGCTAGCATGGAAAATTTTAAATCCTTGAGGTATGAGACAAAAAATGCAAAGGAGAAGAAGCAAGTTAAAGACATGATTATGTCTAAGGTAGGAAAATGGAAATATTCACTTGAGCAACTTGCGCAAAAAATTCTCAATGAATTGATGAAAAGAATCATGAAAACATGAAAACATGCAAAGAAAACTACAAAGGATATATATGAGTAGACATTGAGGTAACTCATGCCAAGCCTAAATGGCAAAGAAGTAAAAGAGTCCATGAAACAATTTGAAGAAAAATTTACTTTGAAATTTAACACTTGCTCAATCCTAATCAATGACATTGAACATGTGGTGAAGAATGCCACTAATACATGGAAGAATATCTATAATCTTCATCAAAAGAGAAATTTTTTTGTTTATGTTAGTGATAAAGATGATGATGAAGATGACAAGGAAGAAAAGGAAAATGATGATGAAGAAGAAACAATTGATGATAATAAAGATGATGAGGAGTAAGAATAGGAAGCTAATGAAGAGAATCTCTCTAAGATTTAGAGCATTGAGGAAAATGACCATGAGAAGATTATAATAGTGGTCATGGCCTCATTTCCTCACTCTTTAGGAAAATATTTAAAGCCATCAAACTCAGAGAAAGCTTTTATTGAGTTGGTTATGACAGATACTACAAATCCAAGCATTCAACCAATCTTTGCAGCTATTCAACTAAGTACTTCATTGACTGAAGTGATCAACACTTCATCTATCGAGTAGTCAGTGCTTCCTCCTTCATTAGTTTTGGCTACTTAGCAACAAGATATTTCTATAATTAGTGCAATATCTAGTTTTGTTGCTATTCCTTCTATTTCTACTATTGTTACTATTCCTAGTATGTAAGTAGTCAGTATAAAGACAATTGAGAGAAAGCCTCAACCATGTACTCAGGTTTCTATCAAAGGAAAAGATAAAGAAGAGAGCATTGATCTTGATGACGATATAGTTATCCCAAATTGGCATATCTCTACTCTAAATCCTAATCAAATGCATATAGTAGGTGAGCTTTTGCCATAGAAAGATAAGCAATAGATGTTTAGAGAGGAGAGGAACATAGAACATCAAGTGCTAGAAGATGTAAAGAACATACTTGCAAATGCACTTAGCACCAAGGTTGATACTTCTTAGCCTATTTTGGCCCAGTTAGTAGAAGTTGTTCAAAAATTTAATGAAGATCTAATTGGGCAAGAAAAATTGTTGTAAAGAGAAAAGAAGAAATAAATTGAAAACAAAGCATGGGAGCTAGTCGCACAGAAGCTTGCAATGTATCAAGTAGACTTATCTACTATTTTCAACTCATTAGAAACCTTTGCCAACAATGTCACTTCTCTATTTGGTAAACTATGTAATACATCTATCTTTACTCAAGAAATCAAAGATAAAATCTTCAAGATAAATGAAGATCTGAAGGTGAGTGTACACCAATTGTCACTTGACTTGAGCTATAGTTTTGCTCATTACACAAAGATTAGATTTTTGACTAATATGCAAGTAGAATTACTAAGAAAAGAAGCTAGAATAAGGGCCACACTTGTATATATACAAGGCATGATTATTTTGAACATGGATGCATTGTAGAAACACATTTCACATGCTAAAACTCTCATCCATGACAACAACTTCTCCATTGTTGATCAAATGATGGAGTTATCAATTGAATTTTAATTTGCATTACATGCAAGCAAGGTATTGCAAGAAAATTGGGATAAGACATTGCCACTAATTTTAAAGATACAATTTGACTCCTTGTAGGGTAAAAGTACAAAGTTGTGTCACCTTTTAGGGTGACTTATTAGAACAAGTAAATTTAAGTATTTCTCTCTAAAAATCAATTTTGATAAAACATATGATCTAGATAAATTTATTCTAGCTAAGTTATACATGATCTCAAACTTTTTCAATTAGAAATGGCTATTAAATGCATGTTTTGTACTAGTTTGTATCCAATTACTAAAGAAATAAAATTATTTCAAAAAGTGGCATTTCAATAACTCTTACTATTTTTAATCATATTTTTTTAATAACATATAAACACATTTTTATAGAGCTCAAAATAAAGAATATTCTCATATAAAGTTTATAGAGTTTTAATTAGATATAGTATATTATAATTAAAAAATTTCTACAACCATGTATTTGAACACTTGAAAAGATGTTTGTATGGTGAAATAAAAAAATATTAAACCATATCAAAAAAATCTAAAAATGATATGACATTCTAGAGGAGAGAGTCTTCTTCTAGAATGTATAATTTTTCTCTTAGTTAGAATGGATTTGTTTTGAAAAATGTGGCGGGAGATGAAAACTATCAATTTTAGGTGATTTGAAATTTGAACCATTATAAAAGAGAAAATATAGGTCTAAAGTTGATTTTTATTTTTTATCGTTCTAGCTATATATGTTATCTATAAGATAGTCTAAGAGAAAAAGAAAATATATTTATTTCCCTATAGTTTTGTGGTGGGAACTAGACCCCCAATTTTCAACATTTTTTAGCAGCTAAAAAATTGTCTTTAAAAATTAGGAAAATATATCAATTCTTATTCCAAATAATTATTGAAAATTATAATCCTAAAATTTATCCATTTCTATACATTTAATTATTTTACCTCATTTTCAAATTCAAAATAATAATATGAATTTTACGTCATTGAAGGTGAACAGTTATACTTTTGTTAGCCTTTTCATTTACAAAAGGGTGACACTGGTTTTTGCTTTAACCCTATAACATTTTGGCATTACCATGTAGCATAAACCTTTGGCATTTATGTCAAAAAGGGGGAGAATAGGTGATGAAAGGGGAGAAGATAAGAAGATGTATTATAAATACATGAGACATATGTATATAACATGTAAAGTATATTGAATATATATATGGGGGAGTATCATAAATTATATACATGTACAGATATTTAGATAAAAATCTCTTACAAAAGCAATTTTGAAAAATCTCAAAAATAGAGTATGTTACCAAGTTGAAGACACAAGATGGAGACTAAAGATTGTTTTGAATAATTTTTCAGAATTATTTCTGATTGATAAAGTGCTTTTGTAACTAATGCGAAAGGGGGGATTATTGACATTACAATCAAGTTTTTTTATTAGTTACACATACACTTAATTAGATGGTTAGTAGCTACCAAGCTTATCTTGCAATTTACAATGTTAACCAAGTAATTCAGGCTCTACCGAGTTCTACAGTTGCTACCAAGTTCCAAGAACAATATTTAGTTTGTATTGAGCAGTATCTACCAAGTTGGTGATTATAAGTGTAAATGGAGCTTCATAGTTTTTACAAATTTTCTTAGTGCAAATTGAGCCCTTGAGTGTTTACCAAGTTCATAGCTTCAGTTATGTGAATCTAGTGTTGACTGAGCTATGTAGTGTTAATTAAGTGATTCAGTTTCTATGTCAAGTTTCATAATGCTTACTAAGTCACTAGTATAGACCAATTTTATATTATTTGGAAGTGATTAGTATGAGTTGAGCTTCTATGTCCACCAATTGAATGACAATGCCATGCATTGACAATGGTTGTCAAGTGTTAAAACCTCACCAAATCTATCTTTAGAACCCGATTACCTACAATTGGACTGACTTTGTTTATTTTGGTGAAACTTATATTGTAGCAAATTTTGATGAATTTTAATTTGAATTGGTATATACATAAGGTATTTTATCACATCCAAAGACAAAATATAGAAGTATCATATGAGACACACTGAGATAGAAGAGTGAAGTAAAAAAGATACAAGTAGAGGAGCAACAAAGATTTATCTATCACAGTAAGGTGATCATTACACTTGAAAGAAATATCATTCAAAAAATCAAAGTTGTAGATCAGAGAGTAGTCATCCTAACAAATGGAATAGTTAAATCTTTCACAAGGTAGACTTAATAGTCTTTTGTTAATCTCTTTACTAACTGCATACTTCATTGTATGTTTTGTAAATCCTTTTGGAAGGTCGACCTAGTAGTCATTATTGCTCCTAATAGAGTAGATCATCAGAAGTGATCATTATAAGTCTTAACAGGTCAAATTTATATTACAATACTAAAACTTGTGGGTGTCATCCCCAACCTAGTTTTACTGTCTATTTGGAAAGTTTTTGGGTTACCATATTATGTGTCAAAGTGTTATGAATGTTTTAATGCTTTCAATTTTTTACATGTATTTAATTAGATCAAAACACATGTGAAGGATTAATTGGTGAATTAAGATTAATTTTTATTGTTTACTAATTCACCCCTCCTCTCTCAATAACCTAGCCTATCTTTTATTTCCAACATGTGGTGCATCTTTTAGATTTTAAAAATGTTGTCCCATTTGAAAGTTATAGTTATTTTTCAATCAGTGTGTCAATTAGCACTAACTCATTACAAAATAAGAAATAATTACTTGTTGAACTTATAATTTGAGATACATTACATTTATGGAAAGCTAAAAATACTTTTAAGAAACCCTTTTCATTTCATCAAATTTGTGTGAAAAAAAATTCTCAGCTACATGTTTGAAGTAAAAAAACACACAAGAACAAGCCAAAAATATGTTTGTGAGACATTTTAAAAGTTGAGCATGTAGGGTTGCTATCCAAAAATATAATAGGAATTTTAAAGGTATTAGTTTTTTAGTTTGGTATCAGGATGGGTGGGAAAAAAGTTGTAATATATTTTGAAATTCTTTGAGACATTTTAGAACTACATAATTTTTAGGTCACCACATTTTGGCACACCATGATCCTGCACATACCCAAAAGACAAGGTGGTTCTAGTCAAATTGTGTTAATAGATCCTTGAAGTAAACACCTTGTGGTCTAATGTAAAGAAGATAGTCAGGAGTCCATTTCCTATAGTGGTTGGACTTTACTCATGTGCTTCCAGGTCTAATGCTCAGAATTTGGTGAAGAGCTTTGAGAGTAAAATAGAATTTGTAGACTATGATTTAATCAGGCCTCAATATGATCCAATCAACTTTGTAAGGGATCATTTGCAGTTCGGATATGCATATAGGCATGTTTTAGATATTGAAGACTTCTAGTCTGGGTGTCTCAACAAGTAAAAAATCTAGAATAAATTTTGGTCATGATTAACAATTATGAAATTAAATTTTATAATAATATGTGTACATGCATCCCACATCCTATGAGAAGATCAAAGGAACCCCAATTTTGTCTACCCCACCTATAGGTCTAGTCATAGACACTATGGAGGTTCCTATGTAGGGAATAATCAAAAGAAAAGATAAATGGGTATAGTGGACCCAAACAAGGAAGATGAGAGCTAGGAGAATTGGTTCTATAGGTGAAGTATCTTCTAGAGCCACCTAGTCAACTGTAGAAGTGACCACCATAGATACTAATTCAACATCTGCAAGCCCTATATATTTCATTGGTCAGGGTGGAGACCAACCTTTAGAGAAGAATGTACCAATAACTCTTATCTATGATTTGGCTTTCTTCTAAACATCGGGAAGGTTAGTGACACTGCTCCAAAGTTACTACCGAGTTCTACAGTTGCTACCAAGTTCTAGGAACAATATTTAGTTTGTATTGAGCAGTATCCAAGTCATAAATTTGGATGGTGACACCAACCCCATGGATGGCCAAGAACATGATACATCACAACAAGGGGATAGATACCTTAGCACTCTTGGTGACTAAGGTTGTTTCCTTCCATATTGCTTCTCAGAGAAAAAAAACTTCCTTAATTCCAAGGAAGTTATTTGATCCCACTGCCTTGCAATTGGCTATCAATGTTCACTCTATATAGGTATGGCTTGAAGACACCATTGATAGTAATAAGAGGAGATATGAGGAAGTAACTCTATCAAAGGACTTGATCACACAAGTCACCTCTTCTCAGCCATCCAAGAAGTCAAAGAAGAAGAAGATAGTTTTTGTACTAGCTACTGGTTCAACAACTAGCCATAAGCTAGTAAAGATTGCTGAGTCACAAAAGGAAAGTGGATTTCATAATATTTCCAAAGATGACTTCCAAATTAGAAAGGTGTATCTTGGCATAATAGTTCACAACTCGATGGTGAATATGTGGAAGTCCACCAATGAGAAAATTGAAGATAAGACAAAAGAGTGATGTGACAACCAATATTTCTCTCAAACCCTACACTTTCTATGGTCTTCTGAGGCCTTTCACTTGACCAAATAAGGTTTCTACCAACACTATTCCTCTAAGGATTCTATCCAATACATCCTACTCCTTCAATTGGTGCACATCAACTAGATAGAAAAAGCTTGCCCATGAACTCTCTTCAACAAATATAACCCCAATGCTCATTGGATCTTTTCTCATGATCAAATGGATACCTAGGCATGCCTTAAGTCACTATCCAAGATTCCAATCCAAAAAAAAATCCACAATCCTAATCAAGCTGCAATCCACAAGTGCAATTCACTCAAATGGTTGGAAATAGGCTACAAGGATTATCCCTCCAAATTCACAAAAAATGGAATAAATTAAAAAAATCCTTAATGATGGTCATGAAAAATAATCAATCCAAATACTCTTTTCATATTTCTTAGAGATTCTAAGGGTCTAGGATCTCCACATTGTTAGTATAGTATAGGCACAAATTTACCCTCGAATGAAGGGTTTCAAGGGTTTGAGTGTTATTTGGTGTAAAAGCCTCCTCAAGTTTCTTACCAAGGCTTCTCCTCAAGATTAGGATTATCCCACACCTTCTTCTTACTCATGACATTCTTGGTTTGGAGGAGCTACACTTCCAATTCTCTCCATAGCTCCTTGTCTACTTTGTGATCCCTAACCAAGCTAGAATGACTTGCCTAGGGCATCACCTTAAAGTCACAATTGTGCTTTATATGGGCCCCACATTATTTTACATGGAGCACATGGAATATAGTTTCATATCCCAAGAAACCATACATTTCCTATAGTTGGAAGTGGCCCCAAAACCCCATTTGCCCAAGCAACTCTATTCAAAACAACAAACTATTGAATTACAAAAAAATTAACCTAAACATACAAAGCTTAGTAAAATGAAAAAAAAAAACTAGGTAAAAAATCACATAAAAAGTTATACTAACTCTTCCAATACTAATAGTACCAAAACTAATTCATACACATGCCAAGAATTTGAAAAACACAAATTGTCATTAAGAATGCTTTCTGTGTAGTACATACAAAACCAAATCTAGTTTACCCAACTAATTAAAAATATTGAAAATCACCTTATAAAATATTAACATGAGAACTAAAAACTGAATTAGTTGTTTAAAGAGCTATCATGAAGAAATTGCTCATTTTGCAAGAAATTTGCAAAAGTTGTCAATGACAACTTTGCAAGAATGAGCAATTTTTGTAATTTTTCATATCTACTTTTCAAACTTTCTCTATTTGTTACCAAGCTATTAAAAAGGACTTATATGGATTCCAAACACATAATTAGTACCTAAAAACACTAAATTGACCTATTGATCCTTCAAAACTAGAAAATGCTCTATTAATCCAAATGAGCAATTTTTGACCAACTATGGCAAGTTCACCATTTTGGGCTCTTCTGGCCTACCTATCCACACCTTAGGACCAAGTTAGTCCTATTATTTATCTATTGATGTGGCTAGCATCACTACAAGAAAAAACATAAAAGAAGCCCTAGGCCTACCCTTAGCTTACCTAGGTGCTCTTACACCAAAGGTCTTAAAGCAAAAATAGAAATCTTGAAAGCCTTGAATAGAGAATTGGTGGAATGAATAATGTCTACACTTAGGAGAAATTAATCAAGTCATTTTAACCCAAGTGTGAAGGATAAAAAATCTACTCCTCAAGATACAACAAGAAAGACAATTCAATTAGATTGGTCAAGCATGGGTAGATTAGATGAAGGCTCAAGGTCCCCCATTAGTTGAAAACTTGGGAAGCCTTTGAATTCCACCAAGTTTTGTATATTGAAAATAGATGATATGCATGGATCTGATGGTAAATATACCTTATAGGTATTTCTTCCATAATTTCCCAATATTTTACAAGGCCCTACCCTCTTCATCTATAGCTTGGTAGGCACACCTATATGAAGCCTTTCTTTATTCAGATGGACCATAACATAGTCACCGACAACAAACTGAACATCTTTCCTCTTTTCATCCACTTTGGCTGAGTTTTTGTGGATGGTTTTCTTGACTTGCTCCTAAATATCCTTCATGGTTTTAAAAAAGACTTTAGCTTGACCACTTCTCTGATCCATGTCTCCAAGATACCTTAGTTCACATACACCCCTTGGATGCATTCCATAAACTATCTCAAAAGGAATCATTCTAGTAGTCATATTCTTCTTCTTGTTATAGGAATATTTTTCTTTTGAGATGATAACATCCCAAGCCTAATCATAATCTTTAGTTAGGCACCTTATAAGGTTACCTAAGGTCCTATTAACTACTACATAGTTTGATCATCAATTTGGGGATTGTAAGCTAAACTAAAAGGCATGTTTGTGCCAAGGTTTTGCCACAATGTTTTCCAAAAATGGCTCATAATTTGACATCCCTATCTATCACAATTCTTAATGGAATTCTATGAATCCATAAAATATCTTTCAAAAAATATAGGAAATATGAATTGCATAATTAGTTTTCCTACATGGAATGAAATGTCCCATTTTGGTAAATCTATCAACAACAACAACAATAAAATCTATACTTGCACAATCCCATGGCCTATTTAAAATTGGTAAAGGGTAATAAAGGCCTACATTTCTCATTCCTTTTTGGCTTTCAAGCATACTATACACTACTTCACATACTTAATAAGATCCTTCACTAGTTTGGGCCAATAATAGAACCTTTGCACCAATTCTAAGGTTTTGCTAACACCAAAATATCCTCTTAGGTTGCCATTATTCTTATCCTATATTAGGTTCTCTCTCATTCAACCCTTTGGTACACATAATTAGTTACCCTTCAATAATAACCCATTTTGCAAATTATATTCTGAAATTTAGCTATGAAAATTATTCTCAAAATCATTTCATAGCTTGTATGCTTCAGCAATATCCCCATCTTCCTTGTAGAGGTTCCTAAAACTCTCTATCCCAATACTTAGGTGCTAAATCTCTTGGACTTTCATGACCCTTATAGTTAGTGCATCTGCCATTTTTGTTCAATTTCCCCTTCTATTGCTTGATTGTATAGGTGAAGGCCTACAAGTACTCCATCCACTTTAAATTTTTGTTTCTCAGCTTCTCTTGAGTTTTGATGTAGCTAAGAGCTTGATTGTCTATGAACACAAAAAATTCTTTGGGAAAATAATAGTGTCTCCACTTTCTAAGACACTAGACTAAGGCATAGAGCTCTAAGTCATATGATGAATAATACTTCTTAGTCTCATTAATTTTCTCACTATAGAAGGCTATTAGCCTACCTTCTTGAGTAAAAACCCCACCTACTATTAAGCCACTTGCATCACATTCTAGGGTGAACAATTATTTAAACTAGGCAATTGTAGGATAGGTTGAGTAGCTACTTGTTTCTTCAAGATATCAAATGACTTCTCAACTTCTAAAGACCACTTAAACTTAGACTTGACTCCACCCTATATATTATCAAGTAAAGATGCCCAAATACCATTGAAATTCCTAATGAATTTCCTATAGAATCAAGACAATCCATGTAAACTTCTTACCTCAGTAGATGTTGGACAATCTAGTATAGTAGCAACCTTCTCCTTTTTCATCTTCATACTTAGGACACCATCAATCCGAGATACATAAATTCTTGTTTGAAGAAATCACACTTGTCAAGGTTGATGGCTAACTTCTCTTCTTGAAGTCCCTTCAAAACTACCTCAACATGTTTTAAATGGTCCTATTTAGTCTTGCAACAGATGTGTATATCATCTAAGTACACCACCACAAATATGCTTGTGAAGTCCTTGAGAACTTCATTCATGATCCTCATGAATGTGCTAGGAGAATTGGAAAGACCAAATGGCATCACAAGCCATTCATAAAGACCATCAATAGTTTTTAAATTTTTTTTCCCATTCATCTTCCTCCTTAATCCCAATTTGGTGATATCTGCACTCCAAATCTAGCTTAGTGAAGTATTTAGCCCCTCCAAGGAAATCCATAAGGTCTTTAATCCTAGGTATAGGAAATATATACCTAATTATGATCCTATTTAAGGCTCTTGAGTTTATACATAATCTCCATTTTGCCCCTTTCTTAGATGCCAACACAATTTGGACTGAACATGGGATTATGCTCTTCTGTATCAGATCTTGATCCTTCAACTCTTGTACTTGTCTTGCCACTTCTAAGTTTTTATCTAGAGTGAGATTGTATGCTTCTTTATTTGGAAAGGATGCACCTAGAACAAAGTCAATTTGATGACTTATAATCCTCCTAGGAGGTAGGGTAGCTAGAGTGCCATCACTCACAATGTTCCTTTTCAAGAAATGTTTGCATGATAACTAATAAGAGTTCCTTGAATGCATTTTCTTTTGTTTTAGACTTCAACATTACTGCATAACTCTAACATTTCTCATCTCTTCGATCTTTAGCAAATTCCTTTCCACTACAAAAGAGAACACTAGTTACTTTGGATTTGTATTCCTCTCCTACCAATAAAGACTGAATTTTGAAGGTATTTTCTTCCTTTTTGAGGGTTATGGCATTATCTTTACCATCATACGCAACCTCCCTATCAAATTTCCAAGGCCTACCTAGAAAAATATGGCAAGCATCCATGGGAAAAATATCATACAACAATCTATCCTTGTATCCTACTATGGAAAAATCCACCCAAACTTTTTGATTCACCAAGATGCTCTACCCCTTGTTAATCCAAGTAACCTTGTAAGGGTTTTCATGAGGTATATTTTCCAATTTTATTTTAGTGAAAACCTCCTCTAATATCACATTATCAATGGATCCTAAATCCACCACCACTATGTACACTTTTCCTAGGATTTTGAATTTTATTCTAAACAAGGCCCTTCCAGGTCTAGGTTCATCAAGAGTTGGTTGTTTGATTGACACTCTCCTAAACATGAGATTCTCACCCTTTCTAGATTCAACATGGTCTCAATCTGATTCCTTGCTACAATTATCATCTTGAACATATGCCATCCTTTTATCTTGATTTGAGGAAGAAGGCTTCTCCGTGCATCTATAGGTTGGCTAACCCAATTGACCAAATTTTTAACACTTTATACTTGTAATGTATGAGTTTGATCTACCTGATCCTCTTCCCCTACTCATTCCTCCTTGATTACCTCTTCCTCTATTATAACCACCTCTTAAAGATTTGTCACTAGTTTTCTCTGTGATCATGCTCTCACCTTGATTATTATGCTCAATACCTCTACCTTGGCAGCATTCACTTTGTCCACTTTGATTTCTATCCTTTACTCTATCCTTGAAGTTGTAATCCCCTTTCCTTATGTTCTTTTCTTCTGCCTTTAGAGCTAGCTGATGGCACCTTTGGATAGTCATAGGTGGCCACAAACTAACCTCCTCTTGTATATTCCACTTCAACCCACCTAATTATATAGCCACATCAATTAGATTCTCTTCTTTCTTATTGCATCTGAGATATAGCCTCTAAAATTCCTTAGTATAGGAGGTTAAATCTAGGTCTTTTTTCTTTAGTCCTTGTCTTCTTTTGTGGAGTTGGATCTCAAAGTTTTTAGGTAGAAAGTTCTCCTTCACTTTAGTGAACATAACATTCTAATTAGTTATGTGAGTCCTACCCATGCTAATTCTCTCATCTTGTAGGTATTCCCACCATGTTAATATTGAACTTTTGAGCCTTGACTTATCCACTTTAACCTTTTGTGTCTCTGATACCCCCTTAAACTCAAAATATTTCTCCATGTCATTTATCTAGTCCATGAGTACATCTATGTCCATCATTCCATTGAAAAGTGGTACACTTTCCAAATATTTTCCTCCTAGGGCTTTGATATCCTTCAAGAAGGGCTCTTCATTCAAGACAAGGTCAAGTTCAAGGACTACATCCTCCTCTTCTACCTCTTTACCCTTCTCATTTTTCTCTTTTTTCCTTCCTCTTAGTTACATTAGCAACTACAAAATAAATCACCTTTACCTTTGCTAGGGATTCTTTAAGAACCATGTTCTTCTCCCTTTGTTCATCAAATTTCTTGGCTAGTTCTACATTGGTCACCATGTTGGTTTCACGCACTAATTCTCCAGTAGCTATAGACATCCACCACTTTGCCGGAATCTTTAATTGTCTCTTATTCCACTTTGATGTGACAACCAATATTACTTTCAAAGCCTAAGATATATAGGGTCTTCTTAGGTGTTTTACCTCACCAAATATTATTTCTACAAACCCTATGCCTCTAAGGATTCTATCCAATGGATCCTACTCCTTCGACTAGTGGGCATCAACTAGATTATACAAGATTCCTCATGAACTCTCTTCAATAAACATAACCCCAATGCTCATTCTATCTTTTCATATGCTCAAATACGTACCTAGGCATGCCCTAGGTCACTCTCAAAGATTTCAATCCCGAAACAATGCCACAATCATAATCAAGTTGCAATCCACAAGCGTAATTTCAGTCAAATGCTTGGAAAAAGGCTATAAGGACTAGCCCTCTAGATGCACAAAAATTAGAATAATTAGAAAAAATTGTTAATGATGGCTAGGAAAAATAATCATTCTACATACCATTGTAAAATTTCTTAGAGATTCTGAGTGTCTAGAGTCTCCACACTATCCATACACTATGGACACAAATTTAGCCTTGAATCAAGGGTTTCAAGGTTTGAGTGTAATTTGATGCAAAAACCTCCTTAGGGTTCTTACTAAGGCTTCTCCTCAGGATTAGTTTTAACCCATACATTCTTCTTACTCACCACATTCTTGGATTGGAGTATCTACACTTTCAATCCTCTCCATAGCTCCTTTTCTACTCTATGATCCCTAAGCAAGCTAGAATGGATTTCCTAGGGTATCACCTTAAAGCCATAGCTGTGGCTTCCATGGGTCCTCCATTACTATACATGGAGTGCATGGAGTCTAGTTCCATATTCCAAGAAACCATACAATTCCTACAGTGGGAAGTGACCCTACAAACACATTTGTCCAAGTAGCTCTATTTAGAACAACACACTATTGAATTACAAAACAATTCACCTAAACACACAAAGCTTTATAAAATGACCAAAAAAAAGGTACAAAATCAAAAAAAAAATCTACTAACTTTTCTAATGCTAATAGTACCAAAACTAATCCATACACCTACCAAGAATTTGAAAAATACAAAGTGTCATTAAGAATGTTGTTTACACAGTTCGTACAAAAACCAAATCTAGTTTCTCCAACCAAGTGAAAAGATTGTAAATCACCTTAAAAAGGCTTGAAATGAGAATTACAAACTAAATTAGGTGGATGAATATTTATTACAAAGAAATTGCTCATTTTGCAAGAAAATTGAAAAAGTTGTCAATGACAACTTTGCAAGAATGAGCATTTTTGTAATTTTGCATATGTACTTCTCAAACATTCTCTATTTGTTACCAAACTATGCATGAGGCACTAGATTGATGCAAAATAGATAATAAGAACCTAGAAAAACTTACTTGATATATTTAGCCTTCAAAACCCAAAAATTCTCTATTAAGCCAAATGAGCAATTTTAGAGCAACTATGGCATTTTCACTATTTTGGCCTCTTCTAATGTACCTATCCACACCTTAGGACCGAGTTAGTTCTATTTTTGATCTAGTGATGTGGCTAGCATCACTAGAAGCTAAAACATTAAAGAATCCATATGTCTACCCTTAGCTTACCAAGGTGTTCCCGCACCAAAGATCTTAGGGCATAAAAGGAAATCTTCAAGGCCTTGAATAGAGAATTGGTAGACTACATAAGGTATGCACTCAAGAGTAATTTGTCTAGTAAAATTGACTAGAATGCAAAGGAGAACAAAAGTATACTCCTAAAGCTACAATACCAAAGGAAATTCAAGTAGGTTGGTGAAAAATGAGTAGATTAGATGAAGGTTCAAGGTTCCCTATTAGTTGAAAACTTGGGAAGCCTAGTGTTAGGTGCTCACAAACTCAAGGAGGAAACTTCAAATCATCAGACCATTATAGAAAATGCAACATTAAAACTAACAGAGTAGTTGGCCCTTCTACAAAAAGTTATTGACATGAAGACAAATGTTGCCATTACTCATGGGATCCTCAAGACAAGCAAGGAGTGTTAGGATAAAACCATAGATAGAAATAAAAATTACATGCAAATATAAATAATATCAGAAAAACAATAGATCACATAGATGAGAACACAAGACACCAAAATTTAACATGGTTCACCCATTCCCCAAGCTACATCCACCAAACAAGAAGTCCAATATTATTATGATCTAGTCATTACACCCTGATTACAATCCATAATCCCTTACAAGTCAATACTGTCGCAAGAAGTAATTTTTGTATCACACATTATAAAAAAATCCCTAACCCCAAGCCCTTTTTTACAAATATTTTCTCTTCTTTTGGGTTAAAATTAATTAAAACATGTCAGCCATAAATTGGAAATAATTGACCATAAAATGGAAAACAATAGCCAAAAAAATTATGAAGTATGTAAATTACTTCCATGATAAATCACCACAAACTAACAATCTCCCACTTGGGGATTAATCAGACTCCACACTAGACAAAAATCTCCCACTTGGATACTAATCTTGTAGCTATGGTGCTACTCCATGAGGATCTCACTAGATCAAAACATACTAGACTCTATTGTTCTTTTATTCCTATTCAGTCTATAAGACAAATCGAAGCTAAAGAGAAGTTCAACTTCTCCCTTGTCACTACCGTTGTCAACATATCTGCTAGATTTTCATTTTTAGTATCTTGTCTAGCTTTAACTATCCATCATCCAAAATTGACTAAATGAAATGGTACCCCAATTGAATGTGTTTTTTCTTTGAATGCAAAGAAGAATTCTTTGCAAGATGAATGGCACTCTGACTATCTATAAATAAATAATTATCCCTCTGAAGGTGCCCCAATTCTTCTAGGAAGAACTAAAGCCATATCATCTTCTTGGCTACCTATTTAGCAGTAGCATACTCTTCCTCTATATTGGTTAAATCATTAATCTTTTGCAATTGAAAAACTTAGCTCACCACTACCCTACCAATAGTAAATACATAACCTATAGTACTCTGCCTGGTATCAATATTCGCTTCCAAATCTAAGTCAACATGGCCTTGTAAAGCAGTAGTAGAGCCCCAATGTAAACACTTACTATATCTTCCTCTCAAATATCCAAGAATCCATTTAACTTCATTCCAATGCTCAGTTCCTAGATTACTCATATACCTACTAATGACTCCCATTACTTGTGCAATATTTGACCTAGTATATAGCATAGCATACATCAAGCTTTCAATAGCTGAAGCACAAGGTAGCTTGGACATCTTATCCTCCTCCTATTGTGTCTTGGGACACATCTCCTTAGCTAACTTCAAATGACCAGGTAAAGGTGTTCTAACAACTTTAGCATTCTCCATAGAGAAACATGGCAACACCTTTGCAATATAATCAACCAAATATGATGTCAATTTCCTATTCTTTTACCTCTAAAAATATTCATACCAAGGAATTTTTTTTCTACCTATAAATCCTTCATAGCAAACACATGTGCTAATTGGTTTTTCAACCCTTAATGTGATCCATGTTAGACCCATCTACAAGCATATCATCAGCATATAAACAGAAAAATAATGTAGCTATCATCATCCAACCTCTTAAAATAAATATAGTGATTTGAATGACACCTACTATATCCATGATCATACATAAAATTGTGAACTTTCAAATACCATTACCAACATTCTTTCTTCAAGCCATATAAACTTTTCTTCAATCTACACACTAAGTTCCCCTTAGCTTTGACCTCAAATTCCTATGGTTGTGCCATATATATCTCTTTGTCCAAATCACCATGAAGTAAGGTTGTTTTAAAGTCAAGCTTCTCTAAATACAAATCTTTAGTAGCCACAATACTTTAAATAGAGTGAATAGAAGTCTTTTTAACAAAAGAAGAGAATATCTCATCAAAATCAATGCCCTTTTCTATGTAAATCATTTTCCCACTAACCTAGCTTTAAATATTTTCTTACCTCCATCCTCTTATTTCAACCTATAAAACCATTTATTTTGTAAATCCATTTTACTTGTAGGAAACTTGCATAAATCCCAAGTCTTTATTTTTAGCAAAAAGTATATTTCATCTTTCATTGCAGACACCAACTAAATTTTAGTATCCACTTGCATAGCTTCATCATAGTTCACTCAGGTTCACTAGCGTCTGCTAGTAAAATAGAGTACAAAGATGGAGAAAATCTTTCTGAAGGTCTACTTACCCTTGTTGACCATATAACATTCATTAAGGTGTGTGGTATTTGTTGTTGTGGTCATTAAAAATCATGAGGAATTGTTGGAACATCATCATTTGGAGTAGCATCTAGAACTACATAATTATCTTCTTTCTTCTCATGTTGTTGCAATAGATCTTTGTACAACACTATCTCATTGAATATGACAGCTCTGCTTCTTATAATTTTATGATTTTAAAAATCCCAATGCCTATAATAAAATTCATCAATACCATATCCAAAAAATACACATTTCTTTGACTTAGCTTCTAGCTTGGTTCTATTTTCAAAATCTATATGAGTAAATACTTCACAACCAAAGGTTCTGAGAAAAGAATAAGTCACCTTTTTACCAATCCATGCTTCCTTTGTAATATCATAACCCAAAGGAGTAGAGGTACCTCTATTAATCAAATATACAATAGCATTAACAACCTTCACCCACATGTGTAAGAGAAACCCTACATGCAACCTCATGTTCTTTGCACACTCCATTATAGTCATGTTCATGCATTTAGCTACTTCATTTTCATGTAGAGTCCTTGGAATAGTTTTCTATCTATGAATACCATTAGTAGAGAAAAAATATTCAAATTCATTACTACAATACTCACCACCATTATAAGATCTAAGACATTTTAATTTCCTATCAGTCTCATGTTCAACCAAGCATTTTCATTTCTTAAAAGTTTGAAATACATCAGATTTATATCTAAGGAAATAAATCCATTATTTTCTAGTTGCATCATCAATAAATGTAACATAATAATGAGAGCCAGCAAGGGAAGATACCTAAGCTGGTCCCCATACATCTATATGCGCAAGCTCTAATTTCTCACTTTTATTTTCCTTCCCAGTCTTCACAAAACTCACTCTCTTTTCTTTTCCATACAAAATATTTAGAGAAATCCATATTAACGCATTTTAGACCTGGTAAAAATTTCTTTGAATGAAGTACTTTCATACCTTTCTCACTCATATGCCCAAGTATATTGTGCCACAACATTGTATCAGAATCTATAACAGCAATTTGTTCTCCCTTCTCAACTATAGCAACTACTCTTGAACATTCATTTGTCTCTGAAACAATCAATGTAAAAGGAACAATATCACATGTACAAGGATATAAGGTGCCTACTTTCACACTTTTTTCTACTACAAGAGAACCTTTTGAAACCTTCCAATTTTTATCATTAAAAGTAACTACACAACCATTATCACTAGGTTGCCCTACTAAAATTAATTTACTACTCAACCTTGGAACATGTCTTACCTCATGTAGTAACCACAAATTTCCATTCTCCAACTTAATCTTAACTTATCCTTTTCCAACAATCTAACATGGTTCATTATCCCCCAAATAAATAAGCCAAAAATCCCCTTGGACATAATCAATGAAATAACCTCTATGATGTGTAGCATGAAATAAAGCACCAAAATCTAAAACCCATGAATTGTTAACACTTTCTAAAGATAAAAGAAAAGCATCCTCTTTGGATTTGGTATTGACCACATTTGTATCCTTGTTCCCTTCTAGTTTATCTCCATTTTTCTTTCAAGTCTAGTAATCTTTCTTCTTATGCCCTAGGTTCCCATAGTACCAGCAATCATTTGGTCCTTTTGATTAAGACCTTTTCCCCTTTGACTTTTCTCTTAATTTTTGGCAATTTCCAAAGTTATTTCCTCTCTCGGTTGTTCTACCTCTACTTTGTGCATTCAAAGCACTTCCTGATGTAAATCCACCTAAGGTTTTCCTACGAGCTTCCTCACTCAAAGTAATGCCAATCACATTACCATATTTTATGGTATTAGATCTAGAAACAAAATTAATCACAACCATTACCAAGCCATTCTAGCTTTTAGAGAAAAAAATACAAAATCAAGAGAGCCATAATTTCTTCATCAAAATTAACATGCACAAAAGATAACTAACTAGTAATAGTATTAAACACATTTGAATTATTTGTAAAAAACTCACCTTCTACCATTTTCATATTAAATAAATGCTTCATGAGAAATACCTTATTTGAAGTGAAGGGATTTTCATACAATTTTTCTAGTGTTTCCATCAACTCTTCCATCTTCTTCACTTTTGTAATCTTAAATATCATAGATGGTGCCAGATATAATCAATTTCTTCCAAGTTGCTTTCTTTCTAAAATCTCTCAGTCCTCATTTGTCATAGTTCCATGGTTCTTAGTTTTTTCTTCCAACAACTTCCATAAATCCTTTTGATAAAGATTGTCCTCCATTTGCATCTTCCATAACTAAAATTTTTTCCCATCAAACTTGTCAACCCTCAACTTACCCTAATCTGCCATCACTCCCACTCAACCATGAGACTTTTCTATAGAGGATAATTTTTTAAAAAAAACTTTCTCTAATACCACTTGTAAAGATAAAACCACACACAAAAATAATAATTACATACAAATATAAACAATATCAAAAAATAATAGATCATACAGAAGAAAACACAAGACACCAAGATTTAACATGGTTCACCTAATCCCTGGGCTACGTCCACTAAACAACAAGCCTAATATTATTATGATATAATGATTAAAACTTGATTACAATCCATAATCCCTTACAACTCAATATCACTGCAAGAAGTAATTTTCACATCACACATTATAAAATAATCCCTAACCCTAAGCCCTTTTATACAAGTATTTTTTTTGCTTTAGGGTTAAAATTGGTTACAATATTATGGCTATAAATTGGAAAATAATAGCCAATTGGTGAATAATTTATGAAGTATGTATAGTACTTCCCTGATCTATCACCACAAACTAACAAGGAGTCATTAATTCATTGGAAACAATCCTTTTAATTTGTTATAGAGAGTTTTATGAGGTCTACAAATGAGCTCAAAGATGTACATGACCTGGTGTAAAAGGTCATTGAGAATTTATTTTCATATTGAAGATATTGCACATAGAGTCATTTGTGCCCACTAATGGAAATCTTATGGATGCTGAGAGGATGAAATCAAAGTTCTTGACTTTTTTCAATTAAGTGGTTCACCCACACAACTTCCAAATGTCAAAGACACAAGAACTCTAAGTAGCAAACATAATCATAACCAGAGAATTGGATAAGTTCTTGTTGAGGGTTGCCAGAATAAATGAATTGACTAAGATGGATGACTACTAGATGTTTCGAGATGACAACATCATCACTCTAGATGTCAAAGAAGTGGACAAAGTAACTGACACCATGAAAGCTTGCAGAGCCAAGGCATTTACTCCTAAGAAGATATAATGTTTCGATCCTTTTCTAGACACTTTTCATTCTCCCTTTTCTCTTTCTTTTTATAGTCATTCATAGCATTTTTTTAGTCTCTATAATGAATAATGATTTAAGCTTGTCCTTTTTTTTAGGTTTTTCTATTCAAAGATGCTCTACAAAGAAATCATCCATTGTAACTAGCCATTTTGAGAAGGCCTATAAATGTAACCTTTTGATAAATTAATAAGATCAACAAAATTACCTTTGGACAATCCCCTATAGTCGGGACTACTACATGTGACTCTGAGTCCATTTCTAATTTTTTTGTTCATTTAGTTTCAATATAGTGTATGGAATGAATGTAAATGATCTTGGTTTTTTTTCCTTTATTCAATAGATTGTATGTCTTACTTTCTTCAGCATAAGCATCTCTTTTGTTCTCTCTATTGTACTTGTAGTTTGTGTATTTAATATAGTTTGTTGCATAAGAAGGCTAGAAATTGGTGGGTGGAGTACGTGAGGGATAGAAGATTCAAGTATTGTCAAAACATCAGGTAATTATATAATTGTGGAATTAACTATTTTGCCATCTCTTCCTTTTCTCTTGCTATCATGGTTGGTTGTGCATGTTTCTATTTCTTGAATTTAGGTCAGAATAGGTTGCATGTTGTGAATTAGTCCCCCTTTAAATTTTTGAAGCTTCTTAAAGTGTTGAAAAACTTGGTATTTGTCACTTTTTCTCTTTGGTTAAGACCATACCCCCAAGACCCAAAAAACAAATCATTGCAAATCTTGCATTCAAAATGGAGATGTACCTTTCAATTCTTGGGTCCTTAATAGATTACTACATTGAAGCATTTTATTGTTAACTTATGTGTTCTCCACAAGTCATTGGGTTGTTTAAGAGTCAAGGTATGAACCAAAAGATAATGAGACAAACTATTAACCAATAGTTTTTAGTGTTGACCAACTTGGTATTTTCCTCTTCTGCTCTCTGGTTAAGATCATACCCCCAAGACCCAAAAACAAAATTCATTGTATATCTTACATTCAAAAGGGATTTGTATCTTTCAATTCAAGATCCTTGATAGATTGCTACATTGACCCATTTTGTTGTTAACTTCTTTGTTCTCCACAAATCATTGGGTTGTTTAAGATTCATGGTATGAACTAGAAGATAAGGAGACAAACTATCAACCATCATTCCACTAGCATATACAAGGATGCAAGGAAATACATCAAATGAGATATAGATATATTGAGCATCATCAATTTTCTAATATGATGAAATGAAAATAAAGAAAGGATAGCAAAGAGATATATTGATAGAATATTAACAACATGAACAAGTATATACTAAGATCACATATTCAAAATAAAAATGTTTCTATATGACAACAACAATAATAGTGAGAAAAAATTGATAAAATATATTGATAACTACTACATGATTTAAGTGAATGAAATTCACATATGGAGAAGTGTTTATATCCTCATATTGGTATGATGATGGAGTCCTATAATAAGGGACGAATATAGTGATGAAGAAATGTTTTAATATAGAAAAAGTCATTACTATAAAAGTTAGTGACATAAAAAATTGAATATCCTATAACAAGTACCAATGTCTCCAACACCAATACTTGTGATAATGGTTAAACATTAAATCAAATACATATGTTGTGTTGTGATAACCTATTATGAGAAGTGATAACAAGTATTGAAGAACCAACAAAGTAAATAAAGGGAATAAGCCATTCATGAAAAGTACAAACTTCTCATCCAAACCAAGTGGACTATAGAAGATAGTGATTTGATAGATAAATACAAGGTACTAAATCAAATATATATAGTAACAGTGTAAGGTATATAGTATATATAACAACCATGTAATACAGAATAGAAACTCATTTTATCTTAAAAGTACAATTCATTGTAAATGAAGGTGTAAGTGGTTGAAAGAGGAATAGGGGTTTTGCTACTATAACAAACTAATAAACCATGACAAAAAAATGTTTTTACTACATACATGGTTTCTAAATTCAACATTATACATATCTTCTTTCTTTGTGTCAAATTTTTATGTCATACCATTTTAATTGTCAGTGTTGTCTAATCATCACATTGAGAAACCTCCTTGTTATTCCTTTTTTCCAACATATTGAAATTCAACAATAGTTTCCTTCGACAATTATATTTGAATTATCCTATGAAACAAATAATTCATCATGTTACCCTACCTCAACTCCATTCACACTATCTAATGAGTTTGATTGTTGGGTTCCCTACGCACAACACAATTTATTTATTTTATCTAACATAATACATTTTATTGAACTATTATGTAAGTTCTAAAATATTTTAATGAGATTACCTCATTTTCACGAATAGTGGCTAATATCTCCCCTTGTTCTAGCATGTATTCCTAAGAATTTTGGAACCATGAAGTAAGGAAAACTTTAGGTCCTCTCATGAGGCTTCCTTCTGAAATAGGTGAACCTACGAAGAAATATAACCAATAATATAGAAACTCAGAAAATATAATCAACTCACCAGTTTCACATTAACTTATTTAATAAAGTGGAATATGTTTAAAATAAAAATTCAAAGCCACCACAAATGCTTATGTATCCACCAAATCCAATTTTGTGGGATCCAATAATGGACACCCTAGCTTGGGTTGTCTTTGTTGTGTCTCAAAGCCATATTTTGGATCCTCAAATTGAAAATGATCCATAATTTGGATTATAATGGGAATTCCTCATAAATTTTACATCTTTAGTGAGTTCATCCCATGTTTTTAGATTTCTATTAGAAGCTAGATGTGGATAACTTAGGTCTTTTCTTAGCTTGGACCTTAAATTGTCTCGTTTAGAATGGATATATTTTTTAGCAATATTCAAAATGCATTCCTCATCAAATCCAAGGTCTCCAAAAACCTTTTAAATCATTAAAAAGTTCATATTTCTTAACTCTTTCTTTCCTCCTCCACACCATTTGAATTGTATCGCCAAACAATTGCTCTGCACTATGATAAATGAAGAGAGAGAATATCATACCCATGTCATCATTGAATACTTCACCATCTAAGGAGAGAATGAGCTTAATTTTTTTTGTCCCTTTTTCATCTAATACTATTGAAGTATTTCGTATTGATGCAAATGCCCCCATAGGTTCATCATTTTCTTTTTCATTTATTTCCTATTTTTACAATGAGAATGTGAAATTGTTACAACTAAATGATAAAAATAAGGTATGGCTAGTGCTTTAAAAAGTTAAATGATATTCATCCAATTCAAGACATTCCAACTATAGTGAAGGCATCAATCGTCTAAGCATAAATTCCAATTTTTTGATCATCTCAACCACTAATGTTTTCTTTCCTTTTTTAAGGAAAATGAGAAACCAAAAAGGTTTCCAAGTTAGAAAGTTACAATTTACTAAACTCCTTTAAAAGACTCTTTTTTCACTCCATTTCCATTCAAGTTTCACTTAAACTAGAGGTGGGTATAGAGAAGGTTGAGGATTTTGATGGTTGTCCTCTATTTAGCTTTTTAGATCTATATTGCTTCCTAAGATGGTTGTGCCTCTTTTGAGTGAGAACTCTTTGATCTAATTTGGTTTTTATTAGTAATCTAAAAATCAATTCAAAAAATTTATGACTCTTATAAGTATATTATGAGCATATTAATATATTATGCTATTCTTATTTATTCTGAAACTCTATGTTAATATGTGTTGAACTCATTTTCTATCACATGATGTGCATTAAATTCTAATTCAAATCTATGTAAGAAAGAAAATAGATTACAAGATTCAAATCTTGGAGACTTCGGGTCATGATCCAATTAGAATTCCATTTAAGATAGACCATATTTGACTATACATTTTTGTTGGAAGAAGTATGATATGATCAAGAAGATGTTGGTGTGCATGATTGTAATGATTTCATATACTTAATCTACATGAAACAACTAATGGTGGCATCAAAAGATATAATTCTTTTAGAAAAGACCTTACATTTTGAGCGAGAACTTCTTGACAATATTTTAGATATGTATTTTTCACAAGGGGATTTTCTAGAAGATCACTTGAAGTAATTGCTAATATGGAGTAGGAGAATATGTTTATGGACAAGTTTAACTAAAAAATATGTTTATTTAAATTTTAAAGTATATAGAAACCTTGCTACAAATTAGAAGCTCACTAAGTACAAATTGAAGTGCAATTTTCAAAAAGAGAAGAACAAATGACCTATACAGGTCAATCGGGATGGATTAAATATCTTGTTGTATTGGTTGTCAAGTGTGAAGAGAAATGCTTCCATACTAATGGGTATGTGCAAGATCATGGTGTACCAAACTATGGCCTTAAGTGGCAGTGAAAAATTAGCAAATCAGGTTTATGTCAACTTGACACATAATTTTGAAGTGGTTATGGACTTTATATCAAAAAGTTGTAAGAAAATAATTTGTAGAAAATTGAATGTAGTTTCTAAACTACTAGGCCTTATCAGGAGAAAAAAATAATTGATTGGTCAAAAGTTTGAATTTTAATGCAGTACTAAGAAAATTTCAGGGCGAAAATAAAAAGTAGGTGTATGTCTGACCACCTTAATCAAAATCAAATCATAATATTTTTTAATATAATTATAGATATGAAAACTAGACTCATGCTCGGATGTGACGCATATTTTTTGATATTTTTATTCCAAATATATAATTAAATATGAATTTTCTACCAAAACTTTTTTGGATTAAAAAAAGTCCCGTGTCTGACCACCCTAACTATTAGAAAATTTAATCAAATTTTTTTTATTTTTTTTTTTTCTTATACTAGGCAAAGTATAGAATCTGACGCAGCTTTTAGATTTAAAAAATGTTATATCGTTTGAAAGTTATAGCTATTTTTCATTCAGTATGTCAATCAGCACTTTACAATAATCTTCATTGATAATTAACTAATAAATACTTATCAAACTCAAAATTTGACAGAAATTATATTGATGGAATCTAGAGAGCGATATTAAAAAACCTATTTCATTTCATTCAATTTCGATCAAAATAACATTGTCAGACGGCTACCCGAAGTCTGAGTATCACTAAAACTCTCTATAAACACGTCTTTGGGGTTGACCGGGCAGGCTTGGTAAATACCAAGCCTGATCGGATATCCGATATGGTTCGGTAGTCAAATTCCAAAAATTTTCAAATTTTGGAGAGAAATTCGATTTAAACGTTCTAGTTTTTTATTTTTAAATTATTTCACTTATATTAATATGTAAAGGCATATTTTGATATATTATATAAATATATAATAACGTAATGTAAACATACAAGATATCATCTAGTAATATATAATAATATCTTATGTTAATCTTATTAAAATCTATAAATATAATATATATTATTATTATTTTTACTAAATATAATAACGTAATTTATATATATATATATAAAATACGTATTATATATTATTATATTAATATGTATGTTATTAATATATACAATAACGTAATATTTTCATTAAATGTAATATGTATTATATATTATTATATTAATATGTATAATAATATAATATTTATATAACAACATAATATTTTTATTAAATATAATATATATTATAAATATTATTATATTAATATGTATGTTATTAATATATTTATATAATAACGTAATATTTTCATTAAATATAATAATGTAATATGTATATGTATATATATATATATATATATTATTATATTGATATGTATATTATTAATATATAAGAGTTAAAGGGGGTCATAGGGTGACCTATAACCCTCTTTGACCCATTAAACGACGATATATGTCTCTAGGGGTCCTAGGACCCCTAGGGACATATGTCATCCTTTAATGGGTCAAAGGGGGTCCCTTTGACCCATTAAAGGATGACATATGTCCCTAGGACCCCCATGGACATAGCCGAATCATTCCTATCAGTCAAAGGGGGTCATAGGTCAAATTAAATGACGACATATGTCTCTAGGGGTCCTAGGACCCCTAGGGACATATTTGAATAGGTATTATGGGTCAAAGGGGTTCATAGGGTGACCTATGACCCTCTTTGACCCATTAAACGATGACATATGTTCCTAGGGGTCCTAGGAACCCTAGGAACATATTCGAATCGTTCATATGGGTCAAAGGGGGTCATAGGGTGACCTATGACCCCCTTTGACCCATTAAATGACGACATCTATCCCTAGGGGTCCTAGGACCCCCAGGGACATAGTCGAATCATTCATATGGATCAAAGGAGGTTATAGGGTGACCTATGACCCCTTTTGACCCATTAAACGACAACATATGTCCCTAGGGGTCCCAGGACCTCTAGGGACATATTTGAATGGGTAATATGGGTCAAAAGCGGTCATAGGGTGACCTATGACCCTTTTTAACCCATTAAACAATGACATATGTCCCTAGGGGTCCTAGGATCCCTAGGGACATATTCCAATCGTTCATATGGGTCAAAAGGGGTCAAAGGGTGACCTATGACCCTCTTTGACCCACTAAACGACGATATATGTCTCTAGGGGTTCTAGGACCCCTAGGGACATATTCGAATGGGTAATATGGGTCAAAGGGGGTCATAGGGAGACCTATGACCCTCTCTAACTCATTAAACAACGACATATTTCTCTAGGGGTCCTTGGACCCCTAGGGACATATTTGAATTGTTCATATGGGTCAAAGGGGGTCATAGGGTGACCTATGACCCCCTTTGACCCATTAAACGATGACATATGTCCCTAGGGGTCCTAGGACCCTTAGGGACATATTCGAATGGGTAATATGGGTCAAATAGGGTCATAGGGTAACCTATGACACTCTTTGACCCATTAAACGACGACATATGTCCCTAGGGGTCCTCAAACCCCTAGGGACATATTCGAATCGTTCATATGGGTCAAAGAGGGTCATAGGGTGACCTATGACCCTCTTTGACCCATTAAACGACGACATATGTCCCTAGGGGTCCTCGGACCCCTAGGGACATATTCGAATCATTCATATGGGTTAAAGGGGGTCATAGGGTGACCTATGACCCTCTTTGACCCATTAAACGACGACATATGTCCCTAGGGGTCCTAGGACCCCTAGGGACATATTCAAATCGTACATATGGGTCAAAGGGGGTCATAAGGTGACCTATGACCCTCTTGACCCATTAAACGAGGATATATGTCTCTAGGGGTCCTAGGACCCCTAGGGACATATTCGAATGGGTAATATGGGTCAAAGGGAGTCATAGGGTGACCTATGACCCTCTTTGACCCATTAAACGATGAAATTTGTCCCTAGGGGTCCTTGGACCCTAAGAGACATATTCGAATGGGTAATATGGGTCAAAGGGGGTCATAGGGTGACCTATGACCCTCTTTGACCCATTAAATGACGACATATGTCCCTAGGGGTCCTAGGACCCTAGGGACATATTCGAATCATTCATATGGGTCAAAGGGGGTCATAGGGTGACCTATGACCCCCTTTGACTCATTAAACGACGACATATGTCTCTAGGGGTCCTAGGACCCCTAGGGACATATTCGAATTGTTCATATGGGTCAAAGGGACCCTCTTGACCTATTAAACGACGATATATGTCTCTAGGGGTCCTAGGACCCCTAGGGACATATTCGAATGGGTAATATGGGTCAAAGGGGGTCATAGGGTGACCTATGACCCTCTTTGACCCATTAAACGATGACATATGTCCCTAGGGGTCCTAGGACCCCTAGGGACATATTCGAATGGGTAATATGGGTCAAAGGGGGTCATAGGGTGACCTATGACCCTCTTTGACCCATTAAACGAAGACATATGTCCCTAGGGGTCCTAGGACCCTAGGGACATATTCGAATGGTTCATATGGGTCAAAGGGGGTCATAGGGTGACCTATGACCCCCTTTGACCCATTAAACGACAACATATGTCCCTAGGGGTCCTAGGACCCCTAGGGACATATTTGAATCATTCATATGAGTCAAAGGGGGTCATAGGGTGACCTATGACCCCCTCTGACCCATTAAACGATGAGATATGTCCCTAGGGGTCTTAGGACCCCTAGGAACATATTCGAATGGGTAATATGAGTCAATGGGGTCATAGGTTACCCTATGACCCTCTTTGACCCATTAAACGACGACATATGTCTCTAGAACCCCTAGGGACATATTCGAATCGTTCATATGGGTCAAAGGGGGTCATAAGGTGACCTATGACCCTCTTGTCCCATTAAACGATGATATATGTCTCTAGGGGTCCTCGGACCCCTAGGGACATATTCGAATGGGTAATATGGGTCAAAGGGGGTCATAGGGTGACCTATGACCCTCTTTGACCCATTAAACGACGACATATGTCCCTTAAGGTCCTAGGACCCCTAGGGACATATTCGAATGGTTAAGATGGGTCAAATGGGGTCATAGGGTAACCTATGACCCTTTTTGACCCATTAAACGATGACATATGTCTCTAGGGGTCCTAGGACCCCTAGGGACATATTTGAATCATTCATATGGGTCAAAGGGGGTCATAGGGTGACCTATGACCCTATTGATGCATTAAATGATGATATATGTCTCTAGGGGTCCTGGGACCCCTAAGGACATATTCGAATGGGTAATATGGATCAAAGGGGGTTATAGGGTGACCTATGACCCTCTTTGACCCATTAAACGATGGCATATGTCCCTAAGGGTCCTTGGACCCCAAGGGACATATTCGAATGGGTAATATGGGTCAAATGGGGTCATAGGGTGACTTATGACCCTCTTTGACCCATTAAACAATGACATATGTCCCTAGGGGTCCCAGGACCCTAGGGACATATTCCAATCGTTCATATGGGTCAAAGGAGGTCATAGGGTAACCTATGACCCCCTTTGACCCATTAAATGATAAAATATGTCCCTTAGGGTCTTGGGACCCCTAGGGACATATTAGAATCGTTCATATGGGTCAAAGAGGGTCATAGGTTGACCTATGACACCCTTCAACCCATTACATGAAGACATTTGTCCCTAGGGACATATTAGAATCATTCATATGGGTCAAAGGGAGTCATAGGGTGACCTAGGACCCTCTTCAACTCATTAAACAACGACATATGTCCCTAGGGGTCCTAAGACCATAGGGACATATTAGAATTGTTCATATGGATCAAAGAAGATTATTGGTTGACCTATGAACCCCTTCGACCCATTAAATGACGACATATGTCTCTAGGGGTCTTAGGACCTCTAGGGACATATTAGAATTATTCATATGGATCAAAGGGGGTCATAGATTAACCTATGACTCCCTTCGACCTATTTAATGATGACATATGTCCCCAGGGGTCCTAGGACATATGAAGCATTCTAATATGTCCCTAAGGGTCTTAGGGCTCCTAGGGACATATTTCATCATGTAATGTGTCGAAGTGGATCATAAGTCAACCTATAACCCCCTTACACCCATAAGAACAATTTTAATATATCCCTAGGACATATGTCATCATGTAATGGGTCGAAGGGGGTCATAGGTCACCCTATTAGCCTCTTTGACCCATAAGAATTATTATAATATGTCCCTAGGGGTTTTACGACCCCTAGGGACATATGTCGTCATGTAATGTGTCCAAGGGGGTCATAGGTCAAGCTATGACCCCCTTTGACTCATAAGAACAATTCCAATAAGTCCCTGGGACCCTTAGGGACATAAGTCCTTAGGACCCCTTTGACCCCTGGGGACATATGTCATCATGTAATGGGTCAAACGGGGTCATAGGTCAACCTATGACCCCTTTTAGCCCATATGAATGATTCTAATATGTCCCGAGAGATCCTAGAACCTCGGGGACATATGTCGTCATGTAATCGGTCAAAGATTCTAATATATCTCTAAGGGTCCTAGGACCCCTAGGGATATATGTTGTCATTTAATAGGTTGAAGGGGGTCATAGGTCAACCTATGAGCCCCTTTGACCCATATGAAGCATTCTAATATGTCCCTAGGGGTCCTAGGACCCCTAGGGACATATGTCATCATGTAATGGGTCAGAGGGGGTTATAGGTCAACCTATGACCCCTTTTGACCCATAAGAATGATTGTAATATATCCTTATGGGTCGTAGGACCCCTAGCTATATATGTCATCATTTAATGGGTCGAAGGGGGTCATAGGTCAACCTATGACACCGTTTGACCCATATGAAGTATTCTAATATGTCCCTAGGTGTCCTAGGACCCCTAGGGACATATATCATCATGTAATGTGTTGAAGTGAGTCATAAGTCAACCTATGACCTCATTTGACTCATAAGAATGATTATAATATGTCCCTATAGGTCGTAGGACCCCTAGGGACATATCTCATCATGTAATGAGTCGAAGGGGTCATAGGTCAACCTATGACCCCCTTAGACCCATATGAATGAATCTAATATGTTCTTAGGGGTCCTGGGACCCCTATGGAAATATGTCATCATGTAGTATGTTGAAGGGTGTCATAGGTTAACATATGACCCTTTTTGAGCCATAAGAATGATTCTAATATGTCCCTAGGGGTCCTATGTCATCATTTAATGGGTTGAAAGATGTCATAGATCAACCTATGACCCCCTTGATCCATATGAAGCATTCTAATATGTCCCTACTGGTCCTAAGACCCCTATGGACATATGTCATTATGTAATAGGTTGAAGGGGGTCATAGGTCACCCTATGAACCCTTTTGACCTATTAAAAGGATTCTAATATGTCCCTTGGGGTCTTAGGACCCCTAGGGACATATGTCATGATGTAATGGGTTGAAGGGGATCATAGGTCAACCTATGACCCCCTTTGACCCATAAGAATGATTCTAAAATGTCCCTAGGGGTCCTAGGACCCCTAGGGATATATGATATCATTTAATAGGTCGAAGGAGGTCATAGGTCAACCTATGATGCCCTTTGACCCATAAGAATGATTCTAATATGTCTCTAGGGGTCCTAAGACACCTAGGGACATATGTCATCATTTAATGAGTCAAATGGGGTCATACGTCACCTTATAACCCCCTTTGACCCATAAGAATGATTCTAATATGTCCCTAGGGGTCCTAGGACCCCTAGGGACATGTATCATCATGTAATAGGTCAAGGGGGTGATAGGGTCAACCTATGACCCCCTTTGACCCATAAAAATGATTCTAATATGTCCATAGGGGTCCTAGGACCCCTAGGGATATATGTCATCATTTAATGGGTCAAGGGGGTCATAGGTCAACCTATGACACCGTTTGACCCATATGAAGCATTCTAATATGTCCCTAGGTGTCTTAGGACACCTAAGGACATATGTCATCATTTAATGAGTCGAAGGGGATCATAGGTCAACCTATGAACCCTTTTGACCCATATGAAACATTCTAATATGTCCGTAAGTGTCCTAGGATCTCTAACGACATATGTCATCATATAATAGTTTGAAGGGGGTCATAGGTCACCCTATGACCCCCTTTGACCCATAAGAACAATTCTAATATGTCCCTAGTGGTCCTAGGACCCCTAGGGACATATCTTTTCATTTAATGGGTAAAAGGGGGTCATAGGTCATCATATGACCTCGTTTGACCCATATGAAGCATTCTAATATGTCCCTAAGGGTCCTAGGACCTCTAGGGACATATGTCATCATGTAATGTGTCGAAGGTGGTCATAAGTCAACCTATGACTCCCTTTGACCCATACAAATGATTCTAATATATCCCTAGGGGTCCTAAGACCCCTAAGAACATATGTCATCATTTAATAGGTCGAAGCGGGTCATAGGTTAAGCTATGACCCCCTTTGATCCATATAAATGATTCTAATATGTGCCTATGAGTCCTAGGACCCCTAGGGACATATGTCGTCATATAATGTATCGAAAGGGGTCATAGGTCAACCTATGACCCCCTTAGACCCATATAAAATATTCTAATATGTCCGTAGGGATCCTAGGAGCCCCAAGGACATATGTCATAATGTAATGGGTCATGAACAATTTTAAGACATTGCTAGGGGTCCTAGGACCCCTAGGGAAATATGTCATCATGTAATTGGTCAAAGGGGGTCATAGGTCAACCTATGACCCCCTTTGACCCATAAGAATGATTTTAATATGTCCCTAGGGACCTATGACCCCCTTTGACCCATAAGAATGATTCTAATATGTCCCTAGGGGTCCTAGGACCCCTAGGGACATATGTCATCATTTAATGGGTCAAAGGGGGTCATAGGTCAACCTCTGACCCCCTTTGACCCATATGAACGAATCTAATATGTTCCTAGGGGTCCTAAGACCCCTAGGGACATATGCCATCATGTAATATGTCGAAGTGGGTTAGAGGCTAACCTGTGACCCCCTTTGAGCCATAAAAATTACTCTAATATGTCCCTAGGGGTCCTAAGACCCCTAGGGAGATATGTCATCATTTGATGGGTTGAAGGGGGTAATATGTCAAACTATGACCCGCTTTGACCCATATGAAGCATTCTAATATGTCCCTAGGGGTCCTAGGACCCCTATGGACATATGTCATCAGGTAATGGGTCGAAGGGGGTCATAGGTCACCTTATGACCCGCTTTGACCGATTATAAGGATTCTAATATGTCCCTAGGATTTTTAGGACCCTTAGGGACATATTTCTTCATGTAATGGGTTGAAGTGGGTTATAGGTCAACCTATGACCCCCTTTGACCCATAAGAACAATTCTAATATGTCCTTAGGGGTCCTAGCACCCCTAGGGACAAATGTCATCATTTAATGGGTTGAAGGGGGTCATAGGTCAACCTATGACCCCCGTTGATCCATAAGAACAAATCTAATATATCCTTAGGGGTCTTAGAATTGATAGGGACATATGTCATCATTTAAAGGGTCAAAAGGGGTTATTGGTAAACTTATATCCCCCTTTGACCCATATGAATGATTCTAGTATGTCTTGAGGGATCTTAGGACCCCTGGGGACATATGTCATCATGTAATGCGTCGAATGGGGTCATAGGTCAATCTACGACCCCCTTTAACCCATATGAATAATTCTAATATGTTCCTAGAGATCTTAGGACCCCTGGGGACATATATCGTAATGTAATGGGTTGAAGATTCTAATATGTCCCTAGGGGTCCTAGGACCCCTAGGGATATATTTTGCCATTTAATGGTTCGAAGGGGGTCATAGGTCAACCTATGACCCCCTTTGACCCATATGAAACATTCTAATATGTCCCTAGGGTTTCTAGGACCCCTAGGGACATATGTCATCATGTAATGGGTCAGAGGGGGTTATAGGTCAACTTATGACCCCCTTGACCCATAAGAACGATTGTAATATGTCCCTAGGGGTCCTAGGACCCCTAGCTATATATGTCATCATGTAATGGGTCGAAGAGGGTCATAGGTCAACCTAGGACACCGTTTGACCCATATGAAGCATTCTAATATGTCCCTAGGTGTCCTAAGACCCCTAGGGACATATGTCATCATGTAATGTGTCGAAGAGGGTCATAAGTCAACCTATGACCCCCTTTGACCCATAAGAATGATTCTAATATGTCCTTAGGGGTCCTAGGACCCCTAGGGACATATGTCATCATCTAATGGGTCGAAGGGGGTCAGAGGTCACCGTATGAGCCTTTTTAACCGATAAGAATGATTCTAATATGTCCCTAGGGGTCTTAGGACCCCTAGAGACATATGCCATCATTTAATGGGTCAAAGGGGGTCAAAAATCAACCTATGACGCCCTTTGACCCATATGAAGCATTCTAATATGTCCCTAGGTGTCTTAGGACCCCTAGGAACATATGTCATCATGTAATGTGTCGAAGGGGGTCATAGTTCACCCTATGACCCCCTTCAAACCATATGAAAGATTCTAATATGTCCCTAGGGGTCTTAGGACCCTTAGGGACATATGTCATCATAGAATGTGTCGAAGGGGGTCATATGTCACCCTATGATCCCCTTCGACCCATATGAATGATTCTAATATGTCTCTAGGGGTCTTAGGACCCCTAAGGACATATGTCATCGTGGAATGTGTCGAAGGTGGCCATTGGTCACCCTATGACCCCCTTCAACCCATATGAATGATTATAATATGTCCCTAAGTGTCCTAGGACCCCTAGGAACAAATGTCATCTTGTAATATGTCGAACAGGTTCATAGGTCATCCTGTGACCCCCTTCGACCCATATAAACTATTCTAATATGTCCCTAGGGGTCCTAGGATCCCTTAGGGGCATATGTCGTCATGAAATGTGTCGAAAGGGGTCATAGGTCATCCTGTGAGCTTTTGACCCATATAAATGACTCCACTAGAAATAATATTGTAAAAATAATAATAATATAGTATAACAACCATATATATAGATTATAATAATAATAACATAATATATTATATATTATAATTTACATATGATAATAATAATAATAATATATTATAGATTATAATTTATATATGATAATAATAATAATATGTATTAATAACATATATATAATATATTACGTTATTATATTTAATAAAAATATAGTAAAAATAATAATAATTTATTATAATAATATATATTATATTTATAGATAATAATAATAATAATAACATAATATATTATTATATATTAACAGATTATATATTATATCTTTACATTACGTTATATATATAATATTATATTATATTATTATATAATATATAGATTATATATTATTTTATATATAATAGTTATGTTATTATATTATATATTTATAAGTTATATATTATATCTTTACATATTTCATAACTCAAATTAGTTATATCACTTACAAATTTGTTTTTCCCTCTAATTTTTGTGCCTTTTCCCTCCAATTTTTATGCCGTCGATATCCGATATGAGATCCGATATCCGATCTCATATCGGATATCCGATCTCAAATCGGATATCCGATAAGGCTTGGGCCTTACTTTCCAGGTTTGGTACTTGGATAGGTGAAAAAAAGTCAAAGCAGATTTTGAAGCGCTTTTAGACATGTTCAAACTCTATTTTTTTCACATTGCCACTTTTTGGCACACCATGATCCTGCACATACTCTAATATTCCACATCCATTGCCTATCACTAGTAGACATCGTGTTTAGATTAAGGTTCTTAGATACTATTACTACTTTAAACAACATACTCATACATAGAGGTCATCGAAAAGAGTAAATTCATCAAACCATTTAATGATAATTTTGAAATAGAATTTTTGTTGTAGAATCACCCTAACATTACAAAACTTTCAAGGGTGATTTTGAATCGATATAGTTGTGTCATCCCAGTTCCAATGAATTATTGAATATCAAGTGATCTAACCTTAAATATGATAGTATACTCTATGTGGATTATGAAGATAATAGGATAAAGAAGAATCTTCAGAGTGTAGATCCACTTATCTTCCCATCTCTCAATAAACTCTAGAAATAGAAATAAAAACATATCATGTGTCTTTATGTAAAACAAATTAGTTGAGTATTGCAATTGAAAATTGAGATCTAGTCAAGAGCTATTCAATCCCCTATGCTCTCAATAGGTCAGGGTCCCTCAATGTTCCATATATTCCCACTTATTAAATTAGTTTTCTATGTACACATCATCATTCACCATTTCCTAATAAATCAGAATTACTAACCAAGTCTATTATTAGAGTGTTGGGTAAGGCTAGCAACATGCTCCCACTTTTCATCACGAATAGATCAGATGAAAAGTGGGAAAAAAAAATTAGTGGCTCAAAGCCAAGGCTTCCATCAAAGCCTCCTCATGGCTTCATTTGAAAACATGGAGAAAGGGCTTTGATGGAAGTTGCAAGCTTCACTCGAAGCCCTTGCCACCCTTGGGCCAACTTGAGCTCTGAGAGAAGCCTTGGGCTATCTTTAAATCCTTTATGACTTCATGTAAAGCACCAAAGGCTTCATTAGAAGCCCTTCAAAACCTTAACCTCAAATGAAAATGATGATTTTTAAGTCATTTTACCATTTTGAAATATCATTATCATGGTGATAGTTTTGCAGCAATGGTCAGAGAAAAGGTCATGACATTTCTAGTTACACCATCATTCTGCATAGTATTTTCAACATCCTTCAAGCTTTCAACATACCAGGTATGTTCATTTTTATATTCTTAACTAATATTTAGTTATTTTTAATGATTCTTTAGTTATTTTGATGAATAATTAGTAGTTTTTACAAATGTTTAGTTAGTTTTATGAATCTATCTAGCTTTTTTATGGGTATTTTTTTATTTTGAGTATACAATAAGTAATTTGATGTTATATGTTGTATTTTAGTTTAAATGTTAGAAAATATTGTTAAAATTGTAGTTAATAGAAGAAATATTATATGTTTAGTTTACTTAAATGCTAGATAGATAAACAATAAAAAAAAATGATTAGATTTAGAATGCCAAAAATATGATTAGATTTAGAGAACCAAAAATTGGATTCAATATAGAAAACTAAAAATATGGTCTAAGATGTAGAAAAAAAACAATAGGATTGGATGAAGAAAACAAAAAATGATTTAAAACTCTAGATAAATAAAAATTAATTAAAAATTACCTTCAATATCTAGAAAAACTCTCTCTCGTCACTTTCTCTCTCTTCTCACTTTCTCTCTCCTCACACTTTCTCTCCCTTCTCACTTTCTCTTTGCTTAGACTTTCTCTCTCTTCTCACTTCATCTATCCTTAGACTTTCTCTCTTCTCACTTTCTCTCTTTACTTTCTCTCTCCTTAAATTTTCTCTCTTTTCTCACTTTCTCTCTCTTCTCACTTTCTCTCTCCTCAAAATTTCTCTCTTCTCCCTTTCTCTCTCCTAACACTTTCTCTCTCTTCTCACTTTCTCTCTCCTCACTTTCTCTCTTTTCTCACTTTCTCTCTCCTCACACTTTCTGTCTTCTCACTTTCTCTCTCCTTACACTTTCTCTTCTCACTTTCTCTCTCCTCATACTTTCTCTCCTTGAACTCTCTCTCTCTCCTCTCACTTCTCTCTCATTTCTTTCTCTATCATCACTTTCTCTATTATGCAAGTTCTCTGTCTCCTCACACTCTCTCCCTCTTCCTACTTTCTCTCTCTTCTATCTCCTTAATTTTTCTCTCATCACTTTCTCTTTTCTCCATAGACTTTCTCTCCCCTTAAACACTCTCTCCTCATACTCTCTCCCTCTTTTGACTTTCTCTCTCATCACTTTCATAATATTAAGTTAACATTAAGTTCCCCTTATGTGCTTGTAACATTAAGTTAACATTTAGTTTGCATTGTTACAAGCTAGATTTGTCATTACATCAAAAGATTGACCTATTAATGCCCAATACAACCACTAGACTTATAGAACATAGGAGGTTGTTAAGCCATGTCATGAATCTTGAAGGGGAATTTTGGAAGTTAGTCCAACAATCCCCCCCTTAGCATTACCCAAGGAGATTCAAACCTGTAACCAAGCTCTGATACCACTTGCTACAAGCTAGAGTTATTGTTGCACCAAAAGATCAACCTATTAATGTCTAATACAACCATTAGACTTATAGAACATAGGAGGCTACTAAGCCATTTCATGAATCCCAAAGGGGAACATTGGTGGTTAGTCCAACATGCACGTCATACTCATACATGGCATCCCACTATTAGCCTTAGGATTAGGGACATGGAGAGGGTCAGGGACATCATCAAGGACATGGATAGGATTAGGCACAAGGACAAGAACATGGACAGGCTCAAGCTCAAGCTCAGGCTTAGGCTCAAGCTTAGGCTTAGGATTAGGCTCAGGCTCAAGCTCAAGTGTAGGCTCAAGCTCAGGCTCAGAGGCATGGACAATATCAAGCTTAGGGATAGGGACTACCTATTGATGTATCATCTATCCATCCTCACATTCTTGATATCTTGACTTTATTCTAGTTTTTTACTAGAAAGACTACTAGACTAAGATCAGTTATTGAAAGATCTTAGGATCATCTATATAGAGGTATATGTTAGTAGATTTTGACTAGTACTGAAGAGCTTACTAACAGACTTATATCACAATATGCATTTACACCATAGTCTATAGATATGGTTTTTGCTAAGCTTAGAGAAGAGATCTTGATTAGTATATCCTTAGACTAGGTTCAGAGCCTAGTTTTTAAGGAAATTTTCAAATGGGAGGTCTTTCCATTTTATGAGGGGAAGACCAATATTAGGGCATATCAGGTTACTAGATGTGTTGTGTCACAGATTGCTTACATCTAATACATTGATGATTCCTAGCAAGACATAGTCATTATTGTAATAATGACCAAATTCTATTATATTTTTCATCGTAGTTATATGCAGAGTTTCATTTGGGGCACTACATCAACTATTCAGATATTTGAGGATATTATGGTCAGGGACATGGTAGAGTTTGTGTTGGTATGCATATCGTGAGGTAAATCATGTTCTTCCTCATCATCGTGCATTGGTGGGATCTAAATAAATGATCCACATCCATCGTATGTAAATGATATAAATTTCTATGACCGATATTTTTCTATACACTTGTGGCTAGTCTTATGCATTCATCCATACCAATTTGAGAAATTGGTCTTGACCCTTCTCCAAGTTCTATTGATTCATAACCCAAATTATTGAATGTCTCAGATTGTTATGTCCTGGATTATATTGTCCCAGATTATTATGTCCTAGATTGTCATGTCCTAGACTCTCATGACTCAAATCTTCTTCAATATGTATTTGTTCATCTTGTCATTGTTTGTTAAGAACTACATGCATATAAATGAATAAATTTAGAAAATTAATTATAAAATTTCCAATATACACGTCCATATGAATTTACACATGTACATTCCTTCTCTTCTTTTGTGATAATTTGCTAAAGTTTTCTCACTATTTCTCTATTATACATCAGTTGATCTATTTCTTGCAAATTTACATTGTCTTCCTTGTTGTCATCCCATCTTTGATTTTTAAAATATTTTGAATTGTCAAGTTGGTCTTCAAAAAACTAACAAATATTTCAAATTGTCTTGATTCCTCTTCCTTTTTCTTCAAAATAGTGAATTCCTTGTAAGATTTTTTTGTATTGATTTAAAAAATGAGCCTACAATGAGTTTTTATACAAAAAAAATTATATTTAAACTTCTTCTTTTTGGACTAACAAGAGCCTTCAAATGAAGCCCCTAGCACCCAAAATGACTGCCAAGGGGCTCCATTTGAAGCCCCTTGGCACCCAAAATGCTTGTCAAGGGGCTTTGCTTGAAGCCCCATGACAACCAAATGGGTGATAAGGGGATTGGAGTGAAGCTGCTTAGTATTAAAATGGTTGGGCAAGGGGCTTTGACTGAAGCCCCATTGTTGCATAGGGGGCTTCAAACGAAGACCCTTACTCTTCTCACATGGCCAATCTTGGTAGCTGAGAAACAACCTAGGGGACTTTGAATGAGGAGCCCCTTAAAAGTGGTAAACAGCCCAAATGGCTCCATTTGAAGCCTCTTCATGTGAAGACCCAAAAATAGGCTTATAATGAAGTCATCTTTGCATGAAGACTCTAAAAATAGTAATTTCTTAGATTATGCTCAATTCTTGTCAAATTTTCTTCTTTTGATAACTCTAACAATGGCCAAATAAGTTTAAACTCTGAAACTAAGCTTAGAAATGTGTTCTCCTTTCAACAAGCTTTCCAATGAATATATTTTTAGCATATATTGTGTTTATTGTGATGTTTTATTTTTCATTTTATTAAATATAGGTTTTTTAACCATTTTAGAAACTTCCATTTGAAGCCTTGGGAAAAATATAATAGTAAAGAATAAATTTTAAAAAAAATATTATCATCAAAGCTATGTCTATTAGTTTTCTAGCAAGTTAAGAAAAAGTGCATTTCAATATATACATATTGATAAAAAGCAACCTATGTCTAAATTATCGTTAGTGTCACTTTGTCACAAAATAAAACCTATAATTCTTGACAAAATTGAACAAAACCAAAAAAAAATTCTTAGTTATTTATGTTACTATTCTAGCCCAAAAAGAATTTTGTATTTAATAATAATAATAAAATGTTATGTTGATCAAAACACCCATCACTTTTTGAAAATATAATTTTTTGTATAAAGAACTTCTTAGAGGAGATTACAAAAAAGGATTTCAAATGAAATTATTAAAAAATAATTTTAAAATTGTTAGAAACTAGATAGAAATTTCTAAAAATCACTAGTTTACATCATCATCATCAAATTTTTTATGGTTTTGTTGTAATATGCATTTGAAAATCAAGTTTTTGTTAAAAATATCTACTTTATTGTCAAACTTGACCAAAATGTGGGAACCATTACCATGACCTTACGCACTTATATCTAAGCCCAAAGTTTTTACATTTTTCCTTTATTTGTAAGTACTTTTTTGTGAATACTGACTCACTGTCACTTGCATCATTGCATTATCATAGCAATCTTTTATGTTAGAAAAAGACATGCACTATATACACATCTAGGTGTGGATATCTTCATATATATATATATATATATATATATATATATATTTGAGGTACAATTAGTAATGATAGTTTCAGTTTCTTCTATGCTCTAAAATTACTGGTTGATGTATTTTCATTTTTCTTTCAATCTCAAAAACTTCGTAGTGGATTATCAATCTACATGTTCTACTAAGTTGAATAAAATATTTGTCAATAACTTAGGTAGATTATATAAATAATACCTTTATAGGACCCTTACCTTTACAGAAGGACCATAGTCTTTATATAAATAACCATTCTTGGGTACACTTTTTCATTTGGAAAACACATAATTTGGGAAACATACACAGACTTTTAATGTGGGGAAAACCCCATTGTTTACATTTATACAAAAGTGATTAATGATCAAGTAAAAAACATACTTTTGGTGAGAGGGACAAAACTGCAATTTATTTGTTTCATATAATTCAATGTCTTTTAATCAAGTTACAATGTTATATTGTGATTAATTGCTTAAAAATAAATTTATTGATTAACATGTACCTAACTTTATGTATTTATAAAATTATTTAAAATATCTAAAAAAATACTACTCTTTCTATTGTAAATGGAAGGAATATTGTTTCCCTTTTGCGTAATCATTTCAGAATTAAATATAAACGTATTGACTAAAATTAAAGTATCTAGCTTAGTTACATTTCTAAGAAACAAATAGAAGGAGTGTTAACAAAGAAATAGAATTTAAAATCTATGAAAATAAAAATCATTCTCCCTTTCTACCTATAATATGGAGATTGAAACTGATTAAACTTAAGAATCATTTTTAAGAACTACAAATAATAATGGAGATTCAAACTGATAATTACTACGTGAAATGATTACGAGATGCATCCAATCATTCAACTTTGGAACTACTCATAAGCGATTTCTTTTCTCTTCAAAAACTTTACAACTAAACTCTTTGTTTGGAGTTACCTTTTTCTCCTTGCATATTGTAGTTGCATTTCTAGAAGTTAAAGTCCAAATATTAATGAAAATGTTCTACAAAAATTTTAAATAATTTTTTCGTGATTATTGTTTACATAATGTTCACCCAAGTGTTCAAGTGATAAATTTCAACAAACTGAAGAAATGATAGCTAACATTGTATTAATAAATCCATCGTGCACTAATAGTTACACACTTGTACATCTTGTAATCAATATTTTTTAATGGCTGCTAGAGAATTTGTGTATAAGTATTCATTATTGTAAAATGCTTTTAGTAGATAATTATAAGATCATATTTAAATACATGTATCTGATAATATTATGAAATAATCATTCTTAACTATAATTTGGAAATCTACATATCAAGAAGATAATTATTTTTGTCAAAATCTAATACATACTATATATATTTATGAGCATACATTTTTATATATAATATTAAACTAAATAAATTTAATATTAAAATTTAATCACTAATTATTATTTTTTATTCTTATTACAATAGTTCTAAGCAAGAAAAATATTGCTATGAAAGAGCTTCAGCTAGTTTCTCATCATTTTTGTACATTTTCTTTGTTTCATATAGAGTCATAGTTTCATAAGTTTGTGCTATCCAATAGTCATTTTGGTGATTTTATCTAGCTATAAAGGATTTGAAGAGATGTACCTCTTTTGCAGCAGCTATAGTAAAAACTAATTATAAACTAATTATTGACAATACTAGTAGTAGGATTGTAACAACTAAAAAGAAATTAACCAAAAGATCGATCAATAAGTTCCATTTATACTATAGATAAGTTATTGACTTGTGAGTTAGATGAGGAACAAAAGAATCATGATTTATATTGTTACCAATAGAAAGAATAGCTTTCAAGTTTCTTTAGTTGTCTTGTGTACCTAACATATAAGATATTTTTCAAATTGATAAGAAACATGTTTGAATTTATATAGAGAAAACTATACTTATACATGAAATAGTGAAGCAACGAAAATATATAGGAAGAGTTTAATCATATTGTTAAATTTGTAAATCCATTTGTCTTTAATTATTTTGAGAACTATAAAGACATAATCAAATTCATTTAGTTGAAAAGAGCGGTGATTACTTTTTTAGTTTTATAGTTAAACTTTCCTAAGGAAGACATTTAGATTACTTTGATTTAGAATAATCTCATAGTGTAGATATATATATATATATATATATATATATATATACATACATATATATATATATCTATATATATATATATATATATACATACATATATATATATACATACATATATATATACATACATATATATATATATATATATACATATATATATATATATATACATATATATATATATGTATATATATATATATATGTATGTATATATATATATGTATGTATATATATATATATATATATATATATATTTCTATGACTATTTTGAGAGGAGGATAGATAGATGACTATGAATTTGAGGTAGTAGTTACAATATATATTAATATTAGTGACTAGTTGAATTGTATTTTGATTTATAGTAATTTTTGATATAGTACAATAAAATAATCACTAATATTAATAGCCTATTATAAAATAGACCACTATTTCTATTATAATTTGGTGATTTATAAAATCAAATTTTTCCCATATCAATCTTATCATTTCTTGAGGAGCACATTTACTTCCCAGGAGCTTCAGTAGCTTGAGCAGATAAAGATTGTCACCAGGACAAATTTAATGATGTTTATAAACCTTTTTTTTTGTCTCCACCATAACTTAATGGTTGTGTTTCTAAAGCTACCCTATCAATTGATAAGCTATTAGGTTTCCTATTTTATAAATATGATGGAATGTTTTCAATTTTGAAATGTTTATGTGCAAGCAAGCAAGAGCTCAAAGCAGAGCACCAAATAGAGCATAAAAATCAATTATATTTGTAGCAGCAAATATTTTTTCTAAACTTTGTTGTAGTACAAAGTTTTTAGCATTAAGTTTGTGATTGTAATGCCTTATAGATGAGTGGTTTGCTCTAGCCAAAGATAGTTTGCATATAGCTCTATATTGTTGTAGGTTTTTTTTTGTACTACAATTGCAGTAGAAATTTTGAATACAATTCATTTTGTTTTAGTTATTAATAGAAAGGTGTCATCTCTTGCATACTCCAGTACTATTATTATTGTCTCCATTTGATTTGAATTGATTCCATTGCATGTTTAGATGCAGAGAAACTATCTTTGTGATTCCAACACTACCGAATTTAGATGAAAACATATTTGAATTTGGAAGCATTTTTATTGATATCTATTATTCTATTTTGCTTCCTAAATCATCACTTGGTATCAAAGTTGATAAGCCCTTAATCATACTGAGTTCGTCCATTTGTGTTCTATGGTTATTTTGATGTTATTATACAAGAGATATTGCTAGAGATGGGAGAAATGTTTGGAAAAAAGAATCCTCCTTTAATGGACATAACTATCATGTTTGGGCAAGAAAAATGAAGACCATCATGTTAGAAAATGATTTGTGGGAGCTTGTGAAGAATGGCTTGATAAATACTACAAACCCTTCTTTGTTGGTTTCCCTCACAAAAATTCAAAAGACCTAGATGAGAGAGGTGAGAAGGAAAGATGGTAAGGTAATGATAATGATTGAAGCAACCTTGATAGAGGAATTATTAGTGAGAATATCAACAACTAGTTATCACAATGAATCTTGTGATGTTCTTGAAACCACATTCAAAGAGACTGATCAAGTCCATGTTGTCAAGTTACAAATTCTTTGAAGAGAGCTTGAATCTCTTCTTATGAAAAGAGAATTAATCTATTTTAGAGTTTAGTAGAAGAGTATTCACTTTGATAAATTGGTTAAAAGCTAATGTAGAAGAGATCGAAGAAAACAAAGTTGTGGAGAAGATTTTGATGAGTCTACCTCAAAATTTTGATATGCTTGTGGTAGTCATTGAAGATTCTAAAGAGTTGGGTAAGATTACAATTGATGAGTTGATGGGATCTTTCCATACTCATAACTATTGTATTAATAAATTAGAAAATTCTTCTCAAGAGCTCATTTTTAGATTCAACCCAATGTAAGAGGCATGGGGAGAAGAAGAAACAACTATAGACATGGTTCTAGAAGTAGAGGACATGGTAGCTATGAATAAACAAATGTTTGAGGAGAAATATTAGTAATAAACTCTTATCATAGACTCCAAGGATGAAGAAGAAATAGCAACCCTAATAAGAGCAATGTTGAATGCTATTGTTTCAATAAGTTTGGCCATTATGCAAATGAATATTGGAAGAAACAAAGTGACTAGACATAACAACATGTTAATATTACTAATATAATCATTGTAGAAAGAAATAATAATTTCCTTCATTATGTATAATATTGGGGAAGAAGGAAGTCATGAAGTTTGGTATTTAGCTAGTGGCTATAGTAGTTTTTGAGGTTTCAAAACATACACTACATTTTGAGTCCAAAATAGGGAGCCCCTTTTTCAAAAGTTAGATCCTTTTCAAACAACCTAGATAGGAACCTCTATAGGTCAGGATTTACCTCTAAGTCTAGGTCATTCTACGATACGAAGTTCAGTGAGTACAAGTAATATTAGAAGGTCAAAAATCTAAATTTGGCTTCCACGTGTAAAAAAGTGTAGTTGTGCACTTGTGTACCATGTGCACAAGTATGCATGCACTAAGTGCATAACATGCATCCTCAACACCAATCAAGAGGTGCACATGCACACCTCTTCATGTAGGTACCCTAGTGATGTGCACACTCATCCAAAGCTCTGACCTACAAATAGTTGTCCCTCCCCTTATTTTAGTTACTCATTCATCATGAGTTTCCATCATCAATATTATTGATATTTCTCTTTTGTGAAGATAAATAGTGGCATCTTCAATAGCTCTATGGCCATGAAGATCACACTAAAAATATTTAGTTTTAAATATCAAGGGGCACCTAAGAAATCTCAATTTGAAGACAAGAACTTAGAAATATGAGACACTAAGCTTAAAAATATTGTTCGGAATGCCTTTCTACTACTATGTAACAAGCCCAAAGAGAGGTTAGCCATGGTGTCAACTTTTATTAGAAGTGAATTAGTAAATGCAGCCTCTCATTTGGTGTTAGTTCAATCATTAGAGCAAATTATGTCTCTAGCACACCATTATGTGCTAGAAAAAAAAATGGTTAACAGTGTGATAGGGGAAATTGTCTTAGACATTAGAGCCTAAAACACTGAGAAGGCCTTCCATCTAGCATGGGAAGATCACTACTTAATTATCACCTATGACATGGTAGATAGATGATATAGGGAAAATGAGTTAGAATTAAAGGAGTTGGTACAAGAAAAGTACCTCACTGATAGGACACTATTGAACAAGAAAAGTGGAATGGCTAATATTACCCAAGGATACATGATAGATGGCATTAGCTATTCTATAGTTTTTATATGTAGAGCCATGAGCCTCCCTACAGTTGGTTAATTAGAGACATGAATGGTGTACTTCATAGAGACTATTAGGAAGATAAAAATGCCTATTGATTGGGCTACTACCCTTACTGAAATTCTAGATGAATAGTTGATTTTAGTAAAGTATGATTCCCACTTCTATATGACTTCTTATGTAGTATATCTTCTAGTAGTAAGACCTATAGATTACCCAAAGTTGTTTAGGAAGCAAAGCATATGGGATGCAAATGCCTGGTTGTACATAGTTTATCCCCAGGTCATGAAGAAGAAGCTCCACTTAAAGAGTCTTGAATAGAGGCTGGTCAATGATGGGTTCATATTTTCCATCATTTATTTTATAGAAAGAAATTATTCTAAGAGAATATGGATAGAAGCAATGACACAAATAAAACAAGTTGGAGCATATTTCATCTAATTTAACACATATTCTTATATTTGAGTAGCTTGTACTCTCATGTTCCTGAAGAAGCTCCTAAGGTATCCATCAAATAGACAACTGCTATTAGAAATAGCAAGGAAATTGGCCTCTACCTATGATAGGATAAGAAAGTAACATAAGAAGACATGGGTCTAGCCGATCATCACTGCGGATTTTAAGGTTAAATAGAAGCAAGATATAGCCACTTTTAACTTCGAATGGAACAAGTATGCTATAGAGGATTATCAATCACCTTACCCATATTTTGACAACATTGGAATGGTAAAAAATTTGGTATCAAAGAAATCCATAACTAAGATGATGTTTGAGGATCATTAGATGAATTGTGTAGATGACTATCAGGTCTGAATTAGGGACCATTGTAGGATGATCCCATAGCTTCTAGAAAAGGTGATAAACCTAGAAATACCTCTCAAGGCATGGAACAAGAATGTCCCTAAAGTTTTATATCCCTTATACAATAGGGATAAGATATGTGAGAGGCCCATTATGAATGAAAAAATTAGGTGAGAGGAGAATGATAATATTCATCATAGGGCTTCACCTGTTTTCAAGTTAAAAAGATAATGGGCTAGGAAACCTTTCTAGATAGATCCAATTTCGTAAGCTCAAACCCTAAAAGCCATGACTTGACCCAAGAAGGGAAAAGGGACAAAAGTCATGATTCCTACCTACTATGAGAAGTCACTAGTGGGGCTAGAAGTAGTGCATCAACACTAAACAAGAGGTAGAGTAGTTTTAGACAAAGGGTAAAGAAAAAGGAGAGAAAGAGGGTCACTTGAATGAGAGACCAACAAGAGAAAGCTCAAGAAAAGCCAACTATGTAAGAAGGGGCACAACCAAAAAAAGAAGGGGTACAAGTACCAAAGGATCCTATAGTCATGATAGAAGCCACTCCATCTAAGTTGAAAATGGATCAAACCAAAATGATAATGGTAGGTTAGAATAAAAGAAGGTTGAAGAACAAAGCTTCATCACCCTAGGTTCTAGAAATCATTCCTAAGGTACAAGACAAGGAAGAGGGGAAAAAAATTAATATATGGACCACTTAGCAAGAGGACTCATTCAAAAATGGTAACAGAAGAGGCAAAAAAGGAGGAGTTTGACTCAATAACCACCTTATATTTCATGAGAGCCCTTCCAGCTAGAGGCCTTGGAAGAAGAGAAAGAAAGATGGACCATAGAGATAGGAGGAGGAGAAACTGATGTCTTTCAAATTTTAGATAAAAATAAAATAGTATGAGAAAAGATATGGGATACCCCTTGGAATGAGCCATTGGGAGAATATTAGAATCAGTGTCCTCCCTTACTAAAAAGGCCTCTCAGTATACCTCCCATGCCATCACAAGATCTTCCATGTAAGCCTCCTAAATTGGAGAAAGAATTAGTTACCTTACCTCCTCCATTAGTAGAGTCTAAGAGTTATCTTTTAGAGGAAGTGGAGTATGCCCAGTTACATTCTAATAAAATATAAGAATAGGGAAAGATTGTGGAGGAAGGGGAACAAGTCCATCCAAGAAATAAGACTAGGTTTTCCACCCAAGCTGAAATAGGATCTCAATCAGTAGTCCTCTCTCGACAAGAAAAAATTACAAAATGAGGCGATAAAGGGAAAGTAGTGGCTTTGAAATCTACTCTTTTATCTAGTATATCTCACCTGTGGGAATGACTCCAGTAGGTCTGGAAAAGGAGGTTTTGACCAAAAATAAACTACTTATGGAGTTCACCAAAGAGGAGGGAATGATAGAGTTGATAAAAGAAGTTAAGATGCCAAAAGTGCCCAAGGGCGATTCTAAAACATGTTGGAATAATCAAATGGGAAGAATAGCTCTGGGGGGGGCAAATAAGAAGTGTCACACTTTAACCTTAAAAACTTTTAACTAAAAATAAATTGCATGTATGTAAACATATCAATTAAGCATCAAGTAAACACATGCACCAAAACACATAAGACCAAATTTGGTAACCCAAAAAACCTTCCAAAATGAGAAGATAAAACTAGGGTGGGGATGATACCCACGAAATATCACTGGAGCAATAATGTTTGACCACTTCTAATGGTCTACCTTGTTAAAGGCCTACCCTATTAAAGGCTTTATACTATATCAATAGTGAGCTATTTAAAGGATTTACAAACACTTTACATGAAGTGTCACTCTGTTAAAGGATTTTATCACCTTGTCAAAGGTTCTACAACCTAGCTATTAAGATAACCTATCAACATAGGATTTTCTTTATGATACAATTGCTAGAGAGTATTAGATTAATAAACTTGATAACTTACAATCCTTGATTGCTGAATTTAGACACTTGATCTGCTCTCTCTAATCTTGATCCTTTGAGATCCGATATATGTTTGATGCCCTTGCTCTATTCTGATCAACTAAATATATAATTTTGATCCAATCACTAGGTCTTTAACACCCCTACTACTTGCCCTATTCTCCAATTTTCTTACCTTAATTATTCATCTACTTAGTCACTTCAAAATGAGGGGTCTTTTCCTTCTTATAAAGGCTTCAAAGACTTAGGGTTTGAAATGAATCTATGATCAATATTAAATCTTTATTTCCCACTCAATCCTTGCACTTTTCTTATTGGTTGCATGCTGATTGCATAGGAAATATTAAAGATTTGTTCTTATCTTTAATATCCTTCAACATTCTTCTATGTCAGCTCAAAAAATGGTTTACATAGGTGTTTGTGCATTTACAAACAACTATGTCAAATTTGTGTTACTCGGCACTTGTTACCTCTGATGCTCAACTCATATAGAAAAATTGCATTACTCGACACCTGTAGAATTATGTTTCACTTAGCTTCTATAGTGACTCGACACCTATACTTTTCTTGGCACTTGATCTTCACTTAGCACCTAAAGATTGCTTGACACCTACAGATCACTTGGCACCTATTGTCATTCTATCTGGCTCAGCATACATTATAGCTTGGCATCAACTATTTACTCAACATCTATACATATTTTACTTAGCATGTGTTACTAGCTCAACATGAATTGAGTAAACATCTTAATTGTGTTTACATGAAATAGTCAAAACTTAGTCTTAGATTCAACAATCTCCCCCTTTGACATGATTGTCAAAAACACTTAATAGTATATCAAAGTCTAATCTCCTCAAGTAAAATATGCGTACAGATCAACATATATACAAAACTTCAAAACTTCTCAAAATTCTATGAAAACTATATATACCTCAAAAAAAAATTGTATAACTCCCCCTAAGTTTATGTACTCCTCTAATTGTAATCAAAATTCTTGTACTCCCGCTGAGCTAATGTATCTATGTACCCTGTACTCTATATCTATGTTTTCTTCCATTCTTATTTACGACTCCTCAAAATAGTATATCTCCCCCTTAATTGTATCTCCCCCTTTTACTATTTCTCCCCCTTTTTGATACTTATGTCAAAGGATTCTAAGGATTAAGACCAAATTTTGCCAAAAGTGTTTTATTGACCTCCATAATCATCTTGAGAGAAGTTTCCCAAATTTCCAAGGCAATTTCCAATGATTTATGCTGGATAGTTGTCTATGCTGCAAGATGAACAAGTCCTTCCATTGTAGAAAGATTGGGATCTTTTTTGAGAACATTCTTTGCATAGGCTTGTTCTTTATGGAGTACTTCCAAGTGTGGTGTTATGGAAGACTGTATCTACATTATTTTGGCCTTGATGTTGGCCTCCTCTGCTATCAACATAGCTAGTTCCTTTTGGGTGTGAAGCATTTGAACAAAATGCTTCTCACTTTGAGCTAGATCATTTGGTAGCTGAGTGCTAGAAATCTTTAAATTTCTCTCCAGGCTCAAGATTCTTTGGCTTGTCTCTTATGTGAATTATGAAAAGTCAGACAACTTTTTGTACAATGAGAATACATTCTCAAGTACCTTTTTCACTTTGTCAATATTCTTTTCCAATTCAACCTAGGATAGTGCTATTTCACTAGATATTTTCTCATTTACTTTTCCTTGAAATTTCTTCTTAGACCATTCCATGAGTTTTACATTAGTTTTTTGGTCTTCATTTGTCACCTGTTCTACAATATCTGTCAATTGTTCCAATATTAGCTTGGTTTCATCAAGTGTTTGCAAGCTGAAGGCATCCAAAAAGATGTCCTTAATTTCATGTAATGCTTGCTTCTTCTTATACTCATTTTTGAGTATTTCTTATCTTTTCCTCTTTTCTAATGCCTCTTGCACTTTGTATATCTATTGCATATTCATTGTTTTTGAGTCATAGCTTGGTATGACTATTTCTTCATCAAGAGCAAGGTCTCCATAGTGAAGTACCATTGCAATCTTGGTAGTGCTCGAGCCTGGTTTAGAGATTTGTAATGACATTGCATTAGTGCTCAGCTTTTGAAGGACTTATGTAGGAGTGTTAGTAGTTGGTAGATTAACCAATGTCTATATGGCAACCTACTTCTCTTCCTTTGGTGTGTCCTTATCTTCATCTGATCTCCTTGGATCAATCACAATCAATTGGGATGTACTTTTAGTTTGTACTGTAGGATCAAATGTATCAGTATGTCTTATTTTCTTTGTTGATGTATATTTTTCTTCTTCTACAATTGGCTTTTGCTGCATTGTGTCAACTGTTGGAAATGGTAATGGAAGCATTAGTAATTGAGCACTAGTAGCTATAGAGATGATAGAAGGTGATTCTTGTGGCTTCACCTTATCTCTAATTGAGTGAGCTACTATGTTTTGCAACTCATCCATGCTGAACAATACTAGATTTGTACATAACTTAGACTATTGAGTGGATTGATCAAGGATCTTTTTTATATCCTCTATAGTCAAAGGATTGATGTTCTGACAGGATTTGTTAGGAACATCTTCAACAATTTTGGTATCCACAGATGTAGTGATAACATGTGGAGGGCTAGGAGGTGGCAATTATGTGTCTTGCACACTTTTTTCTTCTTGCTGCTACTATTGATCAGCTATTGCCATTTCACCTCCTTTTTGTGTCTCCTTCTCTTCTCCTTTTTCCTTTTCTTCTTCCTCTTTCTTCTCTTCTTCTCCTTTCTAATCTTCTCCTTTTTTTGTTTCCTTTTTCTCATTTTGTTTCTCTACCTTCTCCTTCTCACTAGCCTCCGCCTTATCTACATTATCATCCCTTTTTGTGTTCTGTCCCTCTTCTTCTCTATCCTTGCCAGTAATCAAGTTATATATTGACTTCCACAATCTTGTGGATTGATTTAAAACTTCTTCAATTTTGTTTTGCAAAATGCAGAAGGCTCTATATTTTGGTGCAAACTTGCCCCCATGTTTCTTATTCACCTTAGTAAATTAACCTCTAGTCAATTCTAGCATCACTTGTGCCAATGTGGATTCTCTTATTTCCTTTTCCATTTTCAAACAATAATGCCACTTATTTTCAATAATTTCACGCAACTCCTTGGGAATTGTATTGTCCAATTCAAGAGGAGTATTCTTGAATTTTTCCATCATGGCATATACTAATTCCTATACTTTATTTTGATCCTCTCTACTTAACTTCTTAAAATCAACATTTTTCAAACCGAAAAAATCTGCATTGTTCCTAACATTATCACATATCTTATCAATATTAGACTTAGGAACATGGATTACCACTCTAAATTGGCTGATGTCTTTAGATTATGTCCTTTCCTCATCATTTGATTCTGGTTGTGCAACATATTTTCTTCTTGGTTTCTTCTACACTACACCAGTCTACTTAATAGCCTTCTTCTTCTCTTTGACTTGTTCCTTTGCCTTTTGAGTTGAGGCTATCATGGTAGCTCTTCTCACTAGTGTAGTTAGTTTTTCTTGAGTTATCTTTGTAGCCTTCTTTGCTTCAAGTTGGGTTGTAAACTGAGCTTTGGCCTTTCTCTTCCTAGGCTTGGCTTAAGCATGTGCTTCCTTGGCTTCTTCTTCCTTGACACCTTCTTTGTTTTCTTCATCCTCACCTAAGCCTTATGTAATTTACAATGGGCCTTGCCCCTATTCATCTTCTTCACTATTATCTTCTTCTTCTTGTTCCTCTTCAGCAACCCCTTCAATTCCTTCTACAAATTTCTTTACCAGTTTATCTTTCTTCTTTAAAGTGGAGGTAGTCTTTAGCTCCATATCAACTTTGGATTGTACTACATCAGATGTCCCAAAATGGGGTGCTTCCTTATCAATTTCTTCTGCAAACAATGTTGTGATTGTTGTTGATGCTTCATTAATGTTTAGCTCATATCCTAATGGTCTTAGCCATATAGTTCTTGGAATTGTTACTTGGATATAGGTATAATCAATATCAACCAAGAAGAAAATATCATTAATGTGCTACTCCACTAGGGAAACTGGTATACTTATTCTTTACTTCATGGATTTCTTGAAATCCTCAAAGTAACTTGTCATTAGGGAGTCAAAGTTGTCTCCCATTTGCTCAATATACTCATTGATTTGAGTAATAGTTGATCTATCTGATTTCCAATTTACCATGCCAAAAGAGGGAAATTCTTCCAAAACATAGAAAAATATGCAAATAAGAACTGATCCAAACTTACACTAAGCACCTTTTGATTTTCTTATTGCTCTCAAATTCTCCATGATCTATTGTAACAACAATTATGCTAGATCATATGTATGATCTTTTTTGACAAGTTTGTAAGCCACATCCATAGCAATGCAAGGAACACTATTCAATCTGCTTGATTGATAGAACTTGTGAGATATCACTCTCACTGCAAAATCTAGAAGGGGATCTGTGATAGTATCTATAGTCATGCCCCTTTTGTTTCGTTTAGCCCCAGTGTTCTTTTCAATAGCTTCCTTTGAATCACTTCACAGGGTCTTGTGTTGATCTAGGGTTGGAAAACTTGTAACCCTATGCATGATTCTCTTTGTTATCTTGATAGGTCCTCCTTCCATCCATAAACAACCATTTTTTATTCTTCTTAGAACAATTCTTATACATTCAGTTTTGAAGACTATGGGGAAAACTAGGGCATGGGTTAAACCCTTTTTCTCAACTATTTGAAATTCTTCCTTAAGCACTTGATTTTTACATAGTTTATCATATGCTTGAAAAATATCCAAGTCTCCTATTTCTCCTACCTTACAATTGTAACACTTCCTCACATCCTACACCATCATGATTTTAGGTGGAATCATGGATAATGTGTTGGCAGGGTCATTTTTTATAAGCAACTTCTAGACTTGGCCTAAAATCTAGTTCTTTGACCTCATTTCTAACCAACTGAACCTTGAAACCTTCCTTTTCCTTAGGGTTTTTAGAACTAGAAGCCATATTGTAAATCTATGGTTTCAAAAGATATAAAATTTTATAACTATGCAACTTAGCACTTGAAGAATACCTTAGATTGATGAAAATAGTGCTTGATCTTGTCGAAATCCATGCAAAAGCTTCAATGTTGTTCGTCAATCACTTCTGCACTCTTCTCATTCTTGCTCTTCATTCAAATGATGAGAAATAATAATAAAATTGACCTTATACTCTTCAAAACATAGCATTAAATGCTTAGTGAGTATATAGTTGTACGCTCATCTCCTTAAGGATTTTAGCATAACTCAACTTCCATTAACTTTCCATTACTTGTCATCAACTAAAGATTAGCTTGACATCAACTATCGATTTGATCACAAATGACTACTTGGCATGCACTAACATTTACTTAGCATCTAAGGATAGTTTGATAACACTGGTAGAAATTTTAAGTTTTAATTTTACATCTTTTCTCATGCCATTTTCTTATTTGTAGTGCTTGTTTGTCTTAGGACTGATGTATGATGTAGCTTTGTATATTAGTCCCATACACCTATGCATGCTTAGTTGGATTAGGTGTGACCACTTGACCTGTTAGGTGAGTGATCCCTACATTTGATGAGGTACATTCATCTTTCTTCTTCCAAGTCTTGTCCATTTGTCCTTTGATGTGTTCAACATCTACCTTCTTTTTTCCTTTATTGACTTCTGACTTGGGTGCCTTTGACTTTTTTGGGAAATGCCTACTTATATGGCTATTCTTCAACCAACTGAAACATGTGGTTTGACTTAACCATCTATTGTAGTTCCCTCTAAAATGTGTCTATAAGCATTTTTTAGGAATGTGTCCATATTCTTGATAGTAATGACAATTATACCTGGTATTGTAGTCCCAATTATAGTGGTGACCATGGTTACCTTCTGTTATTGCCTAATTTGATGTCCACATAGGCTTTAATCTGCACTCAAAAGCTCTATGTCCATACTTCTTGTAATTGCAACAGTAACCTTCAAATTTTGGTGTTTTGATAGTCCTAGTCCTACATTCATGTCCTTGATGTCCTTGCTTTTTGCACTTGTGATAGTAGCTTGAATTCTTAGGCTTATCATGGTAAACGACATTCTTTCTCTTACATAAATTAGAAGTAAATGACAAGTGAGTTTAGTGTTCTTACCTTTGTTGCTCCTTTCTTTTGTAGTCTTGGAAGACTCTCCTTGTTCAGTGATGGTGTAACCAAGTCTTGAAGTGTCATTGTTGGATCTTGGTGACTTTAGCAATTGTTCAAAGTGCTTGATGGCTTCACTTTATTTTTTGAAGCTCTATGCTATCTCCTTCTCCCTTTTTAGGTCATTCTACAATTTTTCATTCAATATCTTCAATGCAAAGATTGCAATATCCTTTATATTCAGCTCATGATGTGCATTCATCATCTGACTTAAGGTGTCTAGCTACATGTTGTAAATTCTTTCAAACTCAATTGTCTTCTCTTCCAATCTATTAGTAAGATTTATCTTGTCATCGTCTATCATAGCCTTGTCTTCAATGGTTCTTTTCTTTTGTTTAGTTACCTCACAAAGCATTATGGCTTGTGATTCTTGTTCAAGCTTGAGTATTCTAATTTCTTCTACTTGAGCTTTATTCTTCTCCATCAATTCTACTATTACTGCATCAAACTCTTGAGTATCTCCATTGGAAAACACTTTTTTGACATCAATCTCCTTGTAGTGTGTGTCATTTTCAGCTATGGCTATATCCTTCCTTCTTTTCAAAAAAATTCTCAATTCTTCTTTAGCTTCCTCCAAGTTGTGTAGAGCGACATAAACATCAATCACTTGATTCTCTATAATCTTCCCAAGCTTGAAGACTTCCATCTTCAGATCTTTTCTCTAAGTTGTTAGGCTTCTCCTTGTGAAAACTTAGCTTTGATGCCAATTTTTGGAATAATCAAATGGGAAGAATACTTCTGAGAGGGGTGGTGAATCAAAAGTATCATAGTTTAACCTTAAAAACTTTTAACTAAAAATCAACTGCATGTATGTAAACATATCAATTAAGCATCAAGTAAACACATACATCAAAACACATAACACCAAATTTGGTAACCCAGAAACCCTCCAAAATGAGAATATAAAACTAGGGTGGGGATGATACCCACAAAATATCACTATAGCAATAATGTTTGATCACTTCTAATGGTCTACCCTATTAAAAGATTTACAAACACTTTACATGAAGTGTCACCCTATTAAAGGATTTTATCACCTTGTCAAATTTCTACAACCTAGCTATTAAGCTAATCTATCAACATAGGAATTTTTTTCTAATACAATTGCTAGAGAGTATTAGATTAATAAACATGATAGCTTTCAATCCTTGATTGCTGAATTTAGGCACTTGATCTACTCTCTCTAATCTTGATCCTTTGAGATCTGATATCTGTTTGATGCCCTTCCTCTATTCTGATCAACTGAATATGCAATGATGATCCAATCACTAAGTCTTTAACACCCCTACTGCTTGCCTTGTTCTGCAATTCACCTACCTTAATTATTCATCTACTTAGCAACTTCAAAATGAGGAGTATTTTCCTTCTTATAAAGGCTTCAAAGACTTAGGGTTTGAAATGAATCTATGATCCATATTAAGTCTTTATTTCCTACTCATTCCTTGCACTTTTCTTATTGGTTGCATGGCTTCCCCATTTTTATTATTGGCTACATGCTGATTGCATAGGAAATATAAAAGATTCATTCTTATCTTTAATATCCTTCGAGATTCTTCTATGTCAGCTCAAAAAATGGTTTACACAGGTGTTTGTGCAATTACAAACAACTATCTCCAATCTGTGTTACCTCTGATGCTTGACTCATATAGACAAACTAGATTACTAAGAACATGTAGCAATTCTATTTCACTCAACTTCTATAGTGACTCGGCACCTATACTTTGCTTGGCACTTGATCTTCACTCGACACCTAAAGATCACGCAGCACCTATCGTAGTTCTCTTTGGCTCAACATACATTGTAGCTTAGCATCAACTATTTACTTGGCATCTATACATATTTTACCTAGCATGTGTTACTAGCTCAGCATGAACTAAGTAAACATCTTAAATGTGTTGACACGAAATAGTCAAAACCTAGTCTTAGATTCAACAAAACATTGGCTTTTATCATGAAGAAACAAAATGATGATCTTCTAGCACATATTGCCATTCTTCTTCCTCATGTTGATAATAAAGAGTTGACTCCAAAGGATTACCAAATGAAGGATATAATGTTGGGTAAGCCTACAATGGATACAACTAAGACTCTAAGTATCATAGGACTTAAAAAAGTATTCTCGCACCTAGATAAAGGTGAGTAAGAGTTCTCTATTTTAAGGAGCCAAAATGAGTTGTTAATGTGGTAACTAAATGAGATAGTGGGTCCAATAGATCCTAATCACCCAACAATTTCTCTAGGGGCCACTTTGGAGAGAAAAGAATCTAGACAAGTCTCAGGAGTAACTACTTCATTTTTGGATTCTTGTAAAAGGTGGCATCATCACTTTTAAAATTTGAAATATAAATTATAGAAGGTAATTTGAACTTTTTACATAACATACAAAATAATGCAGAGAAGTTGGTTAGAATTATAAACCAAGATTTTTGGTTCATGGATAAGTGTGTACTGAGGCTTACGATCTGCAACAATTGAAGGCAATTATAGGGAAGATGGAATAGATGTTAATGGAAATATATAACCAAATATTTAGATAAGGTAGATTATTAGATTGAGAAGGTGTCAACGGAAAATAAAATTATTGAAATCTTGTATGAAGATATTCAAGAAATAAAGAATAAAGGTTGAGGAAATGTTTTTGAAGTGGACAAGTATTATAATGCCGCTAGCCTAGAGATTTTTTAGAATGAGCCAAGAACTTGACTGTCTTGGGTACAAATAGTAGTGTAGAAATTCAAAGCATTATTTGAGGTAGCTTCATCTGAAGATGATTTCAAATAGATCTTCAAAATAGAAGAAGCATTATTGGAGTTAGATTCCAAATTGGAAAATTTTGTAGATACTAGACTAGAGTTAAGTAATTACTTCCATATGGTGCATAATAAGTATGAATTATTGGATTTATTGAAAGCAAAGGAAATCATGATAATAATTGAACATCTCAAAAAAAAAAGCAAACATCATTTTGGTTTAAATGGAAGAAAATCGAAGTGTTGTAAATTCAATTTTATTACTTCGCATAATTTTGTTATTTTATTAGTTAGCATAATTTTGTTATTTTTTATCCTTTCACAAAGTGCACCAAATTAAGAGGTGTGTTTATAATTTTCATAATGAAGTAGTGCACCAATAGTTGAATGCCCATTGCTATTTTTGAGCATTCCATGCATGGAAAATGAATTTTGATGGCAATTCAACTATTAGAAACACTTAGAGAAGACCAAGCTTCCATTTTTAGAAGTCTTAGTGAATCTCAAATCATCTCATGTCTTCTCTCATCTTATCTTCTTCAAATTCATTATTTTAAGTCATTTAAATATCCATTCACCCATTAATGGATATAAACAAGGGTATAGACATACTTAACACCATTTAGAGAGTCAGTTTGTATGTAATGAATTTTATTTTATTAGTTGTTAGCATAAGTTTACATTAGAAGAGCTTTATCTCATAACACAAAAGGAGGAGATGACTTCTTTTAAATACATGGGCATAATATGTACTCAAGCCCAATATTTTGATGCAATGATAAATTCTATTGGTGCTCTTGTTTTGAGTGTAGTAAATTTTATCATAGTGTGTTATTTTTTGTGAATGAATGTTCATCAATGATAATGGATCTTATGGTTTTATTGTGTTTTTATAATTATGTGATCTTTTAATTTTGGTTTGTGCATTGTGTTAAAAAATTCCTCTATTGTCATGAATTGGAGAAAGGACCACTATTGTTCTTACATAACATTTTGTCTCATGTGAGTGGACTTTCTATGGCCTTGTGATTTGATGAAATATGAAACACCTTTTGATTTTTATTAAAGTTCCCATCAATGATTACATTAGTGGAGTTGATGAAGTGTTGCTCCTAATTTCTTTGGTTTTATAAAATATCCTTTTGATAATTTAATTGGAAAACATGTTGTTACTTTGGCCTATGTTCTTTAGGAATTTCCCTTTCAAGTAATTTTCTTTAAATTTTTTGTTACTCTATATTTATAATTTTCTTTTCAAACACTTAGTTAAAATAGGAATTCATATAGTTGCAATGACAAGAAATTGTAGAATTGGTAGATACCACCAAAGGCCTTCTTGTGAATATTCACATTTATCATTGATTAAGTTTACCAATGGCTTGAAAAAAAACCATCCAAAACCTTGGAGTTGGTCATGATTAGCTTTTCAAGGGAGATCGAAGAGAATTTATGTCATTAGCATTGAGAAAAATGACCACTCTACTCAAGTGGCACTAGAAGGAGGGCTAAAAAACCATTCTTCCTAAAAACCCAAGTTGTTTTTTGATGGTCCTAAGTGTTTCAAAAGTTCTATATATTTCAATATCTATTATTGCCAAAAGGCGTGCTTTTCACATGGTGCACTTTTCACAAGGTGCACTTTTCTCAAGGTGTACTTTTCATAAGGTTTTCTCTTAAGAGTAAACACAAACTGGAAGATCATGACCCACCATCTCTATTTAAGAAATCTTTAAGGTTCTCTCCTGGTAGGCATGAGTTATTAGAGCTTAATCACTTTTGCAAGATTTTGAGTAATAAGGTGATACCTAGAATCCAACTACTCATAAATATGGTAGATTTATTGATCAATCTGCAAGATCAACTCAAAAAACTTTTAAAGAACCCTAAGAAATTTGGCCCAAGGTTCATATACAGAGAAACATACACAACTAAAGATCACATATAGGTCTTCAAAGTAATATGCAATCGACAACAAATTCAACAAAAATAATAATAAATTAAGATAGGTTGTACTTAACTACTATGTGAATATGATGCCAAGATCTATTCTAAACTAGAAACTTTTAAAAATTTGTTCTTGGGTCAAATCAAAACATTCATTAATCTAGTCATCATACATCACTAGTTCATATATATCAAGAGGGATTTAGTAGAGACCTTTTCACATCCCAACCATCACTTTCATGTGGCATATCGTAAGTGGGAAACCCCTTACACCACACTAGTGGGGCCTATAATTCAAATCTATCCAAACTCTATAAACCACCTCATTGTTATCTTCCTAAGGAGGTTTCCTTCTATAGATATGTTAGCATGAACGCTAATGATACTACATTTGGGGGAGTATCCTAAGTATTAGAGATTATTGACATGTTGCATTCATGACTATGTTTGTCATTGATGTCAACATAGCAGTAAGTCTGTATAGACTGGTAGAGTAATAGACTGAGATCTTAGTTTTATAAATAATATTTTGATTATTTGATGATATGGAAATGTGGACATGTTTTATTCTATGTATTTATGTTAAGATTCAATGTACAATACATAATTCAAGGACATACAAAAGTTGTACTTGATTTATAGAGAGTAGTATAGAGACAAAGTATCTAAGAAGCCATTTCTAATGTTTGCATTATATTCTTTGAAAATGATGTGATCTCATGATGCATGCTCAACCAATAATAGAGGATAGACTGATAGTGATGTTAGCAAGTGCATAGGTCCTAAAATCACATGTGTGAAGTTTTGTATATACAGTCAGATGACAATGTTATTGTAATTGTAAATTAATTAATTATCTTATTATAATTAATTGGAAAAGCCTTAAGGCTGAGTCAAGAACTATTTTGAAGATATGGTATATAGGAAATATGTTTGTAATGTTTGTAATGTGTTGTAATTATTGTATGAAGTGTGAAGTGTGAAAAGGAGAAGAGTGTTTACTGAATGCAACTAAGCAATGCAAAGGATTATTGGATGTGACTTTTGTGATCTAGATCTAAAGGAACATAAGTCTGGTTGATAGGACATAGAAAGAGGAAGAAATTACTATTAGTTTCTATTATTTTGAAAGTAAAAATACATATAAAATTTGAATAGTGATTTCATTGGTCTATCCCTGAAGTTGTTTGGACAATGGGGTCATCTATCTTCTAGAACTCCTAACAGCACTAGAATCTCTTAATAGGGATTTAAAGTCTCCTAACATGGACTGATATGTACTAAATGTATTTATAGGCTACTAATAGGGTTTATAATCTAATAAGGAAGTTTTATATTAGTACATCATCTTGTGGGTACCATCCCCACTGGGGTTTTTCCCTTTGATGAAGGGTTTGCCTAGTTAACATATCTAGTGTTATTGTGCATGAGTATTTTGTTATGATTTTTTATTATATTTCTTATATGGTTAAAGTTTAATAATATTAATAATTGTGATATTAGTTGGATAACTAATTCACCCCCTCCCCCTTCTCAGTTATATTGGTGGACAATATATTCTAACAATTGGTATGAGGACTTCAAGTCCTTGAAGGGAAAGCTTAACAACTTTGGGAGATTAGTGGTGAGCTATTTTAGAAAGGATAGTCCTAAGTTTGATGGAGGAAATTATGACACCTAGAGGATGGAGCTTCTTGGTGAGCTATCAGAATTGAACATTGGATTTCTTGATCCAAAATCATTTTGTTACATTAAAACGAATAGACGTACAAGTAAAGACATATTCTAATCTAAACAAGAATAGAAGATCAAAGAAGGTATTGATCCACTTATGGAAAGAGAGGTGAAAGGTATGGAAATTTTTGTTTGTTGCCCATGTAAAGAGTTTCATCATTTTTCATCTAGTTGTGCTTAGAGAGTAAGAAAAACTAGAAATATTTCTCTTTCTAATGAAGATGAATAATGTAATACAAGTATGGAAAGATTTTTGAATGACTATGATGATGAGAAAGAATTGGTTAAGGAAGAGGAAGCAGTAGAAGAGATAGCTTTGGTAATTATTGTTGATCCAAAGGCTAACCATGAAAATGTGGAAGTTATCATTGAGACTAACAATGATTTGTAGAATGGGAATTAGATTTAAGAGAAGAGATCTGAGCCTAGAGTAGAAGTATATCATAGAATCACCCTCATGAATAGATTATTATGAGCAAAACAAAAAATTAGGTACTATGTGAATTATGTCTAATTTCTCAAGTTGAACCTAAAAGTGATGATAAAGAATGTAAAGATGATCTTTGGATCCAAGCAATGAAAGATGGACTAGATCAGATTGTGAATAATGAAACATGGGAGTTGATTCCTAGACCTAAAGATAAGAATGTGATAGGAACCAAATAGATATTCAGAAACAAGATGAATGAATGAGGAGAAGTTGTGAGAAACAAGGCTAGACTCGTATGCAAAGGGTACTCACAACAAGAAGTCATAGACTATGAGGAAATATATGCCCCTAGAGCTAGAATGAAGTAGTAAGAATGTTCTTGTCTTATGCAATGAATAAGAAGTTCAAAATATATATGATGGATCTTAAATTATCCTTCTTGAATGGAAAACTTAAAGAAGAGGTGTATATTGAAAAGCTAGAAGGTTTTCCTCTAACAAAAGAAAATGATATGGTATTTAGATTAAAGAAATCTCTATATGGTCTTAAGCAAGCACTTAGAACCTGGTATGTAAGGTTGGAGAACTAGTTGTCAAAACTTTGATTTGTAAAAGGTATGGCAAATAGTAACTTGTATTTGAAAGAAATTGAAAATGGATTTCTGATAATAGTAATTTTTTTATGAAATAATATTTGGAGGTAATGATGAAGCAAGTGATAAGTTTTTTGAAGAAATTAAGAATGATTTTGAGATGAGTATGATAGGAGAAATGAATTTTTTCTTAAGTTTACAAACTGTGTAGAACAGTGAAGGTATCTTCATCTCACAAGCTAAGTACTTGAAAAATTTGTTTAAAATGTTTGGATTAGAAAGTTGTAAGCCTATTGGTACACCTACGATAATTGGTCACAAGTTATCTAGAGAGGATGAGACACCTATAGTTGAGAAAAAGAAGTTCAAATCTATAACTGGAGGTTTGTAGTATCTAACTTGCACCAAACTAGATATACCAAATGCAGTTGGGATTGTAGCTAGATTTCAAGATGATCCTAAGGAGTATCATTATGAAATAGTAAAGAGGATATTCATTTATTTGAAAGGAACATATGATAATGGAATTTTGGTATGATAGATCAAGTGATTTCACTCTATGTGCATTTATTGATGCGAGTTTGGCAGTCAGTATCGATGATAGAAAAGGAACCTATGGTGAATCATTTTTTCTTGGAGGAAGATTGGTTTCTTTGATGAACAAGAAACACGATTATGTTTCCTAGAGTATAGCTAAGGCATGATATTTTTCTAGGACAAACAATTGTAATCAAGTGATTTAGATGAAAAAAATACTGAAGGATATTAGAATCAAGGTTGTAGAACATGTTATCATATACTATGATAACACAAGTAGAGTGAGTATGTCTAAGAATCATGTATTGTATTCTAATACTAAGTATATATCTATTAAGTATCATGTATTGAGAGAGAAGGCAACATAAAAGGAGATCTAATTGGAATATATGAGTACTAAAGATTAGATTGAAAAAATCTTTATGAAACCCTTACCTAATGATACATTTGAGTACTTCAAAGGTATACTTGGGGTTAGGCCCCTACCTACTTCTAAGTAGATGATCCAGAGATTACATTAGTCTAGTGGCACAAAGTACTATTATTAGACTAGACTGGATATTGATGCTTCTTATATGGGGGAGTATCTAAGATGAGTTGAGTCATTAAGGACTCTTAATATTTGGTCTTGAATAGTGTCTTTGGACACTTCAGCAAGTTTAAGACTAGGAGTAGTAAATTGACATAATGAGGCATTTTTCATTAATGTCATGGGGGAGAATATGCATGAAAAACATCTCATAACTACTTATTGGGAGAGTGCATAGAAATCTCTACATTATTAGGGAGATTTAGAAATATTCATGTAGAGAATAAGGAGGAATGTCTCTATGGGGGATATATGTAGCATGAAGAACCTTGGTGTATGGTGAGTTGTTTATTGTGAACAATTGTTGTTGATCCTAAGAAGAAGAAGAAAAGAGAAGTATTCCAAAGGATTTTGGATTTTATTGATGAAGTGGATTTGTGAAGATGAGAACAATAGAAGTAGTAGAATAATACTATTTGGTATTCATGGAACTTAGATATTTTTCATCTATGTTGTCAACAATGCCAAAGGAGGAGATTGTTAGCAGGGTATGTGCACCAAGTTGTGGTGCCAAAAAGGTAACAACCTTTTTTTTTTCAATTTTTAAAAGGGCATAGGCACTTTTTAAAAAGAAAAATCTTATAAATGGGTTGCATACCCATAGCCTATTCATTTTAATTCTTTTTCCTAACCTCTCCTCACAGTAGCGCATACATGAATTGGAGAAAATCAAAGTTTTCACCACCCGCCTTGCCAATATGCCTCCTCATTGACGAAATACGAGATCACAAGCACATCGTATGTGATCTAAATTTCATTTTGCATTGTTTGATATGTTATTTATATTTTTTTGTAGGTTTTTCATATTGTTTTGTAGGATTTTTACAATTTTTCCTTAGATTTGTTTATTTATTTAGATTTCAATTGATTTTTTATCAAAAAATGTCAATTTAATCTACCAAAAAATCTTCAAGAAGCTCAAAACCCTCAAGAAAATCAAAACCAAAACCCTCCCAAGAAGAACAACAAATTTTGCAGCCTGAACCAATTGTAAGACCTCCACTTGGCACACAAGAAAATATAATAAATGAAATAGGAAGAGGCAAAACAAAATTAGAAGGACTCATTGGTCGATTGAAAGAATCTAAACAAACCAAACCAATGAGGGCTCAATTGGCATCATCCCTCAAATCCATTAAGACCTAGATAGCTTCAGTTAGTGGTCAATTAGATGTTTGGCAGGTTAAGAGGGATGAACAAAAAAGATTTTATGCAAATAAATTGTCATATCAAAATGTTAAAAAAAAAGAAATACCAAAAGGTAGAATATGTGCATTATTTAGAAAACCTAGTGAACAAAATACTATTAGAGGGGGTACTAAATGGTTCCCCATCCATTAGTGCATACACGATGCTATTAGAAATAATTTTTTGGATAGATGGTGGATGGTTTTTGATGCCCCTCCTTGCAACAATCATGAGGTCTCCATGTATTTTTTAAAGAAATTGTATTGTGAGTTTGTCCTTGGGGAGATCCCCAATTATTTTGATATATTAGACTCCCAGGGTAGAGCTGTGGGGTCATCATTTGAGAGGTTGAGGGCACGTCGTGACCCTAATGTAGTTAGGGCACCTATAGTCAGGCCACAGGATGAACATATGACTATTCCTTTAGTTGTGAAGGAACATGTAGAGGCCAGTGCTCTAGGGACCATTAATGCTTTGACGCAAACCCTCATCCATTGCATGAGTCTATTAGTTGAGGGGGAGCCTTCAGTGCATTGCAGTCACATGTGCACATCATGTGGATCCTTATGCACATTTGGCACTCATGCTAGAGATGGTGCAGATGATGGGCTTGTCACTAATCAGTTCCTAAATGACACATTTGGCATTGACACATAGGTAAATTACAATTATAATTTACTAATTTGATCACATTTCATATGTATAGTGAATGATTAATTAATTAGCATCTATTGACATTGTTCAAAATTCAGGGTCAGAGTGTTGGCGAGCCTAGTAGCAATCCCCCAGTCCCATTTTTTGCCTCATCCACAAGTCTAAATGTATGTATCAATTTAATCATTTAAATTAATACATATATTTATTAAGTAATCATATTAAGGATTGACAAAAAAAATTATGCATGTACATCAATTCTCTACAGGACCATCAACATTTACTATGGACTTGGAGCATAGACATCATACAAGCTTGGTAGAGTTACATTTGTTTCATGTTAATTTAATTCATTTGATTATATTTGTTTCATGTTTCATGTTATATGTAACGTGTATTGTATGACATATTTCTATAGTTGTAAATTCTCTAGTTATTGATAGACAAAAGTGGATTTAGTATACTTAATTGGGTACTCTAAATTCCTATTCTATGCTAAAGGTAGGAACTTAAATTCCTAACTGATATTAATAGGTTATAGGTTCCATTTCAATAAGATAATTGAAAACCAGTCCCTCTTTTTCCTATTGGAAAAGTCTAAATCCCTTATTAGACCTGGGGAGTATAAATTGGTTATATGGCATATCTGAGTGATAAACAAGAATACGTGAAATACCTTACATATCATCTCTGATAAATAAAGAAAAATATCTTCTTACCTTAGAATAAACTAGATATGGGGATGGCGACATAGCCAAGTGGTAGGGCATGGGACTGAAAATCCTCGATCCCCAGTTCAAATCTAGGTGTCACCTTGGTAGTCTAAACAAATACAAAAGTCTCTATTTGTATCCATGTCTTTTAGAGACAACTTGTGTAGCTTCAGGTGCTATTGCTAATATAGAAAATAAAATAAAATGTTATCATTAATGTTTGATCTTATAGATAGTTTATAGTAATTAGTTACAATAAAAAAATTTGAGAAGCCTCTACTATCAACTCGTCCTTTCAAAATAGGAAGGTAGAAGATTCCCACTTTGCACTATTTTGAATAGTTCCATTATCATCAAGAATCAATAATGATATTTATTTATTTATTTAACTTTTTTTAAGTTTTTAAAAAGAGAGGGATTCATATGGATATAGTCGATATCGCTTGGGTTGCTCTAATGGTAGTTTTTACTTTCTCTTTCACTCGTAGTATGGGATAGAAGTGGAATTCAATAGAATTTGAATAGTCCTTCTATTTTTAATCGTTTTATTAAAAAAAAATAAACAATTATTATTATGATGATTAAATCATTACTATCATTAATTATTTAGAGTTTTATATAGCAAACCATACTATTTTTCACTATACATCTGTTAAAGTATATGGGGCATTATTGCTCTGTCTTTTCCATATATTTTTTTTCCTTAACGATATACAATTTTGTATATTACTATGGAATAGTAAACAATGTGTATTTGTATTATAAATATTTTTGAAAATATTATTCAAATCAAAATAACACCTATGTTTTTATTTACATCAATTTTTCCAAAGATATGTAAGAAATTATGTCTAGTTCCCATGAGACAAATTATAATTTAGATTTACTTATCCAAAATCTATATATAAGTGGTACAAACTAAAAAAAATTGTAACTACTTCTTCTCAAACAAAATCTACTGACCGCTATAACTTTTTTATAGTTACAATTTAGACTAATTCTAGATTCTAAGTAATCACTCTAGTTCACTTTGAGGCTTTATTTGTGCATAAATGACGATTAGAAAAGCAGTGGGCACTACAATGAATAATAGAATAACAATAAATGCAAGGTTATTTACTTCCATGATTGATTTTCACTTCATTTTAAAATAACTCGAGATTTGATCTCATAGAGTATCTCTTCTTTTTTTACAAAAAAAAAATTCATTAATGTTTCTCTCAATCAAATTTTTTTTTATGTTAATGTCTATTATATATTAGAATAGGATCTATCTATATAGAGATAGATGGTTTTGATAATAGTCAAAAACCAAAAAGGGTCTAGTACAAAATTGATGAGCAAACAAAAATATGAGAGACGAACGCAGAGCTTAAATCTATACACAGTATTCTTCCTAACACAGATCTATCTTACTATGCCTTTTTTAATTTCTCAAGGAAAAAAAGATTGCGGATCTAATAATTTGGGCAATCCACACACAAAATGTGTAAAAAAAGATGTCAAATCTATTCTAGTATACTCTATTTCCCTTTTTTACTCTTGTTTGGGGTAGGAATCACTCAAACAATTGTTCAAATTATTGAATCAAGACTGACAAGGCTCAAACCCGCAACTTCCATCTTGACAAGGTGGTACTCTAACCAATTGAACTACAATCCCACTAGGTATAGTTTATTGACTAAACTATCATAAAAAATTGTGTCGGGTCGTATTTGTAAAACTTTATCTTTCAAATTTATATATCAAAACTATCCATTCTAATTCTTTCTCTATACAATAGGGTAGGGGATTCAAAAAACAATTACCTTTCTTATCTAATAGATAAATATCTATCTCAATCTATCAAGTTGGTATTGGGCCAAGCTGAATTTGAACCATCATAGGCTTATTGCCAATGAATTTACAGTCCATCCCCATTAGCCACTCAGGCATTGACCCAGGGAAAAATGGGAAGTTGATTATAGTACCTAATTAGATACTGTAATGACTTTCCTAGCCTACCTAGTACCCCTCAAGGAAATTGAATCCTCATTGCCTCCTTGAAAAAGAGATGTCCTAGGCCACTAGACAATAGGGGCCTACTTATTGTTATAATATTCAAATCCCTAGGAATTTGTCAATATAAAATAATCTTTCTTCATATTTCATTATTGTATATTCTTCTTGTGTTGTCAAGATCGACAATATAACTATATTCAATTAATTTCTATTATTGACCCCATTATTTGGCATCTATCGAATATTTAATAGACTTCTCCACCGGTAATGAAATGGTCAAAAGCCCTTTTAACTCAGGGGTAGAGTAACACCATGGTAAGGCATAAGTCATCAGTTCAAGCCTGATAAAAGGCTCTTTCTTGCAATAAAGCCGAGTTGTTATTTCAAACATTTATTTGATTAAGAGAAAAAGCTGCAATATACCTTTTTTTGTTATAAAAAAATAGAACATGTTAATATAATTGAGGACAACTAACATATATAATTTTGTTTTTTTTAGATAGAACTTGTTTTCTTATATCTCGCTACTAATAAGATGAGGAATAGTATAAGATTGGGCATAATATACTTTACTTTCATATTTTTCATTAAAGAATTACTAATTTCAGTTAGTATGTATTACTTATAAAACTAAATAAAAATGAGAAGTAAGTGAACCTAACCCATTGACTGATTAATAATATAAGTTATTCTTATATTGAAAATTGAGGTAGATTTTGAAAGTGAACCTTCATGAAATTATTCAAATACTCTCATATTCGGTTTTTAATTGGATATTCAATCAAATGATTTTTTTCTTTCAAAAAAAAATGAATATGTAAGTCTGAATTCTAGATGGAAGTATTTTCCTTTTATCTTTAAAAGAATAATTCAATTATGATGTACCAGACATTTTTACTATGTTTGTACAAGACATTTTATTTTCGTCATTCTACCAGTGCAAAATAGATTGGAATTGAGATTAAAAAAAGATAAGAAAAAAATGAAATAGAAACAACTTTGAATTATCATGAATTTACTATATATATGTAATTCAATTTCAATATAAAATCTATGCCAATAAGGAATCTTTGAAGACATAAATTATTATAACTATGTGGATTAAATCGCCATAAAACCAAGTAAATTTTCCTTATTATTTTGATGTTTCCCCTCATCAATAGGATTGAGATAAAGGTCAAAGAGTAGATTGAATAATTCTCGTTATGGAATCTCCTTTCGCACAATACCTTCTGGTTGGGACAATATTTGATCTGCTATGTTTAAATAATATTCACACATAGTTAAGAGATGGTTTGGATCCAACCATTTCAAATAAAGTTTTCCCCTTGACCCTCAAAATTTGAATATCTTCAATAAGAGGTAACACTTCTATTATGGGCATTGGATAGGCCTCTACATATTTATTGATAAGATCTCTTTTAGATGTGTGATTTCCAACCAAACTTGCTAATCAGAGTGGATGTGTACGAGCTTTTTCCCTTATAGAAGTAGTAATACGATTAGCTGCAAATAATGCATCAAATCCATTATCTATAATAATGAGATAGTAATCTGAATAGTTCAACAGAGCAGCAAAACCTCCACAAACCACATCACCCAATACATCAAATAATATTATATCATATTCGTAAAATGCATTTAATTCTTTTAACAATTTCACAATCTCTCCTACCACATATCCCTTGCATCCAACACCTATAGGCGGCCCAGCTTCCACACAATCTACCCCCCCCCCCCCCCCCATAACCTTTATGAATGACATCTTTAGACCAAATAGCCTCATAATGATAATCTTTAGACTGCAAAGTATCTATAATTGTAGGTATCAAAAATCCTGTAAGAGTAAAATTACTATCATGTTTGGGATCACATCCAATCTGTAACACTTTCTCCCCACATCTAGCTAGGACAATTGAAATATTACAACTAGTGGTTGATTTACCATTTTCGCCTTTTCCATAAACTACTATTTTCATCTTTTGATCTCCTTTTCTTTATTTTTGATCTTTCGAACTTATTATTCATTTGATCTAATTTTGAGTTTAATTTTGCCTTATTTGATAACAGTAAATAAATTTTAGTACATTACATTACATTCTTTGTAACATTGTGTGTGTTTTTTTTCTTTTATCTCCCTCACCCTCATTTTATCCTTAGTAAATGGAGGAAGCCAGGTAAAGAATCCTTTATTTCCACAATAAATGCAAATTTTTTCATTAATTTGAAACGAGAACTCCTTGCTAATTAAGACTTATTTCTCTATATTCAATTAATAGAATAATTTACTACATGAAAAATGAGAAGAGGATAAGATAGGTTTGGCATTCGATTTGGGCCTACAAATGAATGCTTTTATTATGTTATATATGATGCTAAATGTGTCGTGTATCGTTATTCAATGAATAAATTGAAATCACCATAAGAAATAGTTATTTTGGAAAGATCCCATCTTACCGTGGATTCAACTTTTTTTTTAGAAAATAAAAAATATCTATATAGTTATCTAGATCATATGAAAAAGAATAATCATGGACCCACAATTCAATATATACTAAAACTGGATTATCAAGCTATGACTAATTTTAAAAATCCTAGTTTTTACAAGAAGAAGAGGAGGAGGAAGAAGAAGAAAAATGATTCTTCTTGGAAAAAGTTTTTTTCTTCCAAAATGAAAAAAAAGAATTGTGATTCTTCCAAATCCAAAAAGAAAAAGAAAAAAATGATTGTCAATAAATTTTGCACGGCAACTAAAAAAAACTATTACAAGAAAAGTCGATATTAAAAATTCCAATTCTAGTTGTTCCTAGATCTTAGAAAAAAAATCAAAAATGCAAACAAACTTGGTGACATTTTTCCTCCAAATATCATAAGAAGACAAATTGAAGAAATGTGGAAATTTTGAGAAATCCAAATAACAAAAGAATTTGATGTTGATGATTTCATTATAGAAAGTCTTCGAAAGAAAGAAGAGGAAAGGAAAAGAAAAGTTGTAGCTAAACAAGAAATTAAGAAGGCCCCAAGAAAATGAAAAGAGGAGAGACTTCAAATAAGAGAAGCATGACACAAAAAATTAGAGGTGGCCACTTCTCTAGAAGAATTCGATGGATTGACAAGGACATTCAAAGTGGAAGATGAAATAAATAAGAAGCAAAGAAGGTGGGAATCAAAGAAAAGACTTCTCAAGGAATAGAGAGCTAGACAACTAGCAAAAATAGCTGCCCAAAAAGAAAAAGAGAAAAGAAGAGGAGAGGAGACGTAAATTGATGGCATTAAATCAGAAATGTAAATCTTCGATTTTGAAAAGATCAAAAAAATTGAGATATTTTCTAGTTCAATACTTCTGTGATATTTATCATCCAAAAATAAATATTGATAAAATCAATACAGAAAAAGAAAAAGTCCGAATAGCAATAAAAGAGATTTTTTTGAGACAAGATGCTAAGAAAGCGTCACACGGTGATAAGAAAGCATGGGACTGGGTTAAATCAAAATTGGATGAGACATACAAAGCAGACAAACCTTCCAAAACCAAGACCAAACCCAAGAAATCCGATGAACAAGAGATAGATTTCAGAACTGCCAAAACTGAATATCTGAAAGAATAGAAATGCTTCCAACGGGAGGCAAAATGCCTTGCAAGGAAGGAAGAGTTAAAGGAGGAGATGAAACTTAGGAGAGAAGAAGTAGTGGAACCACAATTAGAAAAAGAAAAATTAGCCTATGGAGAAATGGCCAAAAATATTTATACTTGGAGAATGAAATTCAAGCTTGAAAAACTACCACTAACTCCTTGGGTTTCCAAGTTCAGACATGTGGCTCATTTTTTGATAAAAAAAAATTAGGCAACAAAATTGCGGTAGCTAACTTAGTTTTTCCATATGTCAAAAATGGAGATCTTGACTTAGAATTATTGGATACTATATTGTATCTCAAAAGTTTCTTCCCGAAACATAATGATATACATATTTTTTTTGTGAGGCAGCCCAAAGACCTATTCCACTTGTACCAGGGTACTTTGATGATTGATTCTTTGTATATAAATTGCAAGTCTTTTATTCAAACTAAAGAAGAAAAATATTAATGTCAATCTTTTTGATAGATCTCAATGATAGAAAATAAATGAAAAAATTTCAAGTTCTTTCATTTTTGAAGATCTTTTTCTTCCAAGATGTCGTAGAGAATTTCAAATTTTGAATTTTTGAATCTAGAAAACCATTTGGATGAGAGTGTAAGATTAAGTAATCAAGAGATACCAAATGACAAAGGTCTAATGAAAAAAAATGAACATCAAGGGAAAAAACTAAATTACAAATGGTTGGATCTAAACCATCTCTTAACTATGTATGTGAATATTATTTAAACATAGCAGATCAAATATTGTCCCAACCAGAAGGTATTGTGCCAAAGGAGATTCCAGAACATGTGTAAAATCTCCTCGAATAATCATAGAAATTTCTTTATCTTCATAGATTTGATCTATCAAATTTGGATATATTACAAAATTGATAAGACCCTCTTCACAAAGAAAAGAGACTTAGTTATAATAAAATAAGTTAAAAAGAGGTTGTTAGTAAAAAATTACCCAAAGCAATAGGTAAAAGAAATTTCCACCCAAGATCCAATAATTGGTCCATTGTTATCCTATGCAAGGTCCATCTTGTTGTGATAGAAATAAATAAGAACAGATAGGCTTTAGCTAATATAATTAGGATCCCAATTGTTATATTAAAGACCCCACTAATTCCAGAAATAGAATCCCATTCAAAATGTTCCAGAATGGGTATGAATGGAATTGATAAGTTCCACCCGCCCAAGTAAAGAATTGTTACAAAGGATGAAGAAGTTAATAGATTTAAATAAGAAGCAACATAAAATAAACCAAATTTGATACGTGAATATTCAGTTTGATAACCCACTACCAATTCTTCTTTCGCTTCTAGAAAATCAAAGGGCAATCTTTCACATTCTGCTAGAGATGAGATGAAAAAAGCTAAAAACCCTATAGGTTGACACCACAAATTCCATCGTAAAAAACCATATCTTCATTGTGCTCCAATTATATCAATTGTACTTGAACTATTCAATAATTATAGTCGACAAAAACATCACTATTTTCATCTCAATTCCAAAACCATATGTGAAACTTTCACTTCATACGGCTTCTCAATGGTCATTAAGAAATAAAGAACACAATTAAAAAAAATCACCAGATCATAAATTGAACCAATGAGATTCCATCTGCTACAAATAATCGGAGCTTTTGAACCTATCTTAGCCTTCAGTATTTTTTTTGTGAGAGAAAGAAAACTATGTTAAAGGATTACTTCATTCTGGATAGCCACTTTTTTAAGTAGATAGAAACATATTGTAGATTGGGGTTCTAGGGAAGTACTACTTGATCATCCCTACCAATGTCAAGTCCTTATTGTTATCCCATTTCTATGGAAATATCTTTGGTCTAGATAAGATATCAATTTTTTTTTTCACTAATCTTTTTTATATCTTGGTGTTTCTCACCATCTACCTTAGCTTGATTTTTAGTATATAATGATAGTAACTTCATACTTTTATACTTTGCCTCCCCATTGTTGGGTCCCAATGACTAATATATGAACTGGGGCACACAGTTTTCACTAATTGTGCATGCTCTCACTCTTGTACATGGGGGGTGGTACTTAATCATCTTACTAGGATATGCACAAAAAAGGGCTAATTCAGCAAATTTTTGTTCCATTTCATGCAACATCAAATTTTCTTAAGTATGAGCTAAGGGGATGTCTTGTTGGCTCTTTATTTCCATATAAATAACATGACGAGGAAATATACCTTCTTGAACTTCCATTTTGATTGCTTGAATATCCTTCGTAAGAAATTGGAGGAAAATGTGACAATTTCTTCTGGGAAATCCCCAGCGAAAAAGGCATACAACTCCTTCTTTTTCATCAAACTTATTATTACCACTACCCACATTGCATAAAATAGTGCACCACAAATAAGAGCTAATGAACAAACATGCAATCCCACAAAAACACATCACAATTGACAATAAGGGTAACTTGAAATTCCAACCACAAAAAATCCTAGTGAACCCAAAAATAGGAGACAAGCAAACAAAAAATTGCTCATTTTTCTAGACACTTTTATGGGTTCTATCTAGAGCCATTTGGATCGACGATTCATAACAAATTATGTCCTATTTAATTTGAGGGATTGAACAAATTTTGACTCCCATCCAGAAGTCACTCTCATAAATTGGCTATATTCATAAACTAGCCATATACATATAAGCATTTCATAAAAATAATAAATCTTTCTATTCAAATGTATTAAATAGACATATTTTGAAGTAGAAGTAAGAAATTCACACACGAGTCTAATATATCTCATACATATGATACCATATACATTATATATTTTTGTTATTTATCATATATGAATAGATCTATAATAATAAAAAATCAAATATCATATACCTAGATTGATCATATTCATAAAATTTCATCATTTTGAATATAAAAGTAAAGAAAAAGCATTGTAACTGCTAGAAGAAACAAGCCCACCAAAGGTACTAAGAGAGAGGGGAAGTTGTTGATTATCATATCAAAACCATGAATATGAGCAATGCCATCTCCTACTTGAAGTATAGTGCCAATATTAACAACCTTGACTTCGTTATTATATTGTTTAATCTATTAATGTATCATACTACTAATTTCATTAGGTTGAATAGTTACCATTAACACTAGTTAATTCTCTTTTGAAAAATAAGTCCTATTATATATATAACATTAATCAGTTGTGTTTTTCATCCCTAGCAGCAAGTCGATATTATGCTCGATCATACGTAAATGTAACTCACTATTCATATGATTATTCAGAGTTCCTAGAGCTCTTTGGATAGCTTGGTGAGAAATTTGTTGTCGAACTTGTTTAATTACTCTTTGTTGTTCCAATTGAATGGTTTCATTCTTTAAATTTTCTAATTGTTTCAAATTAATAGAAGCAACATTGATAAGATCCTCTTTTTCTTGTTCTATTTGAGAGTATCCATTTTCCTGAATTTCGTGTGCTCACATTTTTACTTCCCATAAGTGAGCCTTGGCTTTCTCAAGTTGATTAGCAACTCCTTTACATAATTCTTCATAACTTTGAATAGTACTCACTATTTTCTATTTACGATTATCTAATAAATTACTTAATGAAAGTAGATTATCTATTCATAAGTTGAATGAATAATCTCTTCCTAAACCTAACACGAATCTTTCAATTCATTTGACTTTCGCACTCAGATTTTTTTACCAAGCCTACCCTTTTTGTTCATATTATGTAAATTTAAAAAAAAGATCAATCTATCAAAGACCAAAATCTATGAAGGGCTCTTTTGCCAAAAGGGGTTTTTTGTTATCAATTGAGTTGTTTTTTCTTTTTGTATTTTTTTCCTTGAATAAATTTGCTTTTGTGTAGGTCATCATTTCCACATTTAAACCCCAAAAATTGTATTGGATGGGAGATTAGGACTATTTTTCAGTAGATATATTGAATAATTCCATTGACATGAATGTTATATATTGAATTAACCTCCAACTATGCCTTTGAACCCATCTCATATTAGCACAGCGGTTGAAAGAGTACCATTTTTGCTTGAACTTCAAGCAGTTTAGCTTTAACCATTGTAAAGATTTTCTCATATTGGTTGGGATTGGTCAAAAATTTCCCAATCAATTACGAAATGATATAGTTCTTTCATATTGATTTTTTTCCCTTTTAGAAGTAATTCATTGAGATCATGCACTTTTCTATCTACAAAATGCAGTTGGTTGGATCCAACTAGATTATTCAAATATACAACTCACACAACTCCCTTTTTGAAATAGGTTAGTACACCAAGCACCACACTGAGATTTAGTATATTTGTTTCTAAAATATTGGTATTTAACCTAAAACCCTTAGTGGAGGATTAAAAAATTAAGGAAATGAAAGAATCAGTAATTACATTTTTCATATGCTCTCCCCTCATAGATAAGCATACTTTTACAAAAAAAAATCTCTGACTTGATTCATTTTGGATAAAAAGCTTTCGAGTACTTGGTAAGTCCCAGGTCTCGCATAACGATAAATAAGGATATAATAAAAAAAACTTTGCTCAAAAATCTTTCTAATTACTTCATTTTCTATTTCTACTGATTACGATCCTAGAGAAAATCAAATTTCACCGAGCTCAAACAAAATCACGGTGACTAAAGTAAACCAAAGTCACTGTTACCTAGATATTTGACTCGAATTTTTTTTATTCTAGTAGTTGAACATTTAGTTTAGTTACAATGAAAAAGAATATTTTGATTCCATGGATCTTTGATTGATCTGATTAGATAGATCAGTCCAATCCTTCAAAAAATTCTACATTCTATTTCGCCATTTTGAATGGAAAATATTGTCATTTTATCATTCATTCCAAATTCAAATTACAAGAATGTGCACAATTCCTTTCCTGACCCAGGGTATTCATAGGAGAGGTTAGAACCTATATAGTAAATAAACTTTTTTATATAAAAAAATATAAATGAGAGTTGAAAGATCCTTCAACTCTTTTGAATATAATGATAGAACAAATCACACTTTTACCACTAAACTATACCTGCCACAATTTCATTGTTTCATACAGATCAACTTTTTGTCCAATAGGAAAAAGAAAAAGTAATTTTTAGATTCTAATAAGAATCTAATGCAAGTACCGATCATCATATTTTCCTATTCCTAAAAACTTAATAAGAGATAGTTTCTTTTCACTTCTTCTGTCTCTTACCTTATTGTTTTTTTTTTTACTCTTACACGAAAAACCCTTAATCAATTTTGTAGAGAATACTCCATGACTAATAGTATGATTTTCTTTAGTAACTAGTCTATTTATAGATAGTTGTTATGATTATTAACACATTGTTTAAAATAATTCAAATAATTTGGAATTAGTTGTTCTTTATGACAGATATAGAAAATAAGAATGATCCACTCTTAGTCTTTGAAATCTCTTTTTTGCCCTTCAATATGATCTATACATTTTCAATCCAATCTAGAACATCTCATTCAGATTATAATCTGAAATAGTTGGAATAGTTGAAATAGATATTATATATATATATATATATAGCAAGTGCTTATCTATTAATCTTATAATAAGAGATAAAAATATAATACATAAAAGGGAAAATAAGAAATGATATCGCAAGGTCAAATTTTTATAGCCCTTTTTGTTGCTGTTACTTTTCTAATAATGACTTTTAGATTAGGTAGAGCATTGTATTCTTCATAATTTAGTTAATTAATTCCTTATCTAGGAAAGATAATGCCCTGGACAAATACTGGAACACTAAGTGGCCCTCCTGTATCAATTACTTTCATTCCTCTCATCAAACCGTCTATAGCACTCACAGCGATAGCTCTAACTTTATTATTTCCTAATAATTGTTTTACCTCACAAGTCACACTTATTGGTTGACCAGTTGTATCATTATCTTTAAGTATAAAAGAATTGTAAATTCTAGGCATACTACCTAGAGGGAAAGATACATCTAGTATTGGGCCGATGATCTTAGCAATACATCCTGCCTTCTTTTCGACAAGTGCAGAAACCCCAAAAATAAAAGGATTGGTTCTCATAAATAATAAATAGGATATTGATTCCAATTGCTAATTGTTAGCAAAAAAAAAAAAAAACCTTAAAAAGCACAAATTCTTTGTAATGAGTTGATAAGTCAATAATCATTTTGGAGTTTTAACTTCAATTTACTTAGTAATCTCTTTCTTTGTAAAGTTCAACTTCGATAATGATCTCAAAATGGATTCATTATCATTATTCAAAATGGAATGAATTTTTATTTTTTATTAATGAATTTATTTTATTCAAAATAGAGTAAAACTTATTTTCTCTAATTGAGTTGAGTAATTAATTGTAGCAAATAAGTTTTACCTACTATTGGATTTGAATCAATGACTCTCGTCGTATGAAAGTGATACTTTAACCATTGAGTTAAGTAGGTTCTTTATTGATTCATACCTAAATTCTAGGCATAATTAGACATATAAACAATATGCCCTTAATAATGATTAAATCAAATATCATCTTGACAGAAAGTGATCTATTTTATTAGTATATTTTTAAGACTAAACTGTGAAGGGCTATAGCTTAGCTAGGTAGCTCATGACATCGGACACTCCTCCTCATCTCCAACAGTCAATCGATTTTGGAGTGGATGTATCTATGGCTAGTTCATAGCCATTGACTGAGGTATGAAATATTTTTCTTGGTTTTAGTTGTTGTTTATAATAGTTAGTATCAAAATTTATAATGTTATTTATAAGTGATTATATTGATTCAAGTGTTGTAGGATCTTGTCACACCTAATCATCCATGAGCATTCGAGGTGGACTTGCAGAGTGACTATATGATGGTGGTAAAAAAATAATTAATTTTGTGTGTACATATATTTGATTTCAATGTATAATAATTATTCACTCATTTCTACTTTGTTTGTATCAGCTTGAGTTAGAGAAGAACCTCAACAAAAGGACAAGTGAGCATGTGAGGAGGACCCCATCATCACCACCACTCCCTCCACATGATGACTGGAGGCCTCTAGATAGTTGTTTCCTTTCCCTCATGGGAAGGAGAAGATATAGTTGATAGACATGTACATGTATAGGCATCAGCGGATATATATGTTGGATTTTATGTCAATGGACATATTCAATATACATTTGATGTATATATGATATTTTATATTTGATGTATGACATTTATTTGATGCATGATATTATTAGACTTGTGACATTATTGGTTATCATAATATATTATGTGTTTGTTAATGTAAATGACATTATTGGTTATCATTTCATATTATATGTTTTCTCATGTATGACATTAAATTAGATATGTTCATGTATGACATTAAATTCAATACCTAATCAGTTCAAAACTTTGATAGAATATTGATTAACAATAAACTTTATCATTGTTTAAGCATAAGTTTATCATTTACAATATATCATCATCATATGATTTATGATCTTGTTCATGTTTAAAGTTTTCCTTCTCTATCATTTGTTTATCAAGTTTAATTCAATACCTAATCAAGCTTAATTCAATACCTAATTCATATCCCCTTGTTTTCTAGAACCTTAGAAACCTCAAATATCCTTGTAATATGACTCAAATGAAAGGATTTCAAAGTTTTTTTGGTCACTCTAGCATTTCTACATCCCCTTTCACCAAACCCTCACTTCTAGGCCCTTTACCCTAAGGCTTTCCCAAAAACTCATCTCCCAATCTTTCTAGATGTTGTAAATGGATCAAACATACTTAAAATCATCTCAATAGATGATATCAAACATAAAAATTATCCTTTTTTGGAGAAAACTCTTACTTCTCTACTTGGGGCAATCACCCATGCCCATGCTCTTCACTGCCCAACTAGTCTTTGGTTCTTTCTCTCTATCAAAACTCTTATCCTGCACACAAAATCATCATATATACATTCATTAAAATTTTATCACCCTCTCCCACAAGTTACATATACATCATAGATAGTGGGAGGGGTAAATCCATTAATCTAGCCTCAAAACAGTGAAGGACTATCACATGACAAAGATAAATAGTGATGTATTCTACACTATTACAAAGAACTCTGCAAGATTACTTGTCTATAATAGAAAAGAGATCTTAGGAGAACATAAAAAATACCTTCTAAATCATTAATATTTCAATACAAAATCTTAAGAGGCAAAGTAACTTGTTTAAACTTTAAAACCACAAAAAATGCAACAGTCATTATTATGTGACGATCATAAATGATAGAAGAAACATATGAAATGTTATTGATTCTTCAAACTTCTCTTGAGATCTTTCACCACATCCCAGAAAAATCAAGAGACCTTCCTTTTATCAACTTTTCTCTTCCACAAAACTACTACAACTTCCCTTGGATTGACTAAAAGTGTCGAACTATTCTATGACAGTTTTAGACAGTTTTAATAACTTTTTATTAACAAAGCTTTACTAATTTGTTTCTCATTTCAACCTTTTATGAATTAGTATTTTTAATACCTTTAAGATCACCACTAATTGACTTACTAATTCCTAAAAGACTTATATACCTCAACTTAACCTCTTAGACTCCACTAGATTGCCATGTTTGGCTTATTAGTAACATTATGACAACTTCACATATTTTGGCAATTACATTGACTTTCTTGCATTTACTATGCAAATTATGACTTAATGACCTCATAAAACCTTCCTAGTACCCAAATACACCCCATGAACTATTTCATTACATGAAATGACTTCCTTATCCCATATTTTATCTTTTTAGCCATTTAGGTCTCTTTATGGCAATTTATTACATTATTTGTACTTTTTAACATTCCAAGTACATTTCAATGTCTCAAAGGCCATGATACAACATTAAATGCCTTCATGGATCCTTTTTAGGTCTTCATTCCTCCTCTATATGCATATGTCACCTCCTTGGGTCCTGGTAGGGACCTTGTGTCCTTCATCCTCATGGAGATTGTTGGTGATTTAAACCTAGTTGCCTAAAGGGTAAAGGAGTTGTATCCTTCCACTATGCCACTATATATATATATATATATATATATATATATATATATATATATATATATATATATATATATATATATATATATATATATATATATATATATATATATATATATATATATTAGAAATAGAACACTTAGCACTCATTCGATCTAGGTGATTCTCATAGAGTTGAGGTACATGGACTTCCTAAGATGTCACTTGAGCACACTTAACTATAAAGTTTCCTCTATGGTTAAACCCACTCTTCCTACAACATAATTTGCAAAACCTTCACCAAGTGTTGTGCCTTATGAAACATTCATTAGAATTCCCCTTAAGCTCATTGATTGATAAGTAGGAGACATTTCTACAAGAAGTAAAATTGTGATATTGCTATCAAAATTCAACTATGTAGTATTTGAGAAAAATTCATTGACCCATGTTTCATGAGTAGTGGTTTACACAAACTGATCTCTCATGATAATTAATGGAACACTTAGCACTCATTGAATCTAATTGATGCTTAGAGAGGTGAAGTATGAATACTTCTTAGGAGGTCACCCATCTTAGTACTACTCCAACTCAAGTGTGCTTAACTAAAAAGTTTCCCCCATGGTTAAAACCACTCTTCTTGCAACTCCATTTGTAAAAGCTTCATCAAGTGTTGTACCTTATGAACCATTCATTAGTAATCCCCTTAAGCTTGTTAATTGATAAGTAACATATATATTCCACAACATGTCAAATTGTGATATTTCTATCAAGATTCAACTATGTTGTTTCTGAGTCAAATTCATTGACTCATGTTGCATGAGTAGCAGTTTGCATGAACCCATCTCTCATGAGAATGAATAGAACACTCAGGACTCATTAGATTCCTACTTATCAATTAACACTCACCAATCCAAACAATACACTACACCATCCCCTCAACTCCTAGAAGTAGTAATCTTTATGCCACATGCTAGCAATCATCATAACACAAACCAAATGAATTGAAAATCCCAAATCATGCACTATTCCAAGTCTTCTACCATGATTTATGCTCACAAACCTTAATTCTAGGTCACCAACTAGTTATAACCAAAATATAGTAACAATACCTAACATATTTCTCTATCACTAGCCTATAACTATTCTTTACTAAAACATCTACAACTTACACTAATAATTACATAAAGTATTGAAATTGTAGACATAAGGTCTATACTCATCTTGCAACACATATCCAAGCTCACATATCCATGAATTTTTTACACTATTTGTATTTTTCTAATCATTGACCTTAAGACTATTCATTTGGATAGGTTTTACCCTTCCACTCAGAGGTAATGGAGTAGATAGTTCAATCCCATGATGAAAGGTGAGAGAGATTTGGTAGTTGGAAACTTTGTATTAGCCAACACTACAAGTTTTAGCATCTCCTGAGATGGAATCACAAAATTAAAACAAAGTATGATCTCCAAAAAGTGAGAGAGTTTAGTGTAGGTCTCTGCAACATGGTCCTATAGGAACTAAAATTGCATCCATACCTCACATGAGCTCTGAGATATGCCCCATCAAAGATCACAACTCTATGGCATTTAGTGACCCTTAGGGACATTTTGGTTTGGCATGCCCAAAAATGTTTGAGCACTAAATAGGATGAGATAAGGTTGGGGATAGGGTTTACCCGGCCACTCAAAGCTAACAAAGTAGACAGTTTGATCCCACAATGAAAGGTGAGAGATTTGGTAGTTGGCAACTTTGTACTGGCCAACACTACAAGCTTCAGCATCACCCAAAATGGTGTCACAAAATCAAAATGAAATATGATCTCTAAAAAGTGAGAGATTATTGTAGGTCTCCACAACATATTCCTATAGGAACTAGAATTGCATCCATACCTCATACGAGCTCCAAGATTTACCCCGTCAAAGATCGCAACCCTATGGCATTTAGTGACCCTTAGGGATGTTCTAGTTCAGCATGCCCAAGAATGTTCAAGTGCTCAATGGGATGGGATGACATTGGGGATAGGGTTTACCTGACCACCCAGACCTAACAAAGTAGATAGTTTGATCCCATGATGAAAGGTGAGAGAGATTTGGCAGTTGGCAACTTTGTACTGGCCAACACTATGAGTTTCAGCATCACTAGAGATGGCGTTGCAAAATCAAAATGGAGTATGATCTCTAAAAAGAGAGAGAGGCTATTGTATGTCTCTACAACATGGTCCTATAGGAACTAGAATCGCATCCATACCTTGCACGAGCTCTAAGGTATGCCTTGTCAAAGATCATAGCTCTATGGCATTTAGTGACCCTTAGGGACATTTTGGTTCAGTGTGCCCGAGAATGTTCAAGCACTGAACATGATGAGATAAGGTTGGGGATAGGGTTTACCTGGCCATACAAAGCTAATAGAGCAAATAGTTTGATCCCACAATGAAAGGTGAGAGAGATTTGGTAATTGGAAACTTTGTAATGGCCAAAACTACAAGCTTCAGCATCACTCAAGATGGCATTGAAAAATCAAAATGAAGTATGATCTCCAAAAGGTGAGAGAGGTTATTTTAGGTCTATGTAACATGGTCCTATAGGAACTAGAATTGCATCCATACCTTGCATGATCTTTGAGATATGCCCCGTCAAAGATCACAGCCCTGTGGCATTTAGTGACCCTTAGGGACATTTTGGTTCGTCGTGCACAAGAACATTTGAGCACTCAACAAGACAGCATGAGGTTGGGGATAGGGTTTACCCAACCACTCAAAGCTAATGAAATAGATAGTTCAATCCCACGATGAAAGGTGAGAGAGATTTGGCAGTTGAAAACTTTGTACTGGCCAACACTACAAGTTTCAGCATCACCCAAGATGGCATTGCAAAATCAAAACAGAGTATGATCTATAAAAATTGAGAGGAGTTATTATAGGTCTCTACAACATGGTCCTATAGGAACTAGAATCGCATCCATACCTCACACGAGCTCTGAGATATGCCCTATCAAAGATCATAGCTCGATGGGATTTAATGACCCTTAGGGATGTTCTAGTTTGACATGCCCAAGAACATTCAAGCACTGAATGGGATGAGACAAGGTTGGGGATAGGGTTTACCCAGCCATATAGAGCTAACAAAGTAGATAGTTTGGTCCCATGATGAAAGGTGAGAGAGATTTGGTAGATGGCAACTTTGTACTGGCCAACACTACAAGTTTCAGCATCACTCGAGATGGCATTGCAAAATCAAAATGGAGTATAATCTCTAAAAAGTGAGAGACATTATTATAGGTCTCTACAACATGGTCCTATAGGAACTGGAATTGCATCCATACCTCACACGAGCTCTGAGATATGCTCTATCAAAGATCATAGCTCTATGGCATTTAGTGACCCTTAGGGACCTTCTAGTTCGGCGTGCCTAAGAACATTTGAGTGTTGAACGAGATGAGACAAGGTTTGGGATGGGGTTTACCCAACCATCTAGAGCTAATTGAGTAGATAGTTCAATCCCACGATGTAAGGTGAGAGAGATTTGGCAGTTGGCAAATTTGTACTGGCCAACACTACAAGTTTCAGCATCACCCAAGATGGCATCGCAAAATAAAAATGGAGTGTGATCTCCAAAAAGTGAGAGAGGTTATTATAGGTCTCTTCAACATGGTTTTATAGGAACTAAAATCACATCCATACCTCACACAAGCTCTAAGATATGCCCCATCAAAGATCGCAGCCCTATGGCATTAGTGACACTTAGGGATGTTCCAGTTCGGTGTGCCCAAGAATGTTTGAGTGTTCAACAAGATAGGAAAAGGTTAGGGATAGGGTTTACCTATCCACCCAAATCTAATGGACTAGACAGCTCAATCCCACAATCCTTTTTCCAATAAGTTGCAAATTTGAGGAACTTTTACAACTTTCAACAATGCAACTTTGCACAAATAGTGCAATTTTTACATTTTTCACTTGATTCCAATTCTATGACTTGGAAAAGGTTTGTAAATATTAAAATGACTTATTTTTGAATGCCCAACCCTTCACCAATTTCCAAACTCCTACAAAGTTGTCAACATTTTTGCAATTTTGATTTGACAACTTTTGCAATTTTTTGCAATTTTTAACATGTTAACTCCTAGATGCCTAAAACTTAACCTAATAACCCTATGAACCTTTATAACCTTCTAAGAAATCAAACCACTCCTAGGAATCTCCAATCACAAGGAAAACCTATCACAAAGATAACTAGTCACTAGTAGCTCTTAAGGGCATCACAAGGCTTATTTGACACAAAACCCCACAAATACAAATAACAACCAAGGGTAACTTTCAAGCATGGAAAGGGTCTATCTAGGTCCAAACTAACATGAATCCAACATTAGATTCAAACTAGATGCAACTTTCATTAGCTAGTTGCTTCACAAACTCAAGACTACACTTGTAGTCTTGAACATGGAAAATCACAAACATCTCCTCACAACCCAAAGAAAAGAATCACTAATTTGGATACCCTTTTTAGTTTTATACAACATACTAAAGCCTTGAGATCTCAAGAGAAGTATGCAGCAACTAAGTTTTTTAAGGCTCGCTTAGGAATGTAGGCAATTAGGCATCCATTAAAAAAGGAAGTACCCTACCCCTTGAGAAAAAATTCAATTCAGAAATTGAAACATGAGGTGAATCATTTCAAATAATCACATACCAATTTTCAAGCCTCGAAACCTTCTCTGTAGTGAGTTATGGAAGATGTTGCTATGAATTTCTAGCATTCACACAGATCTTGCATGCCTAGGGCATCAATTTTTTCTCTCTAGGCTTATTCTTTTGACCTAAAACTAAAAGGAACATAAAACACATTTTCCTAACTTGGATTCCACTAAGGGTCTTTAATTTCCCATGGTGGAATCTCAAGATATGAGGGAAAATAGATGAAACCTTAGGTAATGGCACAAAATGGGGACATCAGTTAGTAAAGTGAATTAGAACCTCATTCCAAGTGAAACAAAAAGAAGATTCACAAATCTATCCAACCATACTAGATATATGTACTTATATGTGATCAACTTGATCAATGAGCTAGTATTTTTCATGAGCTCGACCAAGAAAGCTAGGATTAGCCCTATTAGAAATGCCGATAACAATTATGCAAATCAGTTGTTGGGGGTTTGAGAACTTTAAATTTGGGTGTTTTTGAGAGATTAGGTCCATAGAAACCTTTTCTATCAGGAAAGTTGAGTTCTAAACCCATCTAGAGAGAGTTTTCCTTTTTAGGCCTATTGGAGAAAGGGAGTCCCTAAGAAGTTGTGATTGATCTAAGTCAATTGAGAACCCTAGTGGTGCAGGGAATCTAAGGTGCTTAGGCATGAATTCAAGGTGTTTAGTAGGTTAGAATCATTAGGAAAGAAGTTTGATCCATACTTGTAATAAAAGACTCAATTGTAAGGTACAATGGCACATTGGTGTGGTTATAAGCCAAGTGACCATTTGGAACAAAGGAGTCATAATAGGTGTGATTTTGAGTATTTTGATGTTTTTAGGATGTTTTAGGTGGATTTGAGTCATTAAGACACCTTTGGATTAAAGGTTTCTAAAAAAGTGCAAAAATGCAAGAAAGTTGCAAAATGCAAAAAGTTGCTAAAGAGCAATTTTTGCAATTTTTGTTCTCAAACTAAAAAAAGGAAGGTGTATGGTCTTCCAACCATCTCAATGGAAGTTTTAACCATTGGAAGGAACTTATTTAAGGTCTCCACATGTGGGGAAGGTCATTTTATGGATGGGTGGACAACATTTGGTGAATAAAACTCATAATTTCTACCTATTTTACCATTTTTTCAATTCTATATGGCTTGTATTGAGTGGGAGTGGCACAAATTGTATATGGTTGGATAGAGGGTTGAGTCAAGATTCCATTTCATTTGGTTTGAAGTGTTTATCTTATCTAGAACAAAAGTTATAGGAGATTTTGTGAAGGTTGCCTAGATTTACCCTAAATCTGAGGGTTTCGGCAAGATGGCCTCCTAACTTGCAAACCCATAGTGGTATTTCAATGCCACTTTTTGAAATTAAATTTAGGAGAGGGGTCTTTAAGATGGTAGAGTTTCAGGGTTGTAGGAGTAGGGCACCTATTTTTACCAACAAGCCCTAGACTAAACATAATCTTATGTCTAGTCTAGTTTTGAAGGAAAAAGAAGGATCAAACTCCCAAGTTGATCAATTTGACCCAGGTGAAGGATTTAGAAGGACAAATTAAAGGTCTAGAAGAGATAAAAGGGGTTGAACCAAGTCTTTGAACCCATTTTTATATGTTTTCCTTGTAACCCAACCTAAACTGGCCATTTAGGATTGTGACACAAAGTGGGCATAACTTGATGCTTGAGCAAAGTTTGTGATTGATCTTTTGGAATCTCTTAGGAGTGGTTGAAGGGTGTTTATTGATGTAAAAACATTGGATGGTCCTTTTTATGGTTTGGAATTTTGACCATTGAAACTAGGAATTGTCCTATTAAGAAGTGTTGGTAACAATTTTTGCAATTTGATTGTTGAGTGTGAGAAACTTCAAAGTTGGGGTTTTCTTATTGGTTTGAGTCTATAAAAAACCATTTCCATTAGAAAAGATGAGTGTTGGAACCATTTAAGAAATATTTTTCATTTTAAGCCTATTGGTGATAGGGAGTCACTAAGTGTTGTGGTTGGTCCAAGTTGTTTGAGCACCCCAAGTTTGAGGGTTGGGCTTGTGAAGTGGAGTCCACTTAGAGGTAGAGTCTACCTATGTTAGAGGTCCAATGGATCAGTGATGCAGTTTGACATCAAAATACTCAGAACTCGGAAGATTCTGAGTGTGTAGATGGAAGATGATCTACACCAGGCAGTGTTGGGTTGTTTTGGATTCTTGTTTTGAAGTTTGTGGTTGCAGAATGGTGCCGGTTTGCTCAACTGCAATGGGTGGATAGGAGAGGTCTACCAAAGGATCATAGGAGATGATCCAGGGCCAGAGAGGATGGTCCTTTGTGTGTTGCCAATAGACTGGGGAGAGAGGCATGATGGGACTCCCAGGTGAGGGACAAGAGGTTGTGATGCAGCATGGAGGAGTGGACTAAGGAATGAGAAGCACCATAGAGGCAACCAGCATAACTCCATTGATGGGAGTCATTAGTGAAAGAGATAGGAAAGTGGAGGAGGCATCAATCCAGTGATGATGGTGAAGAGGCAAAGGAAAAGATGAGGATTTTGATCTAATGTTTTTTCTTGCAGGTTATTGATTCCATGTTTCCAAGGGACTTGGAAACTTTTCAAGTTTGGGAGTATGGTGTAGGAGCACATTAAATTTCAAGAAGACAAAGATATAAAAGCTAGAGAAGCCATTTGTAATAAGTTGTCAAAGGAGGTCTTAATATGATAAATAATGTAAAAATATTTATTTAATTGGTGAATGGATCTATTGACATCCATCTAAAGTCATTTGAGTCATTTGTATTGTATTTGGGTCAAGTTGTAAAGGCTATGAAGCCATTTTTTGTCAAAAATGTAAAAGTTGCGTAAAAAAGTTGTAAAATGCAACTTTGAGAAAGTTGTTAATAATAGAAAAATGATGTAAAAAAGTATATGGTTGGTCTTGGGGGTAGTTAGGAAGGTTTATAACTGTCAAATGGATATAAAAACTATTGTATGGTCCAACCAAATAAAAAATTGGGAGAAGAGGAAATACTTTGATACATTTTTGGTGCATTTTATTGTTGTGGTTTTGATTGTTTTTTTTTAGTTTTAGAGTAGTTTCCAGGCCTTTTACGGCTAGTTACATCCTGGAAACTATGTAATATAGTAATGGATATATATTATGATGAATCCTTCTTCTCATTCTTTTGGTTTGGTTCAATTTTATGAAGAAATGAATAAGTTATGGGTATTTTGGTGAAAGTGGATGTTTGCAGATTTGAGATTCGCTGAATACAGTCATGTTACAGCGTGTGATGCGGACATATTTTGGAGACTAAAGATCTCTAATGATATTCATTGGAAAGATATGTGAACTACCTTTCATTTCCAACTGGTTTGAATCATTTTTATATATATTTGTGAAAGTTATGATCATTTGAGTGAAAACTGGTTTTTAACAATTTTCATTGGAGTTACAGACAGTGATTTATGCTTGGAACTTTATATATGAATGATAAAAATGAATGTCTTACATATTTGAAAACTAGACTCAATAATGGATAATATTAAATTTTTTTGGTTTAATTTAGATTTATTTTGAGGAAGATATCTGATGGGGTTACCAGTTTTGATTCTGGTTTATGACAGAAAATATGGGTCTTGGTTCAGAGTACATAATTCATAATCTGCTTATTGGATTGGTCTTATATTTGGATATGTTTTAGAATTACTAATTTGGAACAATTACTCCAAATATTTTTTCAAGAAGATATTTATAATTGAAGTTATGAACAATGCAATCATACATCGCAATCTGATTGTGTGAGTGAAGATGTTGTCTTTATCGGTGTATAATGTCAGGGTTCTTTGTTGTAATCTTTGAGATGTTCTTGGTTCTTTGAGGGTGTACCAGCATATTGTGAATCCCTTTAGTTGAACTAAGATTCCTTGAAGATAAATACAGAGGGCTCTGCATCAATCAGTCATTAATCTGGGAAGAAATTTGATACAGAGTAAGCACAAGGAAGCACCAAACAATCAATCTTCCACCCCCCAAACCTCCAAACTCCACAAGGGTAAAGAAAAGGCTATGAATCACTTCCAAATGGATACTAATTTGATATTACAACTTTCCAATAGGTTTACAAACCCAACTCGACAAGAATCCAACCCCTGACTACTTGGATCAACAATGGTCTACTACCCCCAACTTAGCAAAAGTGGGTTTATGGTGTTCCCAAGATTTCTAACACCAATGATGGCTTGAAAAAACCTTAACATGACCAAAATAAGTAAAATCACTAATTAGACCTACTGCAAACAACTCACAAAATAGAATGCAACATTTGACCTACTAGGCAATTAGGCCTCCTACTTTAGTTTTTCAGCAATAACTCACAAGACTTCCAAAGGACCTGGCAAAAAAAGTATAGTTTTGGGTACCCTTTTCCAAGGATTAAAAGACTCCACAGTTTGAAAACTTCACTCCACTCCAGCATGCCTTAACCCCAACCATGCACTTAGGCCTAATTAGCAACTTTAGGCATGGTCTACAAGGCAAGGGCCAAGAAATGGGTTCATGGAATCAATCTTCTAACTCCAGAGTGTTCTCCTAACCTAGATAAAAGTGTTTTTCTAATTCACCAAGTCCTCAACTCCATTTCTTCACATTATTCAACCAAATTGCATAAACAAGATCTAATACATGGATAATAATAGACCTAGGGCTTGCTCCCATAAATCTCTGTTACATCCTCCTATCTCAAGACCTTCAAAATATGATAATGCAAATCCATAACTTTCTCCATACAAATTTGGAACAATTTCCAATGGTGGAGTTTCAAGTTAGGGCCATTTCTTTGGCCAAACCCTTGTTTTGAGGGTTTCACGGGGTAGTGACTAAGACAAACCAATAACTTGATTATCCTAACTAATGAACACTTGAAATCAAAACCAAAACTTGATATATAAGCAAGGCTATCAAATTAGTACAAAATTTTTGACTTCCCAATCATTGCAAGTCATACTATATGGAAAAACCAGTCAAAATAGTCTAGGAACAATAGATTTTATTGATTCTAAAGAGCAAGTACATATATTTGTTAATGTTATCTCTCCCCTAAGGTTTCTATAGCTTTTATAGGCCATTAAAAATTGGTATAACCACCCCATGGCAGTTTTAGCCGTTGGGAGTGGTTTTTTGAAAAAGTTGTCAAATTATTGCAAAAGTTGCTAATGCAACTTTTGCATTTTTTTTGCAATTTTTGCCATTTTGACAAACCTTCTTCCTAATTCAATTCTAACCATTCCTAAATGTTATTGTAAGACTCAAAACACCTAAACTATCCTAAAAAACATAAAATAAACCAAAATTTCACCTTTTGGGCCAAATGATGCCCAAGTTCATATTAACACCTTGGGGTCTTGTATCCATTACATGAGTGGATGGCCTTGAGGAGATTTTCTTAATCAATCCTAAGGCCTTATTACATTGAACAAAACAAACATTTTTATTAGGTGCTCTACACCACTATTTGGATGTTGAAAGCAAGTTAAGGTGTTGATTGGAGTTTGGAAGGCCTGTATGATAGTTCAATTTTGGAGGACTTATATTTGGTTCCAACACTTTTCCTTTTGAAGGTTTAAAAAAATCCATAAATGGTATCTAGAATGCCAATTGGTTGGGGAGGTCCTTTGGAAGTTTTTATAATTATTGCACATTTTGTCTTGGATAGGCTAGTAGCCTTAATTGTTGCATTCTCAAATAGTGCCATGAAACCCATGTTGAACATGTTGTTTGGTCTTGATTCTTGGGTCTTGCTGACATATTGAATTCCTTATTATGTTGTTCAACTTTTTTTTTAAGGATCCACCATTTTTGGAGCATTGAGTCAAGTTTGAAGTTGCATGGATTAATGCTAAGTGCTACATTATTTGGACAAAACTATGGAACCCATGTTCAAGTTGTTGTATGGCCTTGTTTTTTTGGTTTTTTTGATATATGGAACCCCCTTTACATGCTAAGAGTCTTAATTTGTGAATATCCACTGTTTCTTGGGTGTTGAATCAAGTTGCTAGGTGTCAAGTTTATGGATTAATGCTGATCCATTTGTATCTAATGATATCCCTATTTAGTCCTAATCTGTTATACTTTTTACTTCCTTAGCTCCCTTAGATTTTCTTCCACTTCCATTTGTAAGTGTGTTTACTCTTTTTACAAATGATCATGGGAACTTAAAAGAAACATTAAGTACATAATAATAATAATGAATTATTTAATTAATGCAAAGTTGTTAAAAGAGCACACGTTTGGAGTGTGATAGAAGTAAAGGAAAAGACCGCGGTCACAAGGAAGGTGAAGAGGTGCTTAAAAGAGGGTACTCATGAGGTGGAAATATATATATTTATAAGGTTGTGGTGATGTATATAAAGGTCCCACATGGCTAACTTCACTTGATTGTTTCAACTATTTTTATTTTACTTCTTGTTGGATTACTTTTATTTTTCCATCTCTTTCTTAGAAATAATAATAATAGTTGGCATGAGTATATTTTTACTATGCATTATCTTTAGTGCTAAGATTGAGATCACTATTAGAGGAATGAAGATAACCTGGAGAAAAAGAGGTTTCATTTCTAGGTTCTCTTACTTGTTTTAGAATATACTAACTATATTTCATATTGACCAACTCTAGAAAGAAATTGATTTGAAAAGAACTTTTTTTTGTGACACTACATCAATAATTTAAGAAAGGACACATGAGAGTGTCTTGTTTTCAAATTTGAACCCAAAACACATAAGGCAATAAAAATTGTAAGAAGGAACAGAACCAAATAAATGTAATATCTTTATTTGTTCTTTTTAGGGCATTTAAAGGATTGATGTCCTACTTGGTTACAAGTAAAGCACTTACTAGTGAACACACTAGGCCCTCTTCCACTAGACCTTCCTCTACCATTAGAACTTTTGCCCCTAAATGTCCCTCTATTAGCAAACTCACTTTCAGCATTTGAACCACTAGATTCCTCCTAATTTTTATTAAAAGATAAAAGCATGTTAGTCATAATATCATTATTGGTAACAAAGTTCCAAATGCAAAGAATTATTTTTTTGAGCTTCTATCAATGATCAAGTGGCTTACTGAACATGGCTTGATGAGTCTTGGAAACTTCTCTCATTGTATCCTTTCTTTTTCCAGTTTGAAGTTTTTGGTTACATGCACACAATCATGACTTTACATCACAAAGTATTCACATTCTAACAATTTTCATGTTCTTTCATTACATTTTGATCTAAACAACAAATTCTAAACTTTCACTTATTCAAATGACTAATCTAAAAATGGTTCCTATTAAAAAATCTAATATAAATTTAAATAATGTATCTAGATTCTAAACAAATCAAAACATAAAATCTATGATTTAAACTTATCTCATCACTTACACATCATAACAATACGGTCCACCTGGTCATGTGGATAGTCTTGGGGGAGAGGTTGCAACATTGTATTTGGATCCAATTGATCACCCTTTCTCTCTCTCCCTCTCTCCCTATTCAATATAATGAGCCAACTGGATCTGCTCTACATTTTAATGTCTCAAGTATTGCCTCATGTTCTAACTCATGAACTTTCCAAAGAATCTTATTATGTGGTTTTCCACCATATTTTATCAAGTGGAAATTTGATGCAACAATAAGGTTTGAATAATGAAAAATCTTCCTCTCTATTTGCCAATCCTTGAATAACCACAAGTTAGTGTTCTTCATAGAATATCATCTAAGCCATGTGTTGGTTACAACAACCGCACTGACATGGTACTCTAAACCTTCACCATTTATAACTGAGTGATCCAATTTTTGTTTGGCTTGGACACAATGACACAAATAATAATGTGTCCCTTCTTCATTGCCTTCAAGTGCAATAATAGCAAAAACATAGCCTATAGTGACAAATGTACAAAATGTGGTCATTAATTTAGAAAATGCTTAGGTAAAAGTGATAAAGTTACATATTGAAATTACAAAGATATATAAATATATATATATATATATATATATATATTACCAGGTTGTACTAGATCAAACAAGTGGTCAAAGTCAATAGACAAATCCATCTATACCATTTCTAGTGCTTGTGGGTGATGGTAGGTGTCAATTGGGTCCAAAACCAATATATCCCATTTTTCCACCCATTCAGTCGACTCATAGTCATCCCAATTTTCCTCTGCACATGATGGACAATAGCATGCCATTTTTCGTGTGTGGATACTCCATGAACCTACATCAGAGCTTCTAAAAGAATGCAACTTATTGGATCCTATTAGTGTGCAACAATCCTAATATGGTACAATTTTAGTATTATCTATCAACCAAAAAATCTATGAACCATAAACTCACCTTCCTTACCTAGACCCATTGTAGTGTTACACCATTGGATAATGGATTTTGCATTTGTCAATACTTCTCCATCTTTGTACTTTAGTTCTTCACAAGCTAAGGATCTTTTGATGCATGCACCTGCTCCATTATGCTCTCCCTTTTCATGACCAGCCTCTGTGAAATTCCCCATATATTGAATTCTACACAACCTGTGCATCCTACTTAACCAACAGAACATTCATGCATTCTTGAATTGAGAGGCACAATTTTCTAACCAAATAATGTGCTAACAATATGTGATGCCCCTATTAGCCAAATCTCAATAAAATAGTTGAAAACAACCCTATACAAACTTTGTAGAATATGATCGATCATCGCTGATGTAAAAATAGTACTCCCTCAAAATCTTTTTGTCATTCTTTGTACTTATAGGTGAATGTATGAATGTTATGTGAACAAATATGGAAACCTATTGAGAAGTATAATGCTTTTTTTGAACCTCATTTTGTGGTTGTAGTGTGTAGTTCTCTACAAATTTTACAACCAAAATAATGGTATCCAGTGGAAACATATCCTTGCACAACTTGAATTGCAAATCCAGCCATCAAGCTCTATGCGTATGCCTTGCATACTCGTAAATAATAGTTTCACAAAAAATCTTCATGAACTCATACACTAGAATCTTTTCAATGACTAAATCACATCTTTTTCCCTATTTCCCATCTTTTAGAGCATATGTCACTGTTTCAAATTTTTCATAATCTACTATTTCATTTCCAATTGCATATGTACTATCCATATGTTGACAAGTTGATAAAAGTTGCAAAGAACCACAAAATAAGCATGTACCATCCAAGCATGATGTCTTGTAAAAATTTTGGTTATCCCCTATTTCACATAAAATGTTGGATATGAATTCCCTTGAAGATCTTGGTGGCTCATTCATGTCACAATCCTACAAAACAAACTTAGAATGCAAAAACACACATATATGCCTAAAAATATCAAAATGGTTAAAAAATTCAATATGTATCCTACAACAACAAGTTGTATGTGTGTGATTTATCTTGACATAAAAAGGTTTACCCATCTAAAAAAAAAAATGACTTATTTGAATTTGAGGATACATACCAATAAATTTTGCAAAAAATTGTTTCTAAGTTGAGTCAAAAAAATGTTTCGCATGTGGGTCATGATTTTGGCTACCAATCCTCCTTCTTATAACATCTCTTTGATTAGGGGAAACACGTGTGTTATTTTTTCAAAAATCTTTGATCAATGATTTCAAAGCTTCACTAATTTCCTTATCCTTTCGCGATAGTTTACCACTAAATTTCCATAACTCATTTTTTGTTGGATCTTTCAATCTCTCATGCCTTAGCATGGCTCTCCTTAGAGCACCTCTACCAATTTTTAATGCTTTTCTTGTCTTTCTCATGAGTCAAGCTTTCTTCACTTGGCTACTTACTATTGTCTATGTAAGTACTTGTCTTGTGATATTGCTATCTTTGGTGAGTGATTTAGAACCCACTTTTCCATAAGCACTCATTAGATTCTTTACAATGCTTTTTTCATTTGAATTTCCATAGTTCTTAGCCCAAGAATCTTCATGATAGGCCTAAATTTCAAATTTCTCATCATTTCAACAAATAATTTGCATTGACCTATAATATTTAATTCTTCAAAAAATAATCTCCACATAAAATTAACTTTTCTTTGACAAGTATGCTTGCTAATCTTGTCAAGCATTGATTTGAAAATGTTAGTATCAATATCAATAAAATATTTTGGTCTTCTAAAATAAATTATATAAGGTGTTATAATTTCTTCCATTCCCTCAACATTTTGAGCATCAACATAAGGTTGAGTGTATTGCGTACCTTGAACCAAAGATGATGTACCTTGGCAATAAGATGCAAAAGATGGAATATCACCTACTTGATGTGTTAATGTTGTGTCTTCAACATGACATGATGGAGTGTGTACATCATCAGATCTACAAATTAGTGTCTTTTCAACATGAGAGGATGATATGACTCCAACATTCAAAGATGGTGTATCTTCACAATTCAATTGTCTTCTTGACCGTAATAGTCTCATTTGTTCTCTTTGTCTTTTCAATTCTTCATCTTTGTTTCTTTGTATCGGTGGTTCTTGATCCTCTTCGAAAGTCAATTCTTCATTATTGCTTTGAAATTTTCTTTGTGCACATAGTAGTTTCATTTTAACTCTTTTAATTTCCAAAGCTCTCTCCCTATCTTTATTTGTTTGAGTTTCTGGTTTCTTCCTTCGCATGATGATGATTTCTACATGTCAAATTATTCAAACATCTAAATTACTCACAATGTGTAAATTACAAATTATTCAAATACATATAAATATTATAATATTTGAATGAATACACAATATATATCAAACAATTTGTCAAATTTCTAACCATTTCGAAATAACATTTCATTCAAGCATACAAATTTCAATGAATTCACTATATATTAAACAAGATGTCAAATTATAATCAAATTTTTATCTATATATCAACAAACAATATTTAAAATGGATTACACTAACCTTTTCTATACAAGTAAGATTAAAAAATTCTTCAAATCACATATCCAATTATAGAATTTGGTGTTTGCTAGCTTCAAAAAGTCTTGAAATAGTGTTTTCTATGTTGAAACCCATGATTTCTGTCAGAATAATAGAAAGCACAATAGACCAAAAGTAGAGAATGGATGAAATGGGCCCCAAAGTTGCTTTTTGACCATTTTTGGGTGATATCACATAGTGTGTACACACTATAAAGTGTGTACACACTATAGTGTGTATGCACTATGTCAAAACACATCACTCTCTATCCTCCCTACTCTCTCTCCTCTCCCATCCACTACTCTCTCTCTTACTCTCCCTCTCCCATCACCTACACTCTCTCACTCTCCCTCTCCTACTCCCTCTCCCATCACTTACTCCCTCCCATCCCCTACTCTCTCTCTCTCACTCTCCCTATCCCATCACCTACTCTCTCTCACTCTCCCTCTGATACTCCCTCTCCCATCACCTACTCTCTCCCATCTCTTACTCTCTCTCTCCCCTCTCCCATCCCCTACTCTCTCTCTCTCCCCTCTCCCATCCCCTACTCTATCTCTCTCACTCTCCCTCTCCCATCCTCTACTCTTTAGATATCTCACACACACTCTCATCCTCCCTCTCCCACTTCCTACTATCTCTCTCTCTCCCCCATCCCCCTACTCTCTCACACACTCTCTCCCATCCTTTCACTCTATCTCTCCCATCTTGTACTCTCTCTCTGCCACCCCCTACTCTCTCTCACATTCTCACACTCTCTTTCATCCCTTACTCTCTCTCTTTCATAGACACACACACACACACATTCCCATCCCCCTCTCTCTTCTCTCCCATCCCCTACTCTCTAGATTTGTCACACACACTCTCATCCCCTTCTCTCTATCTCCCTCTCCCTACTCTCTCTCACACTCTCTCCCATCCCCTATACTCTCTCACACTCTCTCCCACCCCCTACTCTCACTCTCTCTCTCCCATCTTGTTCTCTCTCTCTGCCACCTCCTACTCTCTCACACACTCTCTCCCATCCCCTACTCTCTCTTACACACACTCCCATCCCCCCTCTCTCCCTCTCCCACTCCCTCTCCCACCACCTAGTCTCTCTCTCCCATCTGCTACTCTCTCTCTCTCTCTCTCTCTCTCTCTCTCTCTCTCTCTCTCTCTCTCTTCTCTCTGGCTACTCTTTCTCCCCTCTCCCATCTCCTAAACTCTCTCTTTTATAGATATGCACTCCCATCCTCCTCTCTCTCTCCTCTCCCATCCCCTACTCTCTAGATCTCTCACACACACTCTCATCCCCCCTCTCTCTCCCCCTCTCCCACTCCCTCTCCCACTGCCTACTATCTCTCTCTGAAGTTCTATCTCTCCCTCTCTACTCTCCCTCTCTCCCATCCCCTACTCTTACTCTCTCTCTCCCATCCCCAACCCTCTCTCACACTCTCTCCCATTCCCTACTCTCTCTCACACTCTCTCCCATCCTTTCACTCTACCTCTCCCATCCTATACTCTCTCTCTACCACCCCCTACTCTATCTCTCACTCTCTCCCATCCTTTCACTCTATCTCTCCCATCTTGTACTCTCTCTCTACCACCCCCTACTCTCTCTCTCTCTCTCTCTCTCTCTCTCTCTCTCTCTCTCTCTCTCTCTCTCTCCCATCCTTTCACTCTATCTCTCCCATCTCATACTCTCTCTCTTTCTGCCACCCCCTACTCTCTCTCACACTCTCACACTCTCTCCCATCCCCTACTCTCTCTCTTTCATAGACACACACACACACACACACACACACACTCCCATCCCCCCTCTCTCTCTCTTCTCTCCCATCCCCCTCTCCCTATCTCCCTCTCCCTACTCTCTCTCACACTCTCTTCCATCCCTTTCCCTCACACTCTCTCCCATCCTTCACTCTCACTCTCTCCCTCTCCCACCACCTACTCTCTATCCTCCACCCCCTACTCTCTCTCTTTCATAGACACACACATTCTTATCCCCCCACTCTCTTTTGTCCCATCCCCTACTCTCTAGATCTTTCACACACACTCCCATCCCCCTATCTCTCTCCCTCTCCCTCTCCCACTGCCTCTCCTACCACCTACTATCTCTCTCTCTCAAGTTCTCTCTCTCTCTCTCTCTCTCTCTCTCTCTCTCTCTCTCTCTCTCTCTCTCTCTCCCATCCCTTACTCTCACTCTCTCTCCCCCATCCCCTACTCTCTCTCACACTCTCCCATACCCTACTCTCACTCTCTCTCTCCCATTTCGTACGAGCTCTCTCTGCCACCACCTACTCCCTCTTACACTCTCACACTCTCTCCCATCCCCTAATATGTCTCTCTTACACACATTCCCATTCCCCCTCTCTCTCCCTCTCCCACCACCTACTCTCTCTCCCCAACCCCCTACTCTCTCTCTTTCATAGACACACACACTCCCATCCCCCCTCTCTCTCCTCTGCCATCCCCTATTCTCTAGATTTTTCACACACACTCAAATCCCCCCTCTCTCTCCCTCTCTTACTCACTCTTGCACTGCCTACTATCTCTCTCTCAAGTACTCTCTCTCCCTCTCTATTTTCTCTCTCCCATCCCCTACTCTCACTCTTTCTCTTCAATCCCCTACTCTCTCACACACTATCTCCCATCCCCTACTCTCTCTCTCTCCCCCTTATCCTGTATGAGCTCTCTCTACCACCCTTTACTCTCTCTCAAACTTTCACACTCTCTCCCATCCCCTACTCTATCTCTCTTACACACATTCTCATTCCCCCTCTCTCTCTCTCTCACTCCCTCTCCCACTACCTACTCTCTCCCATCTCCTACTCTATCTCTCTTACACACTCCCATTCCCCCTCTCTCTCCCTCCCACTCCCTCTCCCACTACCTACTATCTCTCTCTCTCACTCTCTCCCTCCCTACTCTCTCTCTCTCCCATCCCCTACTCTCACTCTCTCTCTGCCACCCCTACTCTCTCTCACTCTCTCCCACATCCCTTACTCTATCTCTCTTACACACCCACCCATCCCCCCTCTCTCTCCCTCTCCCACTCCCTCTCCTATTGCCTACTCTCTTTCTCTCCCATCCCCTACTCTCTCTATCTCTCTCTTCCCTCTCCCATTCCCTACTCTCTCTCTTTCACACACACACCCATCCCCCCTCTCTCCTCTCCCATCCCCTAATTTTTCTCTCACTCACTCTCCCTCGCCCACTCCTTCTCCCACCACTTACTCTCTCTCTCACTCTTACTCTCACTCTCTCTCTCTCTCACTCTCACTCTCTCCATCTCTACTCTCTCTGCTACCTCCTACTCTCTCTCACATTTTCATACTCTTTCCTATCCCCTACTCTCTCTCTTTCTCTTACACACATTTCTATCCCCCCTCTCTCTCCCTCTCCCACTCCCTCTCCCATCGCCTACTCTCTCTCCCATCCCCTACTCTCCCATCTTGTACTCTATCTTCCACCCCTACTCTCTCTCACACTTCCTCTCTCTCCCATCCCATACTCTCTCTACAACCCCTACTCTTTCTCACTTCCTCTCTCCCATCCCATCCCTCTCTACCACCCCTACTCTTTCTCACTTCCTCTCTCCCATCTTGTACTCTCTCTGCCACCCGTACTCTTTCTCACTTCCTCTCTCTCTCATCCCCTACTCTCTCCCCTCTCCCATCCCCTACTTTTTCTCTATCTCTCTCTCTCTCTCACACACATGCATATCCATTCCCCCCCCCCCCCATCCACTCTCTCTTTCTCTTGATTTGCATCGCACATGTGCTATTTAGACCAAAATTCAAATGCTTTTAATAGTGTGTGCATGTTATAGGATATACATGCTATTGAAAGCTTTGCATTTAAACCAAGTCTAAGACTTGGTTTTTCCTTGGAGATCTAACCCAAAGGTTTGGAGTTTATGAATAGGTCTGAGATGTGTTTTCTAGAAAACATACAAAAAATGATTGATTTTTCTTGTGTACTCTCCTTCAAGATTCCTCATGGTTGGGCATCAATAAGATTAGGTTACATGACATTCTAGGTCTTTATGTTAGCTATATAACCATATAATTTATTTTTAATTTGAATTATTTCAAGCCTTTCATCTATAATTTATTTTGAATGTATGTTCATTTTTTGTCAAAAACCATTGTGTACTAATTGGGCTATAGATTTTAGCTCATTCATCGAATTTTGCAACAACTTAGTTTTTTAGAAACTAGACTCCATTCTACAAACTTTGAAAAAAAAATGTTTTGATTTTAGATTAGTTTTCAATTATTTCTAGGGTGAGCACATAAATATTTCACGTTTTTGGGATGTGTCTAGTTAAAAAATTTATTTTAAAAAAATACACATTATAAAATTACCTGAAAAAATTGGGATAAACTACATAGTGTTAAGTAACTTTTGACTAGAGAGATTAAAGAATTTCAAAAAAAAAGTTAAAATTTTAGGGGGGCCACAGTTTGTACTGTGTTATGTTTATTTGGAATATATAGTAACACATTTTGTGGCCCCCTTTTTTTAGGACCTAAAATTAAACCATTTTGGAAAAAAATTAGTAGTTTAGAAACTAGATTCAAAGGACTACTACTTTTTTTTTGTCGTATCTTAAAATTTTGAGCATAACTATCTTCAAATTCTTGTTGAAGTTTAGAAATTGTTGATTTTAGGAAAAAGGTGTCCACTTATACCCCCCTTTTGGCACCACAACTTGGTGAACTTACCCAGCATGAATGTTGATGATACTACATTTAGGGGAGTATCTTAAGCATTAGATAATATTGATATGTTGCATTCATGACTATGTTTGTCATTGATGTCAACATAGTAGTAAGTCTATGTAGACTGACAAAGTAACAAACTTAGATATTATTTGTATAGACAATGTTTTAATTGTCTAGTGATGCATGGATAAGAACATGTTCTATAATATGTCCTAATGTTAAGGCTCAACATGCAATATGCAAGTCAAAGACATACAAAAGTTGTACCTAATTTATAGTAAGCATTATAAAGACAATTAGGAAGTCATTTCTAATGTTTACATTTTATTATTTGATAGTGATATAATATTGTGATTTGTGATTAGCCAATGAGTAAGAATAGTCTAATGGTGATGTCAGCAAGTGTGTAGGTCTCGAAGCCACACATGTGAATTTTTGTATATACTATGATTCGATGGTGCTATTGTAATTGTAAATTAATTAATTATCTTATTATAATCAATTTTGAATGCATTAAGGCCAACTTGTGAATTATTTTGAAGATATGATATAAAGGAAAGATTGTTTCCTTGCTTTTAATGTATTGTGATCATTGTATGAAGTGTGAAGTTTGAAAAGGACCAAATTTTTTACTGAATGCGAGTAAGCTATCTAAGAGATTATTGAATGTGATTTTTTTTATTTGGTTATAAGATATGAAGGAGTAGAAGTCTGGTTGATATGACAGAGATATAGGAAGGAAGTACTATTCATTTATATCATTCTAAAAGGAATAATACATAGATCTTTTGGATAGTGGGGTCATTGTTCTTACCCTAAAGTTGTCTAGTTAGTGGGTCCATCTATCTTCTACAACTCCTAATAGGGTTGGCACAAATCTTAATAAGGTTGGAATCTCATAATAGGGATTCAAAGTCTCTTAATAGGGATTGATATGTATTAAATCTATTTATAGACTCCTAACAGGGTCCATCCTCTACTAATTAAATTTTGTATTAGTACCTCATCTTATGGGTACCATCCCCACTAGGGTTTTTCCCTCTGATCATGAAATTCCCTAGTTAACATCTCTAGTGATATTGTGCATGAGTATCTTGTTGTGGTTTCTGATTGTATTTCTCATATAGTTAAAGTTTAATAATGTTGATAATTATGTTTTTAGTTGGATAATTGATTCACCCACCTAAAGGAGATGAGAAAACCTAAAGGAGATGAACTAGACGATGAAGATGGGATCATAAATTTAAAAACTAATACTATTTCTAAGGGGATGGTGGAATTGGAAGATATCTTTGATCATGATAATTTGGCGCATAATAAAAGGGCCAACGAAGAAAAGGGAGTCAAAGAATGTGACTCATATAACCTAGTCATAGAAGACAACCCTAAGATGGTGAAAATTGGAAAAACATGTAATTCCTAGGAAAGAGAAAATATGCTCCTATTACTAATTGGTGTGTGTGTGTGTGTGTGTGTGTGTGTGTGTGTGTGTGTGTGTGTGTGTGTGTGTGTGTGTGTGTGTGTGGAGTTATGAAAATATTGAGACATGACATCTTGACATCATCACACATAACTTTTCTTTGAAGCATGATGCTAAGCCTTTTCACCAAAGATAGAGACTAGTAAAAAATCTTATTGAACCCTTGATAATAAAAGAAGTCCAAAAGCTTCTAGATGCCAAGATTATTTTTCCTATTTGACACTCTACATTGGTTGCCAACTTTGTACAAGTAAGAAAAAAAACTAGAGAAATCTACCTTTGCATAGACTTCCAAAATTTGAATCAAGCATCCCAAAAAGATAACTAACCTTTGCCTTCACTTGATGAAGTATTTGAGATTGTAAATGGGTCAAATATTATGTCTTTTCTAGATGGATACTAAGGATAGAACCAAGTGATGGTAGAAAAGGAAGACAGATTAAAGACAACATTCAACACCAAATAGGAAATATTTTCTTACAAAAGGATGCCCTTTAGATTAATCAATGTTGGAGCCACATTTTAAAGAGAAATGGATGAGACATTCAAGGGATTGGTAAAAAAATGTATAGTTATTTATATGGATGACCTCAAAGCCTTTTCAAATGAGAGGACTACCCACATTGCTGACCTAAAACAAGTTTTCAATCAATGTTGGAAAATATAACATTCATTATGAATGTCCTCCCACCAATTGAAAGTGGATCATTTTATGACTTTCACTTTGAATGGCCTCCATCAAGATATTCTTCAATTAAAGATATTAAATTCATTTTATGATTTTCCATTATTGATTAAACTATTTAATGTCACATTACATAATAGGATTTGTACCTTTTATTCATTATCTAAGATAAATAAAGTAACCTATTATCTAATTGATTGATTTCATTATATATCATATATTTATTAATTGTAAATAAATTGGTTCCAGATATACTATAACTTATATAGTTACCCTTACCTTTATTAGGAATATGGAACTTGATGTCTTTAATATTATCGAGCCCATTGACTTGGTATTCTCCTAATTTACGTATCCTCCCCTTGATGTATGTGGGATCAATATCGATAACAGAATTGTCCCCTTTAAAGTATACATGCACATAACATTACTGTCATGTCAATGTGGAGGATTTAGTCCCCTTTCTAGCCTTATCCAGTCAGCACAATGTACAATGAATCTTCCCTTTATGCATGAGTTGATTCCTTCTCTTCCTGATTTGGTATCCACTATTTTACTTTTGGTCTTGACGATACTTTGACTCTTGCCTTTTCCTTCACATGTATTCTTCCAAAGAACTGTTCATGCCCTTCCTCATTTAACCCAACCTTTATTATGCCATAGGCGTTCCCTATTTGAATGTGAGGAGCCAAATTCTCCATCTGACAGTCAGCAATCATGGAGAGACAATGATGACCATAGCAATAATCTTAACCATTCAGCTAATTTTTTCCATCAACAGTTGAAAGTGTTTAAAAATCCTCGAAGACCATCCATTACATTTGGGGCATCTGTTGCATGGTGAACAGTCATTCAGTTGTCCCATCATTAATTTGGCCCCATGTTGTATTGTCAACAATTATTTTCTTGGCCAATTTGGATTGTGTGGATGGTGGTTCAGGCAAGCCACTACATCGGAGGGTGAGACATAGTAACTAAAGGCAAGGGTGGAGTGACAGTGGATCTGTTGGTTGTGGCAAACATCGAGTGAGCATTTGTATTATATTTTCCCCCTACTTTGCAGCATTCCAAGTCATGTCTTTGGTTGCAGTTGTGGGAGTTGCCCTTCGAATACCTACTAGATAGATCTTGGACTAATCATCTTGAAGGGCCTTGATGGCTCCTAGGTAGGGAAGAAACCACAAGATTCATTTTCCCTTCTTTTAGTGAATAAATTTTGCAACCTTTTTCCTCTTGAGCATTAGCCAGAATCAAATTGAGGATGGAGGTAGTGAGAGATGGGGTAGCTTATAAAGGATGAGAAAATGTATGCCACACCCACATTTACTTTGCAGTTGATGGTTAAAGATGTCTATGAGATACATTCTCACACAAGACAATTATTAAGTGTATTCAATTAGGTCACCTATTTTTTATGCTTTACAGTTGAAAAGTTTGCTCCTTTTGTATTAGATTTTAGCATTAAAGAATTCAATAATTATTCAAATTGTAGTAATTGAGAAATCACATTAATTTGATTACAAATGTATGAATATCTAATTTATATAACAATCTAAATTTATAAATGATTAGAAAATTATTTTATTGTTTAATCTTGAAGTTGAGAGCTTGAAATTGATTGTATAAGAGTTTTAGCTAAAAGCATAAAGTTGGTTGTATTGATATTATTGATAAATAAAATATACTTGTATTATGATTGAATAACTAAAATATCATTTTCCATTTTGTTTGAACTCTCAATTCAACTCAATCTTAACTTTCCAACATATGAAAATATGAAAAAGTGGAGCACAATAGTGGATGATAACTTATGGGCAGTGTTTGTGATGGATAGAAACCTCCACTTTATAAGCATCGATAGACATGAACCAAATTATTTATTGTTGGCTTTCTTTGATAAAGATCCAGATAATAATGCTTCTCAATTTGTACTTACATCCATTCTATGGAATAAAGTTGCATGTATCTCCAAAAGCTATCCATCTATAAATTTTAAATTTGAAAAGAACCCATAATTTCCCTGATTCTACACAAAGAAGAAATAACAAAATGTCTATTCACTATTTATGCATTTATAGTGTGATGAGTTTAGAAGCACAACTATAGATTTTAAAGAGTTTGAATTAATTAAAATATAATATAGAGGTGTAATAAAGGAGAGAGAGGGGATAGGATAGAGAGAGAAGGGTATAGGAAGAAAGAAGGTATATGATGGAGAGAAAGAGGGTCAAGGATAGGAAGAGGGGGAGAGGATAAGATGGAAAGAGAGAGAGGGGGGATAATATGGAGAGAGAGAGAGGGGGGGGCATAAGATGTAGAGAGAGGATAGGATGGAGAGACAGACAAATGGAAAGAGATAGTAGAGAGAGAGAGAGAGAGAGAGAGAGAGAGAGAGAGAATAGCATGGAGAGTCTTTGTGTGTGTGTGTGTGTGTGTGTGTGTGTGTGTGTGTGTGTGTGTGTGTGTGTGTGTGTGTGTGTGTGCGTGTGCGTGCGTGCGTGCGTGTGTGCGTGTGTGAGAGAGAGAGAGAGATATATATATATATGTATATATATATATATATATATATATATATGTATATATATATATATATATATATATATATATATATATGTATATATATATATATATATATATATATATATATATATATATATATATTGATGGAGAGAAAGAGAGAGTGATTGATGGAGAAAAGGAGAGAGTGATTGTTGGAGACAGTAGGGGATAAGATGAATTGAAAGGGGTAGGAAGCTTTCTCAGGGATATGATGGAGAGAAAGATAGTATGAGATAGGAAGAGAGAGATGCTTAGATATGATAGAGAGAGTGTGGGAGAGAATGACATAGGAAGAGAGAGGGATAGATAGGATGGAGAGAGAGTGCTCCAAGAGAGAATGGGATAGGAAGAGAGAGAAGGCAAGACATGTTTTATACAAGACCAAAAATGGACTTTTCTTTTACTGGACTCAAATGACTAGTACGCCCTCAATGGATACTCTGCTTTAGTAGAAAACATTTTATGCAATGATTTAGATATCTAATTTGGATTGTGTTGGTGGAAAACACATCTGATGGCTTATTAACTCCACTGATTTTGATGGCAATAGGGTCATCCAACCATTTTTATATTAGAAGCAGCCCCATTCATAGGAAGACTCTTCACCTACAACTACCATGGATCTCATAGATGATATTGTCTGAATTACTATCTATCTCAACTAAACTATTCCCTCCAAAATTAGGAGTGTTGGCAAACATGGTGGAGAGTGTCAAAGCAAGGAGGTTAGCATCGTGTTTCAAACCCATGACGTGTAGGTCTTCTTACCTTCACTATTTATTTGGACTTTTTTCCTTGTTTTTGTTCTCAGTAAGGACTTGTTGGGATGTTGTGTAAAACTTGCAAGTGTTAGAAAGAAAATAATTGCTAGCAAACAAATGTAACAGTAAGTGAGAAAAATGGCACTGAAGCAAGGCTAGGAAAACTTGGAATGTGGTAGTTACAATGCCGCAAGCATTAACGCCTTCACTCTAGCAAAAAAGTTATGTTGCTAAAGACACAAAAAATAGTCGAGAGACATGGTGAACATTTAAGAAGATGTCAAGTACGACATCAAAAATGATGGCAGGGAGCTCAATATTAATATTGTCATTAGTCATTCAATTGTTCTTATTATTATTTTTTAGACTGTGAAATGAAGTGTGTTAATCAGTGTCACCATTGGTGAATGCATTGATGAGCCCTATGAATTGAATCGGATTTTTCTGGGTTCAGTCACTCTCAATATTTTTTGTGTGCCTCTGCTGATAATGAAGTGGTGGGTTTCTTATCTTATAATATCTTTGATGCAGCTATCCTCCCTAAAAATTACACCATTGACTAAATTTCAAACAAAAGTGAAAATACATAACAACTGGTATTACTAACATAACAAATGCATGCTACAGTCTTTAGACAAACCAATTTCCCTTTCTGATGTAGAGAAACTTAAAGGTTTACCATGTTCAAATCTAGATGAACAACTTCAATCAGGAATACTCTTATGTGCTAACCAAAAGGTCATGCTTTGTGCAAACTTATGGGTCGAAATTGGACTTTTCAATGGTGCACTTGGACAAGTCAAAAAAATTGTATATAATGCTGGTGAAAAGCCACCTCAACTCCCTATATTTGTAATTGTTGAATTTCAAAACTACATTAGACCACCCTAGGACCATAACAACCCAAAAAATATTTTGGTTCTACCAATAAGTCATGGCATTCATAGGCAAATACCTTTTAAAAAGGCATGGGCCCTAATAAGGACTTACACTATAAAGAGCGATAAATGACATTGGCAACACTGACCACCAAAGGGCTAACATTCACATCAATATCAAGAGTACATGAACTTGCAGACCTCCTCATTCAACCCACATTCACATTTGGAAGATATGCACGAATGCAACAAAACCCATTTGTTGCACGAAGGAAAAAAGAGGAGATGCGCCTTCAAACATTATCAAATACAAGTCCTCCAACAATATCGAATTTGGAACAACTACTATAGGTTACGCTTGAATTATTTTTTAGATACATAAAAAAAAAAATTAGAGTTTTTAAATTCAAAGCTGAATAAAATTTTGTAATCTACACAGGTTCAAATGACATTGCATGCACACAAATAAATGGACCAAACACTAGATGAACTGGGAAATCAAAGCAACTTGTTCACAAATTCACAAGACTTGAAAAAAACAATGGTGCTCTTGTTTGGCATGGAAGAGGATTGCATATTAATTTTTTCTCCTTTCACTCTCTCACCTATTTATCAAGGTGCTTGTTGATTACCAAACATATTGTATTAAATGTGAAGAACACATAAAATGTCTCATTTGTGTTAGTTAAGAACAAATTTTACACCCAAATGAGGTGTACCTATTTCACACTAAGGTACAATTGCTAGTTAATATGTCAATTCTATGGTCATGGGTTGTGACTACACAAACCGTGACTCATTAGTCATTACTAAGCATGTTATTATTTATATAATATGATAATTATATTTTCTCATATTTCAAAAATGGATTTTTATCAAAGGTAATCTAATATTATTATTATTATTTATAAGTATTTTGTATTATTAAGTATTGATAATAATTCAATATGATTGACTATAAATGGTCAATATATAAATTATGAAAACAAGATTTGTATGTACATTATCCATATGTTATTATAGTATTATGGCATTTCCATTTGTTGTTCATTGAATTTTTCCTCCCTTTTTCTTGAACTTTTACTCAATTTTTGATGCATATTTGAAATCACTAGACAATGTTTATATATTTAGGTAATCTATTTCAAAATATATTTATGAAGACCACTCTTATACTTTGGAAGTCGATAATTTTCTAATTCTTTGACGCAAAGATTTGTAGAGGGAGCATGAAATATGTTTGTGTAGTCCTGAAGTGATTGGTCCTTCTTCTTTTGAAGTAATTTACATTGTATATATTTTTGTTCATAGGTATTCTCAGGGTAATATTCTTTTTTCATATTCTCTACAAATTCTTCCAATGTGGGATTTCAATCAAATAGCATATAAAATCCATGTCCATCATGAGATTCTTGGGTTTCTTCAATTGTTGAGTGTACCTCCCATGCCAACTTCACATGATTCTCAGCTTTGAGGAGGGCAAAGATTATCTTTTCTATATCTAAGAAATTATTAACACAAAAGTACTCCAATTCGGACAACTAGTCATCAATGGCATCTGCATCAATTTTCCCTTGAAAAGTTGGAATATCAAAATTTACCTCCACCTTGAATGTAGTTCAAGCCTGCCAAATTTTTAATTGCTTGGACTAGCTTGTGACTCTCATTTTTCAAGAATTCATGAAAATTGTTGCATCATTTCTTCACTTTTTTAATTTAAAGCCTCTTCCACTAGTATTTTGAAGGATTCATCCATCTCCTTAGGTGGTTGTTTGGTCATCTATGAGCATGTGTGTCTCAAAGGAAGATAATCAGAGAGATCTCTCATGGCCAATCCCTACATTCCATAAGATAAATGTGTATGATGGGACATACAAAAGCAAATAAGATTGGATACCCCTGGTCTAAATTAGGAATTCAATTTACAATACTTGTTATAGAACCTTTGATAATATGACCTAATTGAAAACAATTAGAATACAACAATACATGCTTTTGCAAGCCCAAAAGTGATTGATTCCATTCAAAAATAGAATTTATAAAAGTTTGATGGATCGCAAGGGTCACCATTATCCCTTGGAAATGAAAATGAAAGTTCACAAGCTAGCTTCGTTGGTCTAGTGATGAGTTCCGTAATGGCCTCTCTTTGAATCAGTAGAATATTTGGTGGTCTCCCCTATATGCCATTTAGGGTACTCCCCTTGCCAAGACTCAAGGTGCTAGTGCTCTACATTTTTTCAAATGAGGCATCAAAACTCCTAAAGATCTTTTCTCTAGGGTTTCCATGAGTTTTAGATCCTGGGAAGATATGCAAGTCCAGTACTATCTTGTCCATTTAGATCAATAGAATTTAGACTTATTGCTCTCTTCAATTCTAGTATACTTAATTCAAAAAGTGGGTATTCAGTATATTAGACCTTGGTGGCATGATTGGAAGTGGTATCCTACCACTCCTTTAACCAATTACAAACCAAGTTTGGGTTATTGATGGCTTTCTCCCCATCTATCGATGGTGGATATGCTTAGTCAGAAATGGCATTTTCTATCTTCTATTTCTCAATGGAGAAAGCACTTTGACACTATTTGGAGTGTTATTACAGAGCCCAAGATTGCCTATTTTGCTTGGTGTCTGGCTTTTCAAGGTCTTCCCCTCAGGCCTCAGCTCAAGCATATTGGGGTTTAAAATCCTAGATGCAATTTTTGTGGACAACCAAAGTCTTTCTTGCATATTTTATGGTTTTGTAGACATGCTCAAAATTACTAGCACTAGATTCATCACTTCTTTAAGCCTTTTAGGCCTGAACCCTTTTCTTGGCACATGGCTATCTTGGGTGATTTTGTTCACTCTGTGGAAAGATAGAAATGCTATTCTTTTCACTCATATTTATCTTGATATTAAAATTGGTATGTACACTAAGGCATGCATTTGTAATAATGTAATATGCAGATTCAATTTCAAGCTAACAAAGTGACCTTGGAGGTGGCTCACCTGCAAGAGCTACCGAACCACAAGGGCAATGCCCCTTGCACTAGTGCTAGAGTTCCTCCAAATGCCTCAATTGATACCTTGACATCTCAAGGTTTCCATCCACAATGCCACTCCTTAGGCTACCACTTGCACACCCCATGCTCCCAAGCTTCCTTCCACCACTCTCCCAGTAGTGGTGATGGTGGATGGAGGCACCGTTTGGCTTCCCTACCCCATGGTGGCACTAGTTGGTCCCCAGCTCTTCCTCTTGGTGCTCAGTGGATTCTCTCTAGGAAATGGCCTCGCCTAGACCTGGCAATTTTTCCTCTGTGACAAGAGTTAAAAGATGTTGAATAGGCTATTGATCCTATTGCTATTGCTACTAATGATAGTTGGACTATTCCTTGTCCACCCCCCAATCCCAAAGATGATTGGGGTTTTCATGATCGTGATGAGCCACCACCCTTAGCAAGCACTGCTTTAGTCGCTTGAGATTGCTTTATAATATTTTTAATGAACAGTGTTTGATTTTGGCTTCGACTATGTGAACTCTCGTATGGTGATCTTGTATCCCTCAGCCCTTTTTTGTGAATTGTATTCTTAGTATATTAATTATTAATAGAAAAGGACTATTCATCAAAAAAAAGGTTCACAAACTAAATAATTACAAAATAAACTCTAATAACTATAAAAACTACCAAAAATCTATATTAAAAATTTTGTCTACTTGTAGAAGTCATTACTTTGTACTAGTAGGTCAAAATTATGAACCGTCAAAATTTTCGAATAGATCTTCTAAAGTTATAGACTTGGTGCCTGAAGGTTTACACATAACTACTACTCCTTGATATCATTGAAGCCTAGAATTTCCATAGAGGCCTCCAATAATGTGAAATTCTAAAACATAGAAAATAAAGAAAAATATTAAATTTTGATATTTTCCTTTTTTTCTTATGCAAAATTCTTAGCATCTTCCTAGACTATGTTTTGATCATTTCATTCTCCTTGAGAGGAAATGGGCTTCATTTCATCCACACTTTGGATTAGATGTGGAAAGTGAAGTTGGATTTGTTCACATGTAGGACACTTTCCCTATTGGACAAATTATCCTGCTCTTACTACATGGTACAAATAGATATTTTTCTTCCTAAAATTCTTCATGACAACCTCCATAATTTGATCACTCTCGAGTCGATTAATAGCTTCTAGATTCAACTCTGTATGATTTATTTCTTTAGCAACATCTATAATATCTAGTAAAGGAGGTAAATATGGCTTCGACAGTTCTATATTGAAGATTAGGTAACTCCCACAAATGGAGGCAAGTTGAGTTCAAATGCATTTTCACAAGCTTTCTTTATAATCTTATAGGGACCATAGAGAAGAGGGTGAAGTTTCCTATGAGGGTCTCATAATTATTCCTTTTGGAATGCAACCATACCATATCCCCAACCAAAAAAATGTGAGGATTTTGGTGCTCATCATGTCTCTATTTATAATTCTTAGTGGCATGCTCTAAAAAAATTTGAACTTGCTACCACAATGAGAAATTCTATCAATGAACTTCATTGCTTTTTCCTTCTCCTTATCCAAGCATGGTACCAAGTTAAGTTTTGTAATAAGGAAAGAAATAGTTATTGGTGCTAAGGCCTAATATCACAAAAAAACTTCAAATTGGCTATGGCTAGTTGAACTATGAATTGTCCTTTTGTAGCTATGTTGTACATATGCAAGGATCTCATCCCATGTATGATGATGTTTTGAGTGATACATATGTAGCTTTTGAATAATCATTCAATGAACAACCTTTGTTTGACCATTTGTTTGAGGGTGGAATAAAATAGACTTTCTTAGTTTTGTGTCCATCATTGTCGATAATGAAGACCAAAATTTACAAATAAACCAACTATCTCTATCTGAAATAATACTTTTTGGTATGCCAAAAGGAACCCAAACATGGTCAAAAATTTGTTTTTTAGTTTCTTCTATAGAGATTGACTCTCTAGTTAGGTTTATGATGTAATTTAAGCTAGGAGAATCCCAAAAGGGGATGTCCTAGCCCCCAAAAAATAACCACACAATGGAAACACAACAACAAAGAAATAATAATGCAAGATCTGATACCAAATCATAACTCTTTATTCATGAATATCTAATTACATGCAATATACCTATTTGTAAGGCCTTCTACATTAGGGCCAAATAAAAACAAAATTTACAATATCATTTCTACAAGATCCCACAAGATCCAACTTACAATCTCAATCCCAACTTGTCTAGATCCACAACTAGATAACAACACCAAGAATAATCCACACTTGTACCCTCAAGTCCACAAAGTAATCAGGTTATGAAGCCATAGCTACTAACATACATAAAGACTCTACGAGACTACCTAATTATTCACAACTAAGCCACAGGTTAGCCCAGTCCATTAAAACTAAATTAAATCACCTATATTAAATATATGTTGAGCCACAAGTTGGCTACAACATAAATTAAGTACCCATACATAAATTAAATTCCAAAAGTTGGCTTGCAAACAACTCGACACCAATAGGAACAAAGGCCAAGTTGAGTGCCAAAGGAAACCAATTCAAGCACTAGTAATTTCACAAGCACTGCCAAGCTCTCAGTGCAAGTCGAGCTTCAAGACCATGTTGAGCTACATAGTGTATTTTGAATACCAGTATCTATTGAGCTCTTTAGCAACCAAGCCCCTTCAATGATCAAGCACCACGACCAACACTACTTTCAATAGTGATTGAACACCACTCCTCTAGTGGTTGAGTCCACAACTCCAAAGCCAAATACCCTCAACATGCAAGATTGCACACAAGCCCAAGATGATTCTACATCAATTTAGGGTTTCCCATACATTTTTTTCTTCTACAAATGTTTGTTATAATGTGTCCAACTTTACAATAATGATAACATGTATGTTTATCATTTGACTTGTACTCAGTTTCTCTCCACTCTTGGACAATTCTCCTTCTTTGGTAGATGATTAATGTCTAGGATGTCCTAATCCAAAGGTGTCATTCTATGTTCTTGGTGATCTCATTAGTTCTTCAAAATATCTTATTGCTTCACTGGGCTTATTAATTCTTTCCATGAGTTCCTTCTCAGAACTTAATTCATTTCTTAGTTGGTCACTTTGTGATCTTGGATTTTCTATCTCCATGTCTTTCCTATTTGGTTCCTGATTTATAGGTATTTATTGATTCATCATTTCTAACTGAGTGTGTGGGGGGCTTCAAGTACATTATATGATCTTTCTTTAAGACTAAAAGTCATTTGTCTTTTTTCTTCTTCAACTTTATTCTTTTGTTCATTCACCTCACATAACCTTACATAGTGAATTTCATGTTCTCTCATCAAAACCTTGACTTCTCCATTTAAGGTATTGTTCTTCTCTAGTAGATCTACTATTTCTGCATCACTTTCACTAGAACTTCCATTGTCAAATAGTTCTTTGGTGTTTGATTTCTTGTATAAAGTGTCATTTTATTGAAAGGCCATATCTTTTCTTTTCTTGAAGGAATTTCTTAAATCCTCTCTTACTATCTCAAGTTGTTATAGTATGAGGTGGATTTCAATCATCTTATTTTCAACAATCTTTCCCACTTTTTAAGCCACCATCTCCAAAAACTAAACTCTTGAGCTATTAAACTTCTTCCAAGAAAATTATTCTTTGATACCAATTGTTTGATTTTTATTGGGAAGGTGAAATACTAAGAGAGGGGGTGATCAAAACATGGTCCATGATGATCCAAGGGAGGAAAATGAAAGTGAAATTGGGAAAATACCAAAAATCTATTTTTCTAGTATTTTCTATTATTCAGTATTTTGCATTTTCAAAGGCCTTCGGAGAAGTTTTGGGCCCTAAAATCTTTCAAGAGTTATGTCTCTTACAATTTGTAGATAGAAAAATTTATTACCTTTCTAACAGTGTAAGCAACATATATTTTGAAGCTATGTGCTCAAAGTTATGACTTCTACAAGTAGACAAAAAGTTTTAAACAATTTCAAACTAGTTTTTATAGTTTTATTATCAATAATGTATTAAATATTATGTGAAATATTAATTTATATTAGAAGGGATGTTGGTGGCCCTCCAAATTCATCAAACATTGTATAAACTTGATTTTTGAATGAAATGAACCAATTTTGAATGAAATGAAATGAATTGGGCTAGCACTATATATAGTTTTTTCTCTCATGGGATAGCAAATATGGAGTATGATTATGTATTAGACTACTTTAGCCATAGATTATTGGAATTATTTCTAAGTTATTCTTAAATATATCTATTGTTACTTCATCTCTCTTTTGCACACATAAGAATGTATGCTAAATCTCACAATGGATAATGCTGATAAATTGTTAAATCTCATTTATGGGTAACACATTCCAAACACATATATGCTATATATGGGTAATGCATAACAACTTGATAACTCCTAATATAAGTAGTGCATTCAAGCACAACATGATAAGTCCCATAAATGGGTAACACATTTTTATAGGACCATGCCATGGTGATATAAAGGCAGTTGATCTATGGATGGAACTTTGGTGGGTTGACTAGTGAGTTACCACCCCATTAGACTATTCAACGCCATATTTTATGATAGCTCTTTTGGTGATTCATAGTAGGGTGGGTAATCTACTAGGAAAGGTAATCACTTTAATCTCTCTTATCTCTCTTTTTTATTTCATGCTAGTAGAGATAGATCTTAAAGCTATGTTATTAATGATGTTTCTCTTTTATTTATTATGTCATCATTTATGATCTTGTAATTGATTTCCAAATATGATATAGTGTTATCCCCAACTAATAATGTTGTTAATGTATTTGAAAGAGTCATATAAGTTGTTATGTTGTCATTTATGTCAAACCTTAATTGGTGAGACATTATAACAATTTAGTAGAGTTACATACCATTTGATTGATGAAGAGGATTAGAAGAAATTATGATAGTTATGTAAGTGATGATAAGTTTATGGTATTTTGATGAAAGGGATAATGATAGCTAGGGCCAAAGGCTCACCTAGTTACCATACAACCTTGCTGAGTTAACACAATGAAAGAAAAATAACCAAGAGACAACACTAGAAAGAGAGAGAGAGAGAGAGAGAGAGAGAGAGAGAGAGAGAGAGAGAGAGAGAGAGAGAGAGAGAGAGAGAGAGAGAGAGAGAGAGAGAGAGCAATAGATATTTATTAATTCAAAAATATATACTTCTTGCATGTTAGGCTGTAAGGCCTTTCTAGTTGTGGCCAAATATAAATATTTAACTACAAAATAGTTTCCACATACTTCATGCATGATCCATGAGCCTAAACATCATCTACCTAACATAATAAGCCTAAGACTTGACCCCCTGTTTATACTTTCCAAAATGGCTTATAGAATATTCTAGATCAGCATTGGACAAAGAAATGACCCAAAAAAAATTCCACATGCTTCCCAATGATCAACCCCATACATTGAATTTAGACCATAAATTAACTACATAGGTCAGCTATCAAATAAGAACCAAACAACTTGATGAAAAAAATACCAAAGCATAACTGAATAGACAAGCCAAGTCACTGAACACACTTAGTGAGAGAAGAAAAGCTTGACTTGGTGAATGAAGAAAAGGATCACTTGGTGAACATATATACAACAAGCCAAGAAAACTCAGTGAAAGAAGATAGAATCACTTCACCAAGTCACAACAATAGTAGTTATTGAGCATATTTGTAGAGGTAATTGAGAAGCTCCAATACAAAAAAGTAGGATAACCAAGTAACCCAAGATGCTCCTGCATCAAACTATAAGACCTTATGAAAGAAACTAGATACTGAGTTGAATTTTAGTTCTAAATTTCATCCATAGAATGATGGGAAGATAGAATTTATAAATAGAATTTTGGGTAATTTGTTGAGATGCTTAGTTGGAGATAAACCAAAATGATTAGGACTTGGTATTGGTACAAGAAGAGTTTTCATATAATAATTATGTCAATAGGAGTACTGGAGAGACACCTTTTGAGATTGCTAAAGGAAGATAACCTAGAGGTATATCAGACTTAAGGGATATTTTTGGAGAATAGAAAAAGAGTTTTGAAGGAGAAGAGTTTTCTAAGTTATGACGTATTTGCATGAAGAAGTGAAATATAAGTTGCAATAGAGTAATCATAAATACAAGGATAACACAAATAGATCAAGGAGACATAAGATTTTTGAAGCTAGTGATGAATTGATGGTTCATTTGAAGAATGGTAGATTTCCTATTGGTACATATGGTAAGTTGAAAATGAAGAAGTTTGGTCCTTGTAAGATCTTGAGGATATTTGATAGTGGTAATGCTAATGAAATTGAGCTACCAGATGACATGGATATATCACCTATAATCAATGTCATTGATTTATATGAGTATCATGAATCTAATGAACAAGTTGTTGTACCAAGGTATTACCCTAAGAATCAGATGGGGGAAATTGAACATATTTTGGATGAGAGAATTGGTAAGAAAACAAGAAGTAAAGATTACCTAGAGTATTTGCTAAAGTGGAAAAATAGACCTATTGAATATGTTGCATGGATTTATTAGGATGAGTTGGATTTAGATGAGGTTGTGATACCTTCATGATTCAAAGAATTATTTCTTTCAACCTTAGGTGTCTGATGTAGGAGCATCATTGATTATTTGGTTATCTTGTTCATTTGTATTGGAGTTGCTTAGTTACCCATGTAACAATGCTCAGTAACTAGTATAGATGTGGCTTGAAGAATTCATTCTATATTCTTGCATTGAGTTGGCTTGGCTCAATCCATATGTTTACCAAGTGATCCTTTTCTTTGTTTGTCAAGTCATTCTTTGCTTAAAAAATTGAGCATGTTCGTTGACTTGGCTTGTCTATTTAGTGATTTTTTTTCTTTTTTTCACCAAGTTGTCTATTTGGTTCTTATTTGAGAGCCAAGCTATGCAATTAATTTATAGTCTAGATTCAATGTACGGGGTTGATTATTGGGAAGAATGTGGACCTATTTTGATTTGTTTCTTTGTCCAATGCAGATCTAGAATCTTTTGTAAGTCATTTTGGAAACTATAAATAGGGTGGTCAATTCTTAGATTTAGTATGTTGGGTGGATGATGTTTAGGCTCATGGATCATGCATGATGTATGTGGAAACTATTATGTAATCTAATATTTGTATTTGGTTCCAATCGAGAAGGCCTTAGAGCCTATCATGTAAGAAGTATATTTATGAATTAATAAAGATCTATTGTGCTCTCTCTCTCTTTTTGGTGTTGTCTCTTGGTTGTTTTGCTTCTATTTTATTAACTCAATGAGGTTGCATGGTAACCAAGAGAGCCTTTTTCTCTAGTTATCATCCTCCCTTGCATCACATTCAATGGACTTGAATGAGTTGGATGGTGATAGTATAATGCTGGTTTAATTTTTTTACATGATCTCAACATATAAGAAAAATTATGAAATCATGTATAAGAAAGTTATGAAGTCTTGAGAAGAGAAGCTAGTTTTTTTAGATGAATGAATCATCTTAGTATTAACTAAGCTACTACAGTTGTCATCAAGGAAAAGGAAAGAAGAGAAAAAATTGTAGTGTTAACTGAGAAAATTCAGTGTTAACTGAGCCGAGTATTTATTGAGCAAGATATGGTGTTAATCAAGCATGGAAAGAAATATAGAAAAGATAGAATCCAAGGCCAACATTTGATGAAAATTAGTAATGTTTGAAAATTTTTGAGGATAACAACAAGCTAGTTATGAGATCAATAGTTGGAGAAATTTGAGAGAGATCTAATGAAGGAGATTTAGTATTTTCAAATAGAGCACAAACTTTAAGGTGAGAAGGGTATTAACTGAATGTCTAGATTCAATAAACTTGAGTGTATTGAAGATCTCACAATTTTAATTCAATGGTAAAATAGATGGATCATATGGAAGGCCAAAGAAAAAATATTACTACTTAAAGGATCAGTGTGATGTTCATTTTTTTTATCAATTAAAGAATAAATTGATAAAGTTAGAGGATAACTAAGATGGACTACATTGTGAAGATCAAGAAAGAGAAGTGCTAAGTGGACTACTCTGTTAAGAGATTTACCTTGGTTCACTTTTCCATAATGATTCAGTACCTAATCCTTAATTTTCACTATCAATGCTCATTATAGATCTTCTTCTTCCAATCTTTGATTTGATCTCCTACATGATATACCTTTAATATTCTCCTTATTTCTTTACTTGGTCAATGCACTTTGTTACTTCACATCTTTCTCATGCATCCTTCAAAACCTAACTCCTTCATATATGACACTTCACTTCTCTTCCCATATACACCATCACATTAATAAATAGGGTATGGATCTTCCCTTTTAAAGACATCTATAGAATCTTCTAGAATAAGATAAACAACCTATTTGTTTCCCTTTTTAGCCTCTTCATGTTATTGGTTGTCCCTCCTTCCTAGGGATTAATGATCCATATCAAAATGTGTACCAATCTTCATAAAAAAATCTACAATCATTAAATGTTATTTCCTATTTTCTAAAAATGGTTTACCTCTAATTTTGTTTCATTTCAAATATTCTTGTTCAAGCTGTGCTACTCTGCATGTAATACCTCTAATGCTTAATCATACTTGTTCTTCCTATGGATACTTGATCTCAATTTTGTCAGCCCCTTCTATATGACTCAGCATCCATATGCACTATCTATTAGGCATTTACTAAACTTGACTTGCATAGAAATAATCAACAACCAAAGACTTGCTCGAGGCTCATATAGAGCTTTTCATATACATGATTATTTACAAGTCTTTATAAATATATGACTCGGTCTTGTTAGAAGCATGAATGCTGATGATATTCCTATGGGGGAGTATTGTAGAAACATGATTAGATCATTAACATGATGATGTGTTACATTCATGACTATTTTTTCATTGATGTCAACATAGCAGTTTTATGTGGTATCTAACAAAAGAACAACAATAAAGATCAAGCTAATATGGATAGATTGTTGAGTACTTTTAGTAGCGAGGTTAAAGGGAGATTATAATATGTGTCTAGTATGCATAGTTAACTTCAAAAGCATATGATATTAAGTTTGGAAGAAGTTATACAAGTTTTGGTGAAGACTATTCTGAGATAGAGTTTACAAAGGCATGTTTTAGTAAAACTTGTTATATCTCTTCGAAGAGTTTTTATTCTGAGAATCTAAAGTTAAAGACATGTTGGTGATGATGTTGGGAAGCTCGCTCATCATTATATTACGTGCACAAAAAAGTTATTTAAGTTGCAAGGAGAAAGATTAATGTTATTGCTAAGTGTAACATATTCTTAATGTGGTCCTATAATAATTAATTGAGAAGTTGTAATAGCCAACTCATAGAATTCTTTTATGATTTAGTATAAAGGAAGGACATTTTTCTTTATCATGTATGATGGATGTATGGAGGCATGCAAATTATTTTGAGCAGCACAAAGAGTGGAATACAAAGATAAGCAGAGCAATGTGAAGGTGAAGGAAACTTTGTTGCCAGATTTTATTGTCTGATCCTAAGTTGGTTATTTGGATATGAGGTTCATGATCTGGTCTACAAGGTCTAATAGTGAATGGTCTAGTTGAAAAGATAGAGGAAAGAAGTTAAAGTACACTACATACAGCTATCCTACAAGGAATAGTTTATAGATCAGTTGGATAGTAAATTCAATGGTCTTGCCCCAGAAGCTATTTGGATAGTGGATCCTTCTATCTTCTACAACTCCTAACAGGGTTGGAATCTTCTAACAAGGATTCAAAGTCTCCTAACATGGACTCATATGTACTAAATATTGTAATAGACTCCTAATAGGGTCCATCCTTTAACAAAGAATATTTATATTAGTACATCATCTTGTGGGCATCATTCCCACCGGGGTTTTTCCTCTGATCAAGGGTTTACCTAGTTAACATATCTAGTTAATTTTTCTATATACATCTTGTTATGGTTGTTGTTTACTTTAGTTGAATAGATAAGATTATTTAAGTTTGACAAATGTTTTAATTATTAGATAATTGATTCACCCCCCCCCCCCCCACCTCTCAACTATCTTGGTGGACTATTGTTTCTAACAATTGGTATTAGAGCTTCAGGTCCTTAAAGATAAAGATTAACAACTTTGGGAGATCTATGGAAAGAATGGTTAGGAAAGATAGTATGAAGTTCGATGGAACAAATTATGATAGTTGGAAGGAAAAGAAGAAGATGCGTCTACTATGTATGGGTCCAGGATATTGGATTTTGACAAAATTAGAAAAGAAAATAATTACTAAAAGTGATTTGGAAACTTGTGGCAAGGAAGAGAGAGATATTTTTATGTTTGACATGAGAGCTAGAGAAGCACTATTATTTGCACTTCTTGAAATTGAATACAACCAGGTAAAGTCACTTGTTACTTCTCATTTGATTCGGAAAGCTTTGGAAAATAGTTTGGAAGGTGATAAACATTCTAAGAAATTGAAGCTACAAAGTTGGATTTGTGCATTTCAAGATGCTAAAATGATGGAAGATGAATCTATAACAACATATATAGGTAGGATATTATAAATTATTATAGGTATTAGATCTCAAGGAGAAACCAAAGAAGATGATGAGGTGATATGGAGGATATTTAAGAGCTTAACACCACCATTTAAGTAAGTAGTTCAAATGATATAGTTATTGATATCTTGTACCAAAGATTTTACAAAGGAGACGTTGCTTTGGAAAATTGAAGCAGTTGAGAATGAGCTTGGATGGTCTGAAGAATTGACCAAAATAGAAATAGCTTTTAGTGCCTTGAATATTTGACCTAGTTTATCAAGGAGCACAAGTGCTAGAGGAGACTTTGCTATCAACAATAGATCCGATGAGGACAAAAAGATTGTAGAAGGAGTAGCCTTTATAGTAAGAAGAGAAAAGGATGGTAAGAAAATATTTATATGTTGGACTTGCAATGAATTTGGTCATTATGCATCTAAGTATCCTAAAAGAGAGAAAAAGTATAAAGGAAATTTCAAACCTAGAAGAGATAGAGAGTGTCTGTATACAAATGAAGAAGATGATTTTGATGAACAAGCAATAAGTGTTGGTGATGATGAAATAGGATTTGTAGCAATTAAAGAAAAAAGTATAGAGAAAATAGCTTCGGTATCATAGGTTGAAAAGAAATCTAATTGGATAATTGACAATGGTTGTTCACATAATATTACTAGTGATATGAACAAGTTTATTGACTTCAAAAGTCATGATGGAGGCATTGTTAGAGTTGGAAACATTGTAGCATGTCATGTTAAAGGTATTGGATGTATAACTCTCGATGGTAAGACTAACACTAGGGATATATGGGTAAACCCACAATACTGGGTACCACTTTTGGGGGACGAAGGAAATTGCAAAATGATGAAAAATTCGCATATTGAATTTTACGTATGTTTGCACGAACCTGCTAACTATGTTCATGCAAACATAAGTTAGTTATATGTTCACACAAACATATTGAGTTTAACTAAGGTATGTTCACGTGAACATACCTAGTTAAACTTTTCATGCAAACATATTATTAACAGTGATTTTACAATTAAAATTCCACTTTTTTGTTTGAGATCTTGATAAATATGCCTTTTTTATGTTCATGTGAACACAAATTATTTAATATGTTCGCGTGAACACATTAAATTAATTTTTGGTGGTCGAATTATTTTCTAATACGTTCATGTGAACATGTGTTCACATGAACATATCAGACATGTTCGTGCGAACATGTCAAATTATAAATTTTTGGTGTTGTTTTCTAGAGAAAAAATGAAATTGACTCCTTTGACCCCTAAAATTGAGATTGAATGATCCCCTACAGTAAAATAAAAAATACCAATTTGTGCTACTCGGAGCAAGCTTTCCAATGACTATAATTGTAATAGATATTATATTCATTAAGAATTTCAAATATGAGTTTAACTAATTATAGGTTCATTACCGATTGAGCATCAACCGAATTCAACACCTCAAGAAAATTAGTAAATTAGGTCAAAAAAATTTTGAAAAATATGTAGGAACTAGTTTATTGAGATACCTTTCTATTCAAAAAAAAAAAAAAAGTTTTTAATAAATTAACTTCAAATTATCTGTGTCAAATGGAACGTATGTCTGAATTACAATTTGTGTCACTTCAAAACTTCATAAACTATATAATATTCAACCAAAATGAATCAAACCAAATGCATCCTCTGGATATTGATGTTACAAATCTAATATCAAAAGAATTACATCATTATCATTTCTAGAAAAAAAAGTTATGTGTGTCAAATGGACTCTCACTCTTTAAAAATATTGAATTTTATTATGTACCACTTTTCGAAGGAGATGAAAAATTGACCTAAATTAAAAAAAATCAGATTAAAAAATATGGTTACAAAGTAGGAATAGAGTACTCAAAATCATTAGTTCGTGTCATCTTGAAATTATTTATAGTTTTCAAGATATAGTCAGTTGAACGTGACGTTTGTTGCAAGAATATTGATTTCAATGTCAAAATTGGTCAAAAAGTGGAACCCATTATTGTGGGATCACCCATTTCGTTGATGGTTTGAAGCACAATCTTCTAAGTGTTGGACAACTAGTGGATAAAGGTTATTAGTTGCAATTCACAAAAAAGATATGCATGATTGGAGACAAAGATGGAAAGGTAATTAGAATATGAACCAAATCTATAGGTAATGTATTTTAGTTGAATCCTACTAAAATGACATTTTGTTTGTATATTTAGATGACAGTTGGTTATGGCATAAGAAATTTTGTCATATAAAATTTGACAATGTTGTGAAGACTAGTAGTATGTTTGTAGAAAAGGAAATTAGATTGGAGTATGTGAACACCAAATAGAAGAATGTAGATATCTTCATTAAGCCTCTTCCCAAAAAGACTTTTGAGTATTTGCAAGTTATGCTAGGGTTTATGCCCCTTCCCACATTAGAGTAGATGATGCAAGAGTTAATCAGTCCAATGTAATAGAGCACTATTGTTTCTCTAGACTGAATGTTGATGCATCCTGTATGGGGGAGTATCTGTGATGGACAAAGTCATCTAGGATTCTTGTTGGATGTTGTTTTTTAATAGTGTCTTTGGACACTTGAGCTAGTTAGAAATAGTTCTTGTAGAGTTTGATCATTGTTAAAAACCCTTGATATTGATGTCAATGGGGGAGAAGTACAAAATGAAAAACAAGTACAACATAGAAAAATAGTTCAAAAAGAATGGAAAACAAGTACAACATGTTTAGAAAATCAATTGGAAATAAGTAAAGCAAGAAATGTATAGCATGGAAAAATAGTGTGATGTAAATCACAATGAGGTAAATAAATGGGGAGAATGGTTGATGAAGAGGATTTGAAAATAAAGGTTAATAGTCTTTTGTAGTTGGTATTCTTGGAACTAGATGTTATTCATCTATGTTTCCATTAATGCCAAAGAGGGAGATGGTTGGAAGCATGAATGTTGATGATATTCCTATGGGGGAGTATTGTAGAAACATGATTAGATAATTATCATGATGATATGTTACATTAATGAATGTGTTTGTCATCTATATCAATATAGCAATTTTCTACAATATTTGACTAAAGAATAGCGGTAAAGATCAAGTTGGTACTAATAGATCATTCACTACTTTCAATAGAAAAGTTAAAGGAAGATTATATGTGTCTAATATATGTAGCTAACCTTGAAAGCATAAGATATTAAGTCTACTAGAAGTTATGCAAGTTTTGGTGAAGATTGTTCTAAGATAGAGTTTACAAAGGCATGTTTTGGTAAACTTGTTATATCTCTTTGCAAATTTGTTATTCTTAGAATCCAAAGTTAAAGATGTGAAGAAGACATGTTGGTGATGATGTGGCCAAGCTTGCTCGTCATAATGTTATCTGTATGGAAAGTTATTTAAGTTTCAAGGCAAAAGATTAATGTTATCACTAGGTGTAATTTGTTCTTAATGTGGTCCTATAATAATTAATTGAGAAGGTGTAATAGCCAACTTAGGGAATTGTTTTATGGATTTGATATAAAGGAAGGACATTTTTCATTATCATGTATGATGGATGTATGGAGGAATATGAATGATCATAATCAATAGAAAGAGTGGAATATGAAGATAAGTAGTAAATGAATAGTCAAAAGATCAATTGGACAGTGAGTTCAGTGATCTTGCCCCAGAAGTTGTTTGGATAGTGGGTCCTTCTGTCTCCTACAACTCCTAACAAGGTTCGCAAAACTCCTACTAGGGTTGTAATCTTCTAAAAATGATTCACAGTCTCCTAACAAGGACTCATATGTACTAAATGTTGTAATAGACTCCTAACAGTGTCCATCCTCTAACAAGGAATAATTATATTACTATATCATCTTGTGGACATCATTCCCACTGAGGTTTTCCCTCTAATCAAGGGTTTCCCTAGTTAACATATTTGGTTTAATTGTCTATGTGCATCTTGTTATGGTTGTTGTTTACTTTGGTTAAATGGATAAGATTGTTTAAGGTTGATAAACGTTTTAATTATTGGATAACTAATTCACCCGCCACCCCACCCTCTTAGTTATCTTGGTGGACTATTGTTTCTGATAGGCCTATATAGAGTAACTTGGTTGTAGTGATGACTTACTAACTCTGCCTTATATATGACTAAGTGCTTGACACTAATAGACAACAAAAATAGAGAGATAAAAATACTATACCTTCTTAAACTATTGAAAACATTATAATGGGGGCAAAAAGTATTGTGGCTAACTTTGAAAAAGTTTATATTTCTCATTTGTACCATGAAGCCAATAGTGTAGCTTCAACAACATATCCAACTTGGTTGTTAGTAGGGGTACCATATCATGTCAAAATGAGGTCAGAACATATCATAATCTTCATTCATTAATTGATCATGACAAGACAACAAATAAATATTTAGATTTTTCAAATCTTTGTAGTCATTATGGAATGTCTTTGGCTGCAAACTAAATTTCATTATTACAATACTTTGATGATTTATAACTTAAAATTAATGAGTGATACACACGTTTAAGGGTCTTAGTCATTTATTACTTTCTCGTTGTTATCAATACTTATTGTAGAGTGAAGCAGACAACCTCTATTTTTGCAAGTCAAAAAATGGGAGGAAATTTAAAAATAAGAGAGCTTAGGAGGTGTATTAAATGGATAAAAGAGAAGGAGATTTGTGATAAAATAGGAAGGGGTGGTTTTGTTCCCAACATGGAAAGAATAAAATATTGATAAGTAGGAGATGATTTCCACAGCTAGTCAAATTGTGATGTGAATATCAGGATTTAACTGTGTGATTTTGAGTCAAACTCGATGACCCATGTTTCATGAGTAGTGATTCAACATGAATCCATCTCTCATGAGAATAAATGGAACACTTAGCACTCATTGGATCTAGGTGATGTTCACAGGGGTGAAGCACCGAGACTTCCCGGGAGATCACCCATCCCAGTACTACTCCAGCCTGAGCGCGCTTAACTATGGAGTTTCCTCCACAGTTAAACCCAAAGCTTGCAACCCCATTTTCAAAACCTTCACCAAGTGTTGTGCCTTATGAACCATTCATTAGAAAGCCCCTTAAGCTCATCAATTGATAAGTAGGAGATGATTTCACATCATAATTTGACTAGCTGTGGAAATCATCTCCTACTTATCAATTGATGAGCTTAAGCGGCTTTCTAATGAATGGTTCATAAGGCACAAAACTTGGTGAAGTTTTTGCAAATGGGGTTGCAAGCTTTGGGTTTAACTGTGGAGGAAACTCCATAGTTAAGCGCACTCAGGCTGGAGTAGTACTAGGATGGGTGACCTCTTGGGAAGTCTCGGTGCTTCACCCCTGTGAGCATCACCTAGATCCAATGAGTGCTAAGTGTTCCATTTATTCTCATGAGAGATGGATTCATGTTGAATCACTACTCATGAAACATGGGTCATCGAGTTTGACTCGAAATCACACAGTTAAATCCTGATATTCACATCACAATTTGACTAGCTATGGAAATCATCTCCTACTTATCAATTGATGAGCTTAAGGGGATTTCTAATGAATGGTTCATAAGGCACAACACTTGGTGAAGGTTTTTAAAATGGGGTTGCAAGCTTTGGGTTTAACTGTGGAGGAAACTCCATAGTTAAGCATGCTCAGGTTGGAGTAGTACTGGGATGGGTGACCTCCCGGGAAGTCCCGGTGCTTAACCCCTGTGAGCATCACCTAGATCCAATGAGTGCTAAGTGTTCCATTTATTCTCATGAGAGATGGATTCATGTTGAATCACTACTCATGAAACATGGGTCATCGAGTTTGACTCAAAATCACACAGTTAAATCCTGCTATTCACATCACAATTTGACTAGCTGTGAAAATCATCTCCTACTTATCAATTGATGAGCTTAAGGGGATTTCTAATGAATGGTTCATAAGGCACAACACTTGGTGAAGGTTTTGCAAATGGGGTTGCAAGCTTTGGGTTTAACTGTGGAGGAAACTCCATAGTTAAGTGCGCTCAGGCTAGGGTAGTACTGGGATGGGTGACCTCCCAGGAAGTCCTGGTGCTTCACCCCTGTGAGCATCACCTAGATCCAATGAGTGCTAAGTGTTCCATTTATTCTCATGAGAGATGGATTCATGTTGAATCACTACTCATGAAACATGGTTCATCGAGTTTGACTCAAAATCACACAAAATAAAATATGCTAAGTTGAATGTCAAGGACTTATTCCTATGATTAATTTGGGAGGAGAAAGCTTGCTATTGAATTAGGAAAGCATGTGTGACGTTATAGGTCTGAGCCTTCAAAGTAAGAACTTCTACAAGATAAGAAAGTCTTTGATTTTTTTGTTTTTATTTTTCCTCAAAAAAAAAAGTATATGATATTGGTTAAGTAGAAGAGTTGAGTGCATGATATTTCAATAATTAAACTTCTAAGTTGGAAAAAAAGACTTGTAGTTGTTATGGAATATGTTACTCTTGATGGGATTTACGAAAGCAGCCACACCATCATATTTTATCACTCAATCAATCTAGATGAAAAAATAGAACTCTTTTCCCTTACTATCTCCTTTATTTAATAACTCAAAGAATTAAATATTTCAAAGAGAAACCTGATTAGCCAATTCTTCATGAGGGGCTTATGTGATTGATTTGTAGCTATATCAAGAAGAATATGTTAGACTCTATTTCACTGAGTCTTTTGGAGAATAATGAAAAATTTGGGAGTTTGAAAAGAAACAAAATAAAAGAAAAAATAACTATGGAAGAACCTAATGCTTCCACCTTTGAGTCTACTAAGAGGGAGAAAGGGGTAGTTAACTATACTAAAATTTCTATAGAATCAGAAGGAGGGAGTGAATATGAGGAGAAAATGGATGATTTAGGTGAAAAATGGAAGAAAGGTGTTTAAATGAAGAAATTTGGGATAGTTAGCAATCTTATGGGTTAGTTAAAAGGTTGTTTTGACCTACTTATACCCCTTCTTCCAATTGTTCCCAGCAACTTGTGTAGAAGAATGTGTGTATGCATATTATGAATAGTGAAGCTAACACACCTAATAATCAAAAGATAAATTTTGAATAAGAGGAGAAGGACTCGATTACACTAGTTGATTATGATTAGTCCCTTGATCACAATATCTTGTTGTCTTTGCAAAGCTTAGTCGAAGAAATGGAAGAGGGTACATTTTAGGTTGAGCAAGAGAGGGAGAAAGGGATTGAGGTTAAGGAGGATATAGAAATGCACATCCTTTTGCGTAGTACTATTATTAGAGAGGATATCAAAGTTAATCTTTTGGAGGAGGACCCTAAAGATGTTAACATTGATCTACTATTGGTTGTGCTTCAAATTGTGAAATCCATCTCCAAGTACAACTTTAGTCTAGATACTTTATGTTTTAATTCTTTCAAGACCCTCAATTTGAAATACAAAACCCTACATTGTAAAGTTGGTGAGTTTCAAAGGAGGGAGGTTGAAAGATTTACTTAGAGGAAGGCTGAGGTGTAAAGTAATAATGATAGATTGATCAAGGACTTAAGGGAAAAAATAATATAACGTATAATATAATGAAATGTGTCCAAATTAGTTTCCAAGGTTTGATGAAAGCTATAATGGAAATCCTAAATAGACTCATGGGAAACGTGGACCAGGAAGTGTGTTCGATGCTTGTTTGGATCTTGAGGAGCCTAATTTAGGAGAAAAGTCTACAAGCCTTGGTAAATGAACAAAAGAAGTTATGTGAAAGAAGTAGAAACAGAGTCATGCACATGATAAGAACAAGATTAGGTAGATGGCACATAAAATGAAGAGATTCAATAGGAGCTGAAATTGAAGGCTTTGGGGCTCATCTAGGCTTTGGTTTTGGTTTCCGTATCCAAATATTTTTTATTTTGTTTCCTTTTTCTAATTTTGTCGGTAGGTTTGCCTCTTTCTTAAGGCACTATTCTTTCTTGGGACTTCAATGTTTAAATCAATTTGTAAAGATTTTGAGATTTTGAGTACCCTCAAAAAAACCTATTTTAGCCCTTAATTAATAATATTACTTGATACTATAAATACGTAGATTTATCTATAAGAGGATAATAACATTAACAACATTACAAACAAACATTTGTATTTGTCACTTTGTTTAACATAGTATTCACATTAGTTATGTGATTGTAATAGGATGGACTATACATTTACTACAATTGTGTGCCTATGCTTGCTTTGCTATTTCATGAAAAATCACTTCTAGAGTTTTTATTCACTTATATACTATAATAAATTTGGTGCAACCTTTGAAATTTATGTTAAAATACTCTTGACAGAAAATATTATTATAGTTCTGAAGTAACACAGACTTCATTATACACAATTAACGATGAAGGTTATCCGTTATTTTGTTTTTGTTTTTTGACAGAATAGCGAATCTTAACATTAATTATCTAGTTATCAATTAATTATCTAATAGACCCTAAAAATGCTCAAATCCTAGTCATGTCATCCATATCAATCCTATCAACATACCAGCATAGACAACCGAGGTAAATTAACTACGTACGCTATCATTCATTATCTTCTTTTTTTATTAAAAGATTCATATATAAATACAATAGTTCAAATGTGACAAAATCATCAGAACCCAAAAGACTTCATAGTACAGAAAACTGTGTGCAAATTTCTAAGCCACGTTAACGAGTTTCATCTCTAATCACATGTCTTGTTTGTCTAAAATCTAGACATGTAAGAAAATCATCTTGCCAGAAGTATATTACTACGAAATTCATTTTCTAATTTTTAAACATAAAACAATGTATACAAAAATCATTTTGCCTTTCTGAAGGCCAAAACAGAGAAAACATTACAGCTAACCACATCCAATCCTCATGCACGTTTTGTGGGAAGCGTTAAAACCACTAATGTCCATAACCGTCCAAGATATTTATTGCACTTCAAAAGAGCACATCGGCCCAGTGAAAAAAAATAAAATCGAAGTTTAGACAAACAAATAACGTTTCCAAATAGAAAACCACTTGTGGGATTTGCTGTTGCACCAAAAGCCATGATTGTTAGTGAACATGGAACACCACATAATTAACCACCTGTGGGCTGGGGAGCGCGTCGCATCACCCAACAATCTCCCCTTCGACGCGCATACCAGGGGAGCGCGTCGCATCACCCAACAATCTCCCCTTCGACGCGCATACCAAGTGCTTACGCGGGTCGGGAAAGCACCGAGGAGATTTGAACCCATGACCAAGCCAAAACCAAAGTCCAATACCAATTGTGGGACCCATTTGCCATTGCACCAAAAGCCATGACTGTTAGTGAACATGGAACATCACATAATTAACCACCTATGGGCAGGGGAGCGTGTAGCATCACCCAACACCACTCTCATGTAAGGCGTGGTTTTATGATTTCCATAGAAGTAATGTCAGTTCGAAAGGATCATGGTGTTTTGGCATTGCCGTTGTCTAGAAAAAGAAATTGTTTATGCAGGCATATCAGATTTAAAAACAGAATACATTGTCGTTTTATTCGGCATAGACAATTCAAAATACTCCAATCATTTCAGATAGTTAAAATTTGCATGATATAATTAAAAAACTCTAAAAAAATTTCTTCTCAATATAAATCAAAAAATATATACCAGCTGTAGCTGTGGTTATCGTGCCCAGATGCCCACTATTGGCCGGGCTTCCACATTAATGGTGAAGAAATCAAATCTCTTGGGAATGGAATAGCCTTCAAATCCTGAAAGTCATACATGCTTTGAAATTTGTTCGGATTACCCTGTAGAAATCTACCCTTCAACCCAGGTTAGTCATACATGCTTTGAAACTTAAAAAGAAACGATGTATGGAATTGTTAGAGGAAGATGCAATGTTCAATTAGACTGGATGGTAATGCCCATTTGTTATAAATCCATTCAAACCGCGGTTTCAGTAATTGAATTGAGCCAACTAAGAAAATGGAATCCGCAGATTTCCCACTTTATACCACAGTACCAAGGTCAGTTGCAAAGATAAACAGAGCTTATGGAGCCCTATATTTCTGTGCAATTGTGGGTCTTATATACTATCGTGTCATGCATATGCCAAGTGAAGGATATGTACCATGGATGCTGCTCTTTTGTGCGGAGTTAAACTTCGCCTTCCTGTGGGTATTAGAGATGGCTTTGAGGTGGTGGCCTGTGGATCGCTTTACCTACACAGAAAGACTTTCTGAAAGGTAAATAATTTAAGATTTCAATTGTGCTTGCCTTCTTAAAAGATAGAGAAATGTGTATCCTTGCATTAATATCGATTATTGCATGTTAATGAACAGGTATGCGGGGAATCTACCTCCCATTGATGTGTTTATATGCACGGCTGACCCTGTTAAAGAACCTCCTCTGAATCTTTCAAACACTGTATTGTCTACATTGGCTTTCAATTATCCAGTGGATAAATTGACATGCTATGTGTCGGATGATGGAGGATCCCCGCTCACCTTTTATGCTCTGGTTGAAGCTTCACGTTTTGCAAAGAATTGGGTTCCTTTTTGCCACAAGTATTCTATTCAGCAAAGATGCCCAGAAGCGTATTTTTCTCAATGTTATGTTGATAATGAGAGTGATAGTTTGTCATTCACTAGAGAATGGGAAAGTGTCCAGGTTTGTGTAACTTAAACCTAAGCTCATATCAATATTAACAATGTCGAACAAACGTTAATATTTTCCCCCAACATTAGTTAGTTATATATCATATAGATTAAGAAGAAAACTCTTTAGACATTGAGAAGCTAACGTTGATTAAAAAAAATTGCAGCAATTGTACGATGAGATGAAATATCGTATAAATAGTAGTGTAGAGAGAGGCACTGTTCCTGAACAGCAATGCAAAGAGCACAATGGCTTCAAAGAATGGAAATCGGACATGACTTCACGAGACCACCCGACTATAATTCAGGTTGCGAAAATCACTGTTGAAATAATAAGTCTCCTAAACAAATTGCATTGCCTTAACTGCTTGAATGATTAATGAAATATTCCACAATAGATGGACGGCTTTTATCAATTCACTTACATCACTAAAGAGCTTTGTATACTTTCTATTTCTTTGACCATTAAACCAGATCACAACTCACGCTCTGCATTATCTCTCATGTTTATTAACTATGTTGGTACAAAATTTTCAAGCCTAATACAGGTTTTGCTAGAAAGAGGAAAAGACGTGAACGTGGAGGGCCATGATTTGCCTAGTCTTGCGTATGTCTCCCGTGAAAAGCGACCCGGACAACCCCATAATTTTAAGGCTGGCGCTCTCAACGTGCTGGTAATAATTAATGTTATTTTCGTGTTTATATTGTCTCTCCATTTTCGTTATAAGCACGTTCCTTGTTTATATTGATTTGTTTATTTCGTGTCTGCAGATTAGGGTCTCTTCTCTGATGAGCAATGCTCCATTCATTCTCACATTGGACTGTGATATGTATGCCAACAACTGTGAAGCCCTTCGAGAAGCCATGTGTTTTTTCATGGACCCTCCAACTGGGCACCAGTTTGCTTTTGTCCAGTTTCCTCAAAGGTTTTATGGCATTACAAAAAACGATCTGTATTCCAATTACCTCAGGAAGCATTTTGATGTGAGTATTTTTAATTCAACTCAAGATGCCCTAAAATATATGCAATCAACTGACCTGCTTTATTTGCAAATAATGTCTATACAGGTTCTTTTTCAAGGCATGGACGGAATTCAAGGTACGTCATACGTGGGCACCGGATGCATTCTCCGCAGGGATGTGTTATATGGAAGTGAGCCACAACACAGCTCGTTAAGCTTCATCAAACAGCTGATAAGTTCGTCAATTCTAACCATTGAAAAAGCAGCTCCATCCAAGCAATTGGAGGAGGCAAAAGAGCTCGCCAAGTGTGGCTATGAGAAGAACACGCAATGGGGCAAAAAGGCAAATACATGTTAAAATCTTGATAATTTTAATCAACCGGGTCATTTTTTCTTAAAATAACTTCAGACATTTATTTCATATTATAGGTCGGCCTGCTATACGAATGTGCGGTGGAAGATACTTTCACAGGGTATTCTATACACTGCAGAGGATGGAGATCTGTTTACTGGTCTCCCAAAAGACATGCTTTCGTTGGTTGTGTGCCTGTTAATCTGAATGATACTCTCATTCAAAATAAAAGATGGGCAACAGGTTTACTTGAGATCTTTGCCAGCAGATTTTGTCCGGCCACATATGGTATTCGCCATATGAAACTAGCACAGAACATGTGTTACAGCTATTACTTTCTCTGGGCTCTATCTTCCTTACCTTTAGTCTGCTATGGGTTAGTACCAGCTTTTTGCATGTTGACCGGGTTATCAGCATTTCCCCAGGTAGTTTTTCTTTTGCCCCTCATATTTTATATATTGAATTTAGTTTACTGATGAATAACTTTACTTATTCTACGGTACATGATATTCTCTTTTATAGAAGATTTTCTTAAATTGATTATTAACTTTCTGTTTGTTAGCTTCTATAAAGAAGTGTAGCTGGGTTTTATTTTGCCTGTTTCGATGTTTTCTAATTTATGGATGGGGTATTTCTATCTTAATGCTATCTTCTTTACAAACTGTATAGTCAATTTTTAAAAATTCATAAATATCAAGAATTTTTTTTGAAAATTTCAGCATTTGATCTTTATGATCTGTATAGTTTGTAGTTCAAACCAACAAAAAAAATTAGAAAAAAATCACTGAATAAATCTAGGAAAAAAAAAATTGACTTTATCTTGTTCGGTTCCATTAAGATACACTCAACTCTTTGAGAGACATCATGTTTCTACAGTCTTGTACAAATTGACAATGTAAATTATTTTTCATCTCATATTACGACTCTAATGCATATCACAATTGGTTGAATAAGAGAAATTAATTATTTTATATCTTGCAGATTTCAGATCCATGGGTTCTTCTTTTTCTATTTTTACCAGTATGTGCATATGCACAAAATGCTCTAGAGTTTATATATGTAGGAGGAGGCTCTCTAAAATCTTGGTGGAATGATCAAAGGATGTGGATGATAAAAGGCGTGTCATCCTATCTTTTTGCACTGATTCAAGTAGCCTGTAAATTACTTGGAATATTAAAAATTGGTTTCGAGGTGACAAGCAAAGTGGTCGATAGCGAAGCAGCCAAACGATACGAGGCGGAGATTTTCGAGCTCGGGGTTTCCTCTGTGCTATTTATACCATTTTCTATCATAGCACTAATAAATCTCATAGCGTTACTGTGTGGGATATTAGGCATGATGACGCAAGGTTATTCAGCCATGGCAAGTATGCTTCTGCAGGGGATGATGTGTAGCTTCATAGTCATAAACAGCTATCCTATCTACAAGAGTATGTTTGTGAGGAAAGACAAGGGTAGCATGCCCACATTTATCACTGCATTCTCTGTAGTGGTTGCAGCACTTGCCTGTTCTACGGCTTCTTCCAAATCCTTGAATATTAAAACCTTTATCTAAATATGTGGTGAAGTTTAAGAAAAGATTTGAGCTGTGACTAATACTGAGACTTCTGTAGAACATAAGTGGTGAAGTTTAAGATAAGATTTGAGCTGTGACTAATACTGAGACTTCTGTAGAACATAAGTGGTTTATTAGTATTTGTCGAAAGCCTAAATACTATTGTAATCAATTTTCTTTATGATTTATCTTATATTAATTGACTAATGCAATGAAGATCTTATACTACCCACCTTAATAAAATTTGTTATTCTTATTGCTTTAATAATTTATTAAATCATTCATTTTATATAAATCCATTCATCTAAAAATTTTAACTTATTCTTTCTCAAATATTTTAAAACCTTTTTTTTTTCTTTCCCTCCAATATTATTTCTTAAAAAATATTTTTTTAAATATTACTATCATTAATACCTTTACTTTCTTATATATATCTTTCTCCTTTCATAACAAAGAAAGGTGAAATTATTTGATTATTTTTTAATTTTATAATTATGTTATCTACATTTTTTTTAAATGTGCATTTGAGTTTTATGTTTATTTTTATTTTAGTCTACCATTCATATTTTACATACTATTCTTTTTCATCTTATTTAATGTTTAAAATTTTAATTCACTTGATTAAATATTCAAAATTCAAAAAATTCCTTTCTGTGGTCAACCAGAGTCCTTTTTGCATAAATTCAAGTTTTGTAAGCATGCTCAAAATTATTGGCACTAGATTTATGATTTTTTCAAGCCTTTCAGGCTCGAACCATTTTCATGGCACATGATCCTGCTGGGTGATTCCCCCAGAATTCCTCAGAAGTTCAACCAGATTTGGCATACCTTCAGGATGGAAATTTTGTTTTCTCTGTGGAGAGATAGGAATGTTGTTCTGTTCACTCACAATTTTTTGGATGTTAACATTGCTATGTACACTAAGGCGTGCATTTGTAACAATTTTATTATGCAGATCCAAGTGCAAGCTAATAAAGTTTTCCTAGAAGTTGCTCACCTGCAAGAGTTGTTAAATCAATGGGGCAATGCTCCCTGCACTATTGCCAGAGTACCTCCTGATGCTTTGGCTAATATCTCAACACCTCATGGATACCGTTCTCAGTGCCAATCCTCAGGCCGCCACTCGCACACGCCGCACTCCTAGGCTTCTCGCCACCGCTCTCCCAGTGGTGGTGATGCCAGATGGAGTCGCTGCTCTGCTCCCCCACCCCATGGTGGTTCTGGCTAGTCCCCAGCTCCTCCTCCTAGTCCTCGGCAGGCACAATCTAGAAAGTATCCTCACCTGGCCTTGGTGATTTCTCCTTCGCGGCTCCTTCGCGGCTTTGGCCATGCGAACTAATGAAGGAGATTTAGCATTTTCAAATAGAGAAAAAACTTTAAGGTGAAGAGGTATTAACTAAATGTCTATATTCAATAAACTTGAGCGTATTGAAGATCAAATGATTGTAATTCAGTGGTAAAATAGATAGATCAGATGGAAGGCCAAAGAAAAAATATTACTACTTAAGGGATGAGTGTGATGTTCATTTTTTTTTATCAATTAAAGAATAAATTGGTAAAGTTAGAGGATAACTAAGATGGACTAAATTGTGAAGATCAAGAAAGAGAAGTGCTAAGTGGATGAGTAGTTGAGTGGATCAGCTAGAAAGAATCAAAAGGAAGAAAAGAGGATGGAGATAGAGTGAAATAGAGACTTGAACAAGAAAGGTACTGTTAAACCTAGTAGATAATTTCAGTATTACTATTTAACTATTGTAGCATAAAATCTTTTAACCGAGTGGACCTAATAGTCTTATTGAAAACCTATATGGTAACATCTAGTTAAGTGTTTTATAATTCCTTTAGAACAGGCCACTCTATAGATGTTTCATTAAGTGATAAGGTCTAGATGATCTTTGGTGAAAACCCTCTAACAAGATCACATGTAGGCATGTAACCTTTAACAAGGTATGCTCCTAACAAAGCTTACTTCATACAATTAAAATTTTTGGGTTGTTGGTTCCTAGTTTATTTTTTCCTTTACAGGGTGTTCGTGTTAAATACTTGTGTCCAAATTGTGTGGATGTTTATTGTGTTTCATGTTTATTTTACACACACACACACACACACATACCGAGTTGTGGTAGTAAATGTGTGTGTGTGTGTGTGTGTGTGTGTGTGTGTGTGTGTGTGTGTGTGTGTGTGTGTGTGTGTGTGTGTGTGTGGAAAGTTTACTCTATTATTTGGTAGAAGATGACTATGAAGATGACATATTAATGCAAATGTTTTATCAATTTAGATTATGATGAAAGGTATGTTTACTGAGATAATAATATGATGTGTAGGAAGTTTAAGTTTGTGAAAATTGATTTAAAGGCCTATAGGATAACTAGTTATAACTGATTCACCCCCTCTCCCTCTCAATTATGTAACAATTAGCGGGTTAGATGTTTCTTCAACTAAGGTCTCTTTCACTAATTGATTTGGGTTTTTTTTTAGTACTAAACCCTTGTTGTGTCTTTTTTCTTTTAACTTTATTTCTATTTATTTCTACCCTAGTGCATGGATGTGGAGTTAGGACCCTTGGTCTTGGGGGCTTATTCCCTTTAACTAAGTTAAGTTCTATCTTGTTACAATTTGTCATATTCTTCTTCTCTATACTTTACTACAAGTGTGGGCTTACCCACACTCTCAATAAAGTGGGGGATAAATTTATTCTCTTAAATTGGAAGCACCTTAATTTAATGATGATTTAGCACCCTTTAAGGTGAGATTATCAATCTCCTTACACCTTTCCTTCTCTCTTCTCTTTTATGTCATTTCTCCTAGGTGGAATTGGGGTAAAACTTAATAGATCCTCTTTAACACTTATATTTTCATGGTGTTGAGCTCAAGGTAGGATCTATCCTCATGGGTCCTTCCTTTCCTTCATTTAATTACTTGGAATCTCCTATCTAGACTGAAATGACTATATCTCAAACTCTATGCCTAATTTCTGGGATTCAAGACCTATTTTGGGATCCTAGAGGGATCTTCAAGGTTCTGAGATGTGGTTGTCAAGGGTGTAGTGTGCTCCTAATCAATCAAGGATCCAATGCACCCCTAATAAGCCAATCAGGGATGCTATACCCCTAATGGGCTAATTAGGGATGCAATACATCCTTTATTGGGCCCTGTTTTGGCTCCTTTGTTCAGATCCCATTTTTGGATACCTTTAGGGTGCTAATTCTTAGGCAGATCAGCCTATAGGATTTATTCAATTCCAAGTTCTATATAAACCCCTCCATTTCCTCCATTTGAGAATCCAATATCATCATCCAGTGTTAAACTAGTCACACACTCAAGCTCTCAAGTTCTGAAGTGTTCTTCAAGCATTCAAGGCATTTGAGAAATCTATCCATTTAAGATCAAGGATTCGTGCATTAAAGCTATTGAAGGAGTATGTGCTAGATCTTATACTACATTTTTGGCCTTCAAGATCTCCCTTCATACATTGAAGATCCTTTGTTGCATCTTCTACATTCATCATCTCAAAGATCTATATTCATTTGCATTCATTCATAAGGAAGATTTCAAACACATTCATTCATGAAGGTTTTGGTTTCACTTTGATTTCTTTTATAGGGTTTTTTAAGTTGAGTCAAAGCTATTACATCTACATACTTGATTACATTTCAAATTCAAGAGCATATTCATAGATTTGCATTGCTTTCATATTAGATTTATCAGTACTACTTACTATCATCCTATTTCTATTTCAATTCCAGATTAATTCCTAACATAGGGTTTGGCAGAGGCACACACACACACACACACACAACCCCCCCCCCCAACACAAAAAAAAAAAAAAAAAATCCTTTAATTTTGTGGTTTTGGATCTCGGATTGGTGAACAAGTTGCCTATCTAGATACTCTTTTTGTCTTTCTATGGAACTGTGAAATCTAAATCAATGTTGCATGCATTCCATCAAGGACATTTAAGTCACCCCTGATGAATCAATAGTGAGTAGGTCAACCCTGATCATCTTTTTTGGCCCTAAAAAATTGCCAAATGATTTCTAGGTTTTCTTTGTCACACATATTTTAGCCTAGATCTCAAATAACAATAGTTTTTGACATAGTTTGACAGCTTGTTTTTAGGTTTGTATTTTGTAAGGTATCTAATCCTCATCTCTTACATTTATATATACTTTATCATTTTTTGATATCTTTATATCTCATCTCTATTTTACATACTTTCTTAAACCCTCTTAAGGTGGAGGTAAGAGGGAAATAAATTTAAATTATTCATCATTTTAATTTTAAGCTTCCATTGATACTTCTTTTTGTGTCATTCAAACGTGATCCAAGGGGTGGTCCTTGGTCTTCCCCCTTCCTTAGGTGTTAGGGTGGATTTCTTCTATTTCTCCTCCATACAAATGGTTATATTATTGTCAAAATTGATATCGAATCCCAATGATGAAACTACTACTCTAAATTTGACAGTTTCAAATTTATCAAGCAAAACCAAAAATGTACCAAATGACACTCATATGGGGTCAAGTTTAATGCAATGAATACCTTGAAAAAATGTAAATTTTATTTAACATAATTACCAATTTTCCAAATACTTTCCCCATGTGCTAATGATGTGTATTGGGCATTTATATTTACCTCTATAGATGTGTCCACTAGAGACCAAATCAAAGAGAAGTGTGATTGCCAAGATGGAGAGCTTTTTGTGCTAATGTATTTCATGCTATGTTTGAAAAATTAGATCAAGAATCAAGTTAGAAACATGAGTTAGTAGTGTTTTGCAATGACTCTCAGAAATGACTCCAATGTATGGTTCTCTATGAGCTAGGCAACATGTGTTGATGGTGCCAAAGGTCCTCTAAAATATTGAAGTCGATGTTGTCAAATTTTGCAAGTCACCCATTGTCTAGTCATAGAAGATCATTGTATAGTTATAGTAAAGAGGAAATGTATGCTATGTGGGTGTTGTCAATGGAAAATTTCACTTTAGATTTTCTCAATGTGAGCTCATTGTAATGTGAATCAGATCTACAATATTGAGATGGATCTACAAATGGAGGAATACACTCACAAAAGCATTGTGGGTCAATATTGCATGAATGCTTGTATGATTGGGTTGTGTGTGTTATGCATCAAGAACTATGTAAATGAATTTCACTGGGGGGAACTCAATGTTCCCAATTGATGGCTCATACAATTTGGCCTCCAAATCTCTTAAAGTTTGCAGGGACCAATCAACATGGCTCAGGCTTTGACTTCTAAATGTAAGGCCAATAGATGCAGATTGGGGATAAAATCAAATTCGAAATGGTACTTGAATCAAATTTTTGTCCAATACCAATTGGAAATGGTGATTGAATATTGGGCATGGTTCACTATTGAGTTAGTGGAACAAGTGTTGGATTGAGGTTGCTCAAGGAATGATGGGTTAGCCACATGGAGACTACCAACGTTGCAATATTTCTCTGTTGGGCTTATGCATCCACTATGCATCCAAAATTGGCCTTTATAGGTAGATGGGAGTCGCTACTAGTATTCAACACAGATTGGCTCATTGACCTATGTAGAAAGGTATTGGGTGGTCAGATAAAAATCCCTTTGAATATATGTCTACAAAGAAAACAAAACAAAAAGTTGGTGGAATGAATGCCTCTACTAGTCGGTTGATCACAACCTAGATTAGCCTATATAACGAGGGTTACAAGCCATATTTTTCTACAAATATGTTGATGCAAGATTATCTTAGATCTTTGACCAATCTTGTAGCAACCAAAAATATTTCTTGTTTTCCATACCAATCTATCATTCGTGAAGTAGTCTTTGTTGCTTTTGGTTTTAGGTTGTTCACAGTTGATATATTTTTGAGGACCTATACTTGATCCTTGGAATAAGTGTGTGTGTGTGTGTGTGTGTGTGTGTGCGCGCGCGCGCGCGCGTGTTGATGTTTCTTATTTTTCATGTTTTGTATTGTTCTTTGCATTCATTGTTTCCTATAGTTTTCATCTAGTGAGGCATGTTGTTTCTTTTGGCATAGTTTCTATGTTGATGTGGCATCTTCCATAGTTGAGAGTCGACTCCTAACTTTTGTTTGGACCTTTTCCTAAGAGTGCATGATCTTATGTCATCTTTTTCTTGGGTTTTGGTTTACTTTTCTAAGACTAGACCTATAATGTTATTAAATGTATGACTAGCCAACTTGTGGCTTGCTGGTTATAAAGGAATCTTGGTTAGATATAGGATTAATCATCTTAAATATCTTAGAGAGAAAAAGATAGAAGATGTGAGATTGGACTCTGATTTTGTAGTTCCTTATTATATATGGCCACAACCCAGAAGACCTCATAGTCGGGCATGTTGTTTTCTTTATATGTGAAGTGAAATAATTACACCTATTATAATACTACATATGGCCACTTTTTCCCTATTGATCATAAGTAAAGCATCCATGAGTAACTCTTACCAAGAGTAGCTTGGGATGTCCTCCTTGGAATTCCTATCCTTATGTTAGCTAGTATCATATAAGAGTTCTTTCTTGTGACTTGGATCATGGAGAACCTTATTGGTTTGGTTGTAGGATGGCAGATCTAAAATCTGACCTATAACTTGTAGAGGGTTATGATATTGCAAGTGTTAGCATGAATGCTAATGGTATTCCTTTGGGGTAATATCTTAAGAATTTCTATAATAGTTGGGGAGATTGTTTGCATGATTGACATGTTGCATTCATGATAGTGTTTGTCATTGATGTCAACATAGTGTTGTTTCTACAAAGGATGGTAGAGTAGCAGATAGAGAATAAGGTTGCATAGACTCTATGTTGATGATGAGGTCAAATGTAGTTGAGGATATTTTTTTTATAATATTTCTTGATGATGTGCACAAGTGCACGTGTAAAAATTTGAAGACATGTGAAATTTTTTCAAGATTTCTAGAGCACAATGTGCAGATAGTGTACGTGAGAAGTAGTTTCTAATTTTTGGATTTTATCTCTTAACAAGGATAGAATCATTATGAGAAAAGTTAGTGATAGTAGACATCCTGATAATGATGTCAGTGAGTGCACAATGTTTTAGGAAACACATGTCAAAACGTGTAATTACTATAAGCCGACAATGTTTTGTAATTGTAAAAACATGTAATGAATTGTAATATCTTAATGAGATCCTATTATAATAATTTGGAAATCCTCAATTCCAAATCAGAAAAATTTTTTGAAGATATGGTATAAAGGAATGTTATTTTCCTTGTGTGAAGTGTCTATGAATGTAGTGGTGTATTGAGCAAGTGATATGTGAAGTTAATAAATATGGTATTGGCATAGTAAGAGGATAGAGAAAGACTTTGAGTTGTGAAGATAAATTTCATTTATATTATTATAAAAGGAAAAATATAGAGGCCAGTTGGACAATGAGTTATGTGGTATTTACCCTAAAGCTATTTAAATAGTGGGTCCATCTCCCTTCTACAACTCCTAAAAGGGTTGGCACAACTCCTAATAGGGGCGGCACAACTCCTAACAGGTTTGGAATCTCCTAATAGGGATTCAAAGTCTCCTAATAGGAACTGATATGTATTAAATGTATTTCATTAGCCCCTAATAGATTTGATCCTCTTACAAGGAACTTTTATACTAGTACATAATTTTGTGGGCACCATCCCCACTGGGGATTTTGTTAGAAAGTAAACTCCACCAAGATAAATGGGAGAGGGGATGTGAATCAATTATCTAGCTATTAAAACATTTATCAACCTAAGTAATCATTAACCATGTGAGTAATATAATCAGCAACCATAAGAAGATATACATACACAATTGTTGGAAATATAAGGTAGGCTAAGTTACTGAGAGAGGACGGGTGAATCAGGAACCAATAAAATTTTAATTTACTTCACCAATTAATCCTTTATATATTATTTTGATCTAATTACATGCATGAAGGAATGAAATAAATAAACATTCATAACACTTTGACATAAGATATGGTGACCCAGAAACCTTCCAAATAGAAAGTAAACTGGGGTGGGGATGATATGTCCCACAAGCTTTAGTATTGCAATATAAAGTTAGCCTATTAAGGCTTACAATTGACCACTTTTGGTGATCTTCCCTGTTAGGAGCAATAAGGATTGTAAGGTCTACCTTGTGAAAAGATTTACAAACATACAATGAAGTATGCTCTTTGTTAGGAGATTTGGAAAAAGATTTTTAAGTCCACCCAGTTAAAGGATTTGACTGATGTACCTATTTGGATGAACCACTAGTTGATCTCTGATCTAAAACTTTGATTTGTTGAATGAGATTCCTTGAAATGCAATGATCACCTTACTACGATAAGTAATTCTCTATTATACCATATATTGCTTGTATCCTTCTTCAATTCACACTCATCTACTTCTTACTTCTTCACATTCATGTTTCTTAATTTCATTTGGATATGATACAATACACTACTTATACCAATCCACTATGATTTTCCTTCTAGAGTCAACTAAAATACCAAATTCATCATAATTTACAAAGTCAACCCATTTTTGTAACTTAGGTGCAGAAGACAACTCAATGATGTTCTGACACTCAGTAAACACTATCAACACTTAGCAAACTCTGGAACTTGATTGGCATTTGAAGTTTGTTCCATACTAATCACTTCGAGTAGAAGGAACTCGGTCAGCACTATATGACTTGGTAAACTTGATAGATACTGAAATGCTCAGTTGACATTGCAATGCTCAATCAACATTGAATTCTCTTCATTATCATTGTGAGCTCAGTAAACACTAATACACTTGGTTAAAACTACAGAGCTCAGTCAACACTGAGATCTTCATGACTTCTACTAGATAGCTTAGTAGACTCTACTATGCTTGGGTAACATTGTGCTTGGCCTCTGAATCTTGTAGATGTAGAACTCAGCAAGCACTACAATTTGACTATTTATCTTAGTAGCAACTAAAACACTTGGTTAACACTGATGGAAGTATGATATGCTCGGTAGCAACTATAGAGATTGGTAGTAATGTAACCAACTAAGTGTTAAGTCACTAATAGACAAATTGACCTTAATGTCAACAATCTCCCCCTTTGTCATTAGTGACAAAAACACTCATCATACCAAAAATATGAATTCTCAAAATTACAAGTCAAAACTCCCTTTGTCAACAATTTGTGTCTTCAATTTGGTTTTGACTTCTTTCTGCTATTGTTAGCTCAATAACCTCTTACTCTATTTTTACTTTTTTTTCAAAACTGCTTTTGTAAACATATTTTTTTGCTGTGTGTGTGTGTGTGTGTGTGTGTGTGTGTGTGTGTGTGTGTGTGTGTGTGTGTGTGTGTGTGTGTGTGTGTGTGTGTGTGTGTGTGTGTGTGTCCATATTACTAATCCCCATACATATATCTCTCTCCTATACATATATCTAGAGTATGATAATATTTTCCTTCTATATAAATAATCTTCTCCCCCTTTTTGACATAAATTCCAAAGGTGTAAAATATTTACAAGTTAATACCAAAAATGTGACAAGAAATTAGTATGTACCTTCAAGATGATATCCATGGTCTTGTCCCAATTCTCTTGCAGTACCTTAGATGAATGCAAGGCTATTTGTAACTCTATTGAAAGTTCCATCATGTGGTCAACTATGGAGAAGTTATTGTCATGGATCAGTGTCTTTACATATACAATGTTCTATTGCAATGAATCTGTGTTAGGAAAATTCATGCCTTTGATTTCTGCAAGTGTGTCCCTTATCCTAGCTTCTTCCCTTAGTAATTCTACCTAGTGATCTTTCAAGTACCTAATCTTTACAAAATGTGCAGAACTACAACTAGGATCAAGTGACAATTGATGTGCACTTGCCTTCATATCTTCATCTATCTTGGATAGTTTATCTTCAATATCCTTAGTAAAGATAGATGTGTCACTCAACATGACAAATAAAGAAACAACATTATTTACATATGTTTCAAGTGTAGCAAGAATAGTAGATAATTCTACTTGATCAATAGCTATCTTTTGTGCTACTTGCTCCAAAACTTTGTTTTCAAATTTTCTTTCTACCCTCTATAGAAGTTTTTCTTGTCTATTCAGATATTCATTGTATTTGTAGACAATTTTAACCAATTGATCCAAAATAGGTTGTTTCTCATCAACCTCAATGCTCAAAGAATCAACAAATATGCTCTTGATATCTACAAGGACTTGATTTTTCTTTTTCTTTTCCTCTCTAATCTTTTGTTTCCTTGCTCTCTTCTTTCAGAGTTCTCCAAGGATGTCCATTTGATCAGGAGTCAGATTGGAAAGATCCATATCTGGTATTATAATATCCTCCTCTAGATCAATCTCTTCCTTAGAGGTTTCAACCTCTTGACCCTTTTCCTTATGAATAATAGATGAAATAATTTCTTTTCCTTTATTCAAAACTTTAGTGCTCGATTGAGACTAAGTCTCAACTGGCATTGCACTAGTCATACTGGAAACAATAGTTGAAATAGACGGAATAGGAAAAAATGTAGGGAAAATACTTGACTAACATCAAGAATACTTGAAATGCCTTGTTGTTTCTTGATTGAGCCTGATGCTAGAATGATCTGAGCCTACTTCTTGGTAGATGAATTGTTAGACACTTCACTCATTGAAGTACTTGGTAATGCTACTCCAGAGATTGGTTGGGTGCTTGGTGATCCAATTTTAACCTCAACCAACTCAATAGAAACCTTCTCTAAGCAAGATTACACTAAGGCTTTTCTCAGAGAATGAGGAAGGGAAGTCATAACTTCTATTGCTATCTTCTTTGCATCAGTATCCTCAATACTCTGAATTTTTGGAAGACTTCATCCTATAGCTTGTTGCTCTTCTTCCTTATCAGCATCATCAATATATACATTTTCTATTTCATCATCTCTTATTTATGCATCGTCTTCCATGTCATCTTCTTCACCATCCTTATCGTCTATTTGCACAACATAGTCACTAGGCTTGTGCAGCCCATAGATGTTTTTCCATGTAATAGTATTAGACTTCACCACAGATTCATTATCCTTTATCAATATTAGACATGCATTAAATTTAGGTGTAAACTTCTGCACATTCTTTTTCAATGATTCCTTTACCTCTTTATTACTAAGACTTGCCATAAGTTGTCTCAAGGTCTATTCTCTAATTTCCTTAGCAACATTGAGTGCATTCTCCCAAACTGGTGTAACTACTTTTAGGATATTTCTAAGAACTTGATTGATCAATTCATCAGGGGAATACTTCCACTTACCCATTTTTTCCACTAGGGCATCCTCAGTCTACTTTGTCTCCTCTTGGCTCCTAGTCACATATTTAAGAGACTTAAAACATGTCATACATGTTCCTTCTTCCAACCTTTCCAAATTTTATTGAAAGGTAGGGGTAGTCCTTTTTAATATTATCTATTCAACTTCATATTCATCCTTGCCCAATTTTAGCTTCCTTTTAGATTTGGTGGATCTTCTTGTGAACACAATAGGGGAAGACTTTGTAGGCATTGTTACTATGACCTTCCCTTTCTTCTTAGGAGGCTCCTCTACTTCAAGTTATGCTTCCTCTACATACTCCTCTTCATCCTCATCTTCATTTATGTCATCTCCCTTACCTTCACTAAGCATGAGAGGAGAGCTTGAAGACTTGGTGTTCTTCATGATTTTCTCTATTCTCTTTCTTCCTCTATTCACTACCTAGGGTAGCTTTATTTCAAGCTCAATGACTACTTGGATGTAAATTTTGTCACAATCAACAAGAGAATAGATGTCCTACTCATAGTCTTCTACCAACTTTTTAGGAATCTTATATCTTCTCTACATTTTCTCTTTGAATATTTCAAAGTAGGCATTCATTATACTTTCAAATTTTTCTCCCTTTTTAGCTATGAACTCATTTATTTAATATACTATAGGTGTGTCTTTCATCCATACCACAGTTCCTTTAGAAGGGAAAAACTTTTGAACATAGAAGAATAAATAGGTTAAAAGAGAACCAAACTTACACAGATTGTTCTTAGAGACTCAGATACTCTCCATATTTTTTCTCAATTGACTCAATAGTAGCTCAGCAAGGTCAAAAGATAAATTATTTTTCACCACCTTCAGCACTAGGTCAACTTCTTCATAGGAAATTTTGTTCTATCTTCTTGAGTTGTATATCTTGTGAGCAATAACATGTATCCCAAACTTGATTTCCATGTATGTCACTCCATTAAGCTTCATTCCTCTACCATCCCACTCTGTAAGAGTTCTCTTTGTTAGTTCAATCTGACCTAGGGTTTTTGTGGTCTTAGCTTTATTCAAGATTGACAACATGATAATTTGTTGTATCATCTTCTTTATGATCTGGACAGGATGATCCAACCACAAATGCATCATGTGAACTCTACTTAAGATATATCTGATCCATTTCCCTTGGAAATATTACTGCATATGTATGGTGTTTGTCAAACCTTTGTCTCCAAATTTTTAAACTTGAGTTTTAAAGAACCATCCACACATAATTCAGTGAATGCTTGGTTCATTTCTAGGGTTCCAAGCTCTTGAATTGAACAATGACAAAATGGCCTGATATCATGTATAAGAAGTAACTTCTTAGGGATTTAAGATTGCACTCTAACTGGGTAAAGTGCATCTAAAATTATTGGTGTTATTTTGAATGTGGGAGCCTTGCAATCCACTCCACAAATCAACATCTCTGAACCCTTTTTTTCTTTGTTACTTGATGATGCCATTTGCTTAGTTAAATCTTGAACAAAAAAATTATCTTCAATAACTACTTCAAATTGCTTAGGGGCTTTGAAATAGATCTTCACTATTGAAGCTCTAGAAATTCATGGTGAATGATTTGATGAATTTTCTCCTTTTAAAAAAAAATTCTCTTTATGATCACCACTAATGCTTCCTGCAAATATTCACTTGGTGACATGTTATCCTCCACTCGGCTAGGTCTTTATTGCTTGGAAGACACCTTCAACTCGGTAGGAACTTCAACATGATATGAACCTTAAACTTGTTAGGGTTACCATTGCTTGGTATGAACTTGGTACTCGGTAGAGTCACCAACCTAGCATCTACATCTAGAACTAGGTAAAGATACGCAACCTGACCTTTCTCGATAAGGTCTTGTGACCTGACCTTGCTCAGTAAAGTCTTGAACTTCCATCATCACTTAGTGATCCTTGTGCATCTTAAATTTTGATATGGATCTTTCTACTTGTTGGTTGGAACTAATGTTAGATGAATTCTTTTGAATCACAGTTCCAGTGATCTCCATAGGAAACTAAGTCAAAGTGATTGTGCCACCCAACTCGATGACTTGGGTTTCAACAACTTCAATTCTTTGGCTTTCATTCTCTAGATATTTATGCACCCATTTTTTCCTCATTTTTTTTTTGATGTTGTCAGCTTTAGCTTTCTTTTAATCTTCAACTCTACCTTTGTTCATATAGTTCTTGGCAAGGTATCCAAGTTCTATACAAACAAAACATCTCTTTGTAGTATTTCTCTTCCTCATGTGATTTTTTACATAATTTTCTCCAATGTGCGCATACTCACCATAGTAGTGACATCTACACCATGTGTTGTAATTCCAACCAAATATTACTTCCACAATTTTTTCTATTGCGTTTCACTTCTTGGTCTTTCACTATGAAGATTTATGTTCTTGTTTGTTATAATTGTGACACTTTCCTTCAAACTTAGGTTTTTTTGTGCATTCACTTTCTCCATGTCCATGTTTATTATAATTGTAATGTTGGAATTCTTTAGAATAACTGAGAGTTTGGGGGGTGGAGGGGGTGGGGTGGGGTGGGGTGGGGGTGGGGGTGGTGGGTTGGGGGTGAATCAATTATCCAAGGTCTAGATGTATAAATAAAACTTTTCACAACTAAGTGAACCCATAAAACATTTATACTTTTGCATGCATCCACAAGATTATGCAATCACTTATAAACTTGTAGGTTACTATCAAATCAACTTGCAAAAATGTAAACATGAAACATAACAAATTTATCAACACACATAAAAAATGATTTAAATGGAAACTCAATTTGGGAAAAACCACCATTAATATGCTACCCTTTTTTCACTCTTCGAAAGTGATGCCTTGTGAAAGGCCAACCCTATTAAAGGTTACAATACACACTGTTAAATGTGACCTTGTTAAAGAATTTCAATCACCCTGTTAGGAGTGAGCCTTGTTAGAGGACTTTAGACCATTCACTTGAAATATCACTTGGTTAAATGATTTACAAATGACTGTTAGGTCAACCTTAATCAATAAGGATTTTACCCTAGACTAATACAACTGTTAGAGAGTAATAGTAAGGCTTGATCTGATACAAACTTACAACTTCACTTGTAGATTATAGATCACTATTTTAGTCCTCCATTCTTCTTGGCCTTCACTCATTGTAGCTCTATTTTCTTGTTCACCCTTCAAGAATCCATACCCTTAAGCCTTCTTTCTTAACATGTCAATGCAAACTCTTGTCTAGGTCACTTAATGAAGCAAAATCCTTAACTCCTTCTTTCCCTTAGGTTCTGGCATATGATAACCTTTGCCTCATGACCAGCCATTCCTATAAATAGAAAATTAAGATCTTTTTTACTCGTTCTCTATTGTCCATTTTAGGGTTAGGTAGGATACAATGTATCTACCCCATATTCCATATCTCTTCTGGAAACTTCTCCTTTGATCCTCTTTAGTTTCACCTAAAAATAGCTTACATGGAATTCTGTGCCACCAGCTCATCATCCTTATGTTCCACCTGGTTCACACAATCCAAGAAAAAAAATTGTCAGCTTAGATTCATCAAATCTACGATCTTTAAAATAATGCAATAGCTTGGCATTATCTTGTTTCTGATGCTCGACACAAAATGTGTTACTTAGCATCCTCTATGAAATCACTTAGCATCAATTAAAGTTCACTGGTGCTCGGCATCAACTAAACTTTACTCAACATCAAGTGTCTTACTCAGCATCCACTAGATTTTTCTTTTACTCGACTCTGACTAATTTTTTGCTCGACTTGCATTGACTTTGCTTGGCACCCTCTATCTACTCGGTCACGCTCGGGGGACAAACTTTGTATAGCTTATTCTTCTAAACTTTCTTAGTGTAGCCAACCTTAATTAGATTATCAATACATCATGTTATCACTATCTTAACTGATTCTTGTACTCCTTTCCATAATTATAACTCAACCTTTCCTCTAGGTGCTATTGTCACATCTTTTGATCAAATCCTCTTCATCAATCAAATAACTAATAGTACTTAAATCATATAAGTAGTTTTCTTACTAGCAATAAGTAGATTTGACATCAATGAGAAAACAATGCCTAAAACATGTATATCAATCTCTCTCTTAATCAATCTTACTCAATCATTTTCAACAATCTCTCTCTTTGGCATTGATGGAAAACCAAACTAATCAACCCAAAAACAATTAGATGGTGAACACATTTATTCAACAAAACTAACTAAGTTAAAATAATAAGACCAACAAAATACCAAAAAGAAAATAATTCCTTGTATTGTAGTCTCTTCCTCTATCAGTAGCTTCCATCTTCCTCTGAATTTCTTTCTATATCTCCCTCTTACTATTTAGATCTTCTTGATCAACTCTTTCTCTCTCTTTCTCCCTCTAGGATTAGTAGCAATCTTCATTTATTATCAACTCTCTCTCGGTCTTTTACTTGATTAGTAAATCTCTCCCTTTGATAATAATATTCTTGATCAATTTACACATTCTCTCCCTCTTTGACAACAATGCCAAAGACTTGTCATCTTTAATATGTAGATATGAACTTCTTTAGTTGTTCCCTCTATCACCTTGCATGTGACTAATTTGTAGTTCCAACACTTTGATTACTTTAGGCAACTCCTAAAGTAAGATCCACTGCATCAATTTGTAATATGTAGCAATCAACTTGTTTGATGCAGGGCACTCTCTTTGTTACTTAGATACTCTTTGATAGGGGTATCACCCCTAGTTTACCTCTTAGATACTCATGAGCATCCTCAGGTAATTATTTTGTGAAGATATCTACAATTTTTTCTTTTGTGTTAACATATTTCATCTTCACCTCTTTATCTTGAACTAATTCTCTCAAGTAATGATACTTGATTGCAATGTGCTTAGTCTTTGTATGCATCACTAGATTATTTGATATGTTTATAGCACTTGTATTATCACAATAAAGTGTCACAAGTTCTATGATCTCTTCCTTCATTCCTTTGAGTAGTTTTTTGATCCATACAATGTTTGTACAATTTACAGTAGTAGCAACATATTCAACTCCAATAGTAGATTGTGAGGTACAGTTTTGTTTGTTACTAGTCCATATAACTAGTCTCTTGCCTAAGAAAAATGCTCCTCCACTGGTGCTCTTTCTTTCATCAATGTTTCCAGCCCAATTAGCATTAGTGTAGGCTCTTAATTCAAATTTCTCATTTTTCTTGTAGTATAGACCAAACTCTTTTGTTCCTTTTAGATATCTCATTATTCTATTCGCATCCATTAAGTGATTCTCCCTAGGATTAGCAAAGAATCTTAAAACTATCCCTATAGATAATGCAATGTTAGGTCTGCTATGTACTACATACTACAATTTACCAATCATAGACCTATATAATGTTTGATTCACCTTAGTTGAATCATCATTCTTTGACAATTTAAGTCATGTCACCATAGGTGTACTTACTAGTTTGGAATCTTCCAATCCAAAAGTTTTCAATATTTCCTTGACATATTTTGACTAAGTGATGTATATACCATGTTTCGTCTGATATACTTTCAAACCCACAAAAAATTTGATCTCTAGACATAGACATCTCAAATTCTTGCTTCATTTGATTTTCAAAATCATTACATAAAGCATCTCGACCTCCAAATATGATATCATCAAAAATATTTTAGATAACAAAATACTATTGCCTTTATCTATCTTCATATATAGATTGTTGTTATCATCAGTCGTTTCAAATCCAATCTTCACAAGAGAATCATGAAGTCTCTCATACCATGCTCTTGGTGCTTGTTTCAAACCATATAAAGCTTTATGTAATCTACATACCATGTTCTTATTGTTAGCATCAACAAATCCTTTTGGTTGTTCTATATAGACTTCTTCCTCCAATATACCATTTAGAAATATAGATTTAACATCCATTTGATAGACTTTGAAACCTCTGTATGCAGAATAAGCAAGTAGAGTTCTTACTCCTTCCAGTCTTGCAACAGGGGCAAATGTCTCACCATAGTCAATTCCTTATTCTTTTTCATATCCCTTGCAAACTAATCTTTCCTTATTTCTTGTGACTTCACCATTTTCATCTAGCTTATTTCTAAATACCCACTTGGTGCCAATCACATTCTTGTCTTTTGGTCTAGGAACTAGACTCCATGTTTTTTTCTTCTCAATTTGTTCAATCTCTTCTTACATGGCTTTACTCTAGTCCATTTCTTTTAATGCATCTCTCACTAATTTTGGTTCTTTCATGGTCAACAAGCATATAACACTTCTTAGTCTATTTCTTATCATTGATCTAGCATCTTTATCTCCAATGATTTGAGTAGCAAGATGATGTCTTTTGACATATTTGGACAATCTTGGTTGAGCTCTAGTTTCTTCATTTTGTCTTTCAGCTTTAGAGTCACTATGTACATCTCTGTCAAGTATCTCAGTATTTCTTTCATGTACACCAACTTTAGAATCAGAATGTGCACCAACTCCTTTTTCTAACTCAACATCTAAATGTGGCTTGGTTCTTGAATGCAGCTTGGCATTCACAAGATGTGACTCGACAGTCATTGAAACTTGCTCTTGATTTGCAACTTGATTTGTAGCAACTTCTTCAATAGGCATACCTTCATAAAAGTATACAAATGATTTGTATTCTTTTGGTTCTTTCAAAGGTTCAGCCTCATGTACTTTTGCATATTCATCAAATTTTACATTTGCACATTCCACAACTTTTTTAGTGTTAGTATTCAAATACTTATAAGCTTTACTTCTTGTGGAATATGCTAAGAATATACCTTCTTCACTTTTTTTATCAAGCTTACCATTCCTAAAATCTTTAAGAATGTAATATTTGCTTCTAAACACCTTAAAATATTTCACATTGGGTGAGTATCTATACCATAATTCAAAAGGTGTTGTATGAGTACCTTTTTTGACTTGCACATGGTTCAAGGTATAGAAAACTATACTGACAACTTCTCTCTAGTATTTTAAAGCAACATTCTTCTCTTTCATGAGCATCCTAGCATAGTCCCTCCTTTTAGCTATTCTATTTTGTGCAGGGGTTCTAGGAGCAGATGTATGTCTTTTGATTCCTCTATCATTACAAAACATCTCAAATTCATGTGATGTGAATTCTCCTCCTCTATCTAATCTCAAACATTTCATACTTTTACATGTTTCCTTCTCAACTCTTGCTAAGTACCACTTAAACATTTGGAAAGCATCAGATTTCTATTTCAAAAACATAATTGTCATCGTTCTAGAATAATCATCAACAAATATCATAATGTACTTATATCCTTTGTAGCTTTACACATCAGTTGGTCCACATAGGCCAGTATGAACAATCTCTAGTATTTCTTTAGAGGTATAAGTTTTACTCTTAAAGCTTGACTTTGTCATTTTGCCTACCTGACATTGTTTACACATTGTATTATCAAGTTTCTTTAGCTTAGGAAAACCTCTACCTTTCTTCATGTTACTGATACTAACCAAGTTATCAAAATTGACATGACATAACCTCTTGTGCCATAGCCACACATCATCAAATCTTACAACTAGACAAGTAGCATCCTCTATATCAAGGTAGAATAGATTACTCCTAGTTTGACCACCCTTTCCAATAATATTTCCATCACTATCATATATCTTAGCAATCTTGTTTTCAAACTCAACCTTACATCCTAAATTGTTTGGTTGTCACACACTCAAAATATTATAATTCATACCTTCTACATAGTAAGCATTGTCACATGAAATCTTATCTATGAATTTGATAGAACCTTTTCCTTTTATCAAACAAGGTGCATCATTACCAAATCTTCCACTATCTCTTTCATAACAATTTAAGGTAATGAACTTACTTTTATCTCCAGTCATGTGATGTGAACATCCACTATCAATGATCCATCTATCATTTTTGTTCACACATGTCACAAGTGCAGTTGCCTCATCTTCATTAGATTTGTCCTTCATTGCAACATACACCACTTCATCATCACATTCACCAAAATCATCTTTAGTATCTTCTTTAGAAATGTAGAATGACTTCTTTCCTTTGTCTTTGTAGTCCTTGTTGTCATCATCTCTTCTGATCTTGTACTTGTCACCACCTTTATAGTTCTTATGTATACATCTAGCAACAATATGACCAACCTCATTACAATTGAAACAAATGATAGGTAGTTTACCTTTGAGCTTGTCTTTACCTCTATGGAATCTTCTTGCTAGTAGTGCTTCAAGTTGTTCAACATCTTCCTCATCTATATCACTGTCACTAGACACATATTTTATGTTTCTCCTCTTCTTTTTCTTTGGCTCTTTAGAACCCTTCAATAAAAATTTAACTTTGAAAGAAGATTCAAGACTATCAAGTTTGTAATTATCAAAGTTATATAGCTCAAAATCAGTGAGCCTACCTACTAGACCTTCAAGGGTTAGACCATTCCCTAGCATACATCTTAGTTCTTGAATTGAAAAAACTCTAATAGCATAGATAGGCAATAATGTTCTTAAGACTTTTCTTAGCATAGTATCATCATCTATCTAACTAGTAGCTCCTTTTATTGCACTAACAACATCTTTTATCCTAGCAACATATTGAGTAATATTCTCACCTACTTCCATTCTCATAGATAGTATTTCAAGCATCCCACATTTTCTTTGTAGTGTCATGGCCTTTGATATCATCAAATTTGGCATAATTGAGAGAAAAGGCAATCTCCAACATTGCTTGGTTGTGTTCTTTCTTTTTCTTCAAATCTTCAGTAGTTAGGGTTCTAGATAGATCAACATGTTTAGTAGTAATGGTGGATTGTGCATGATCTCCAAGTCCTCCAAGGTGTAGCTTTATCAAACTTTTCCAATCTCTATTTAGCTTGGGTAATTCCCTTTTTGACATCTTGATTTTTGTGCTTCTAGTACCTTCAAACTAGTCCTCTTAAGAAATTATGCTCCAATACCAAGTGTTGGAATTATTTAGAATAATTAAGAGGGGGGGTGGTGAATTAGTTATCCAAGGTCAAAATGTATAAATAAAACTTTTCATAGGTTAGTGAACCGATAAAACATTTATACTTATGCATGCATCCATAAGATTATGCAATCACTTATAAACTTGTAGGTTATTGTCAAATCAACTTGCAAAAATGTAAACATGAAACATAATAGATTCATCAACACACATAACACAATGATTTATGTGAAAACCCAATTTTGACAAAAACCACCAATAACATGCTACCCTTTTTCACTCTTCTGAAGTGATGCCTTGTGAAAGGTCAACCCTGTTAAAGGTTACAATACACACTGTTAAATGTGACCCTGTTAAAGGATTTGAATCACTCTATTAGGAGTGAACCTTGTTACAAGACTTTAGACCATTTACTTGGAATGTCATCCAGTTAAAGGATTTACAAATGACTATTAGGTCAACCGTAATCAATAAGGATTTTACCCTAGGCTGATACAATTGTTAGAGAGTAATAGTAAGGCTTGATCTGATACAAACTTACAACTTCACTTGCAGATTACAGATCACTATTTTAGTCCTCCATTCTACTTTTCCTTTACTCATTGTAGCTCTATTTTCTTGTTCACCCTTCAAGAATCCATACCCTTAATCCTTCTTGCTTAACATGCCAATTTAGACTCTTCTCTAAGTCACTTGATGAAGCAAAATCCTTAACTCCTTCTCTTCCTCAAGTTCTTGCATATGATAACCTTTTCTGAATGACTAGCCATTCTTATAAATAGAAAATTAAGATCTTTGTCGCTCATTCTCCATTGTCCATTTTAGGGTTAGGTAGGATAAAATGTATCTACCCCATATTCCATATCTCTTCTAGAAACTTCTCCTTTGATCCTCTTTAGATTCACCTAAAAATTATTTTACATGGAATTCTATGCCACCAACTCATCATCCTTATCTTCCACCTAGTTCACACAATCCAAGAAAAAAAACTTGGTAGCTTAGATTCATTGAATCTACAATCTCTAAAATAATACAGCAGCTTAGTATTATCTTGTTTCTGATGCTCAACACAAACTATGTTACTCGGCATCCTCTATGAAATCATTTGGCATCAACTAAAGTTTATTGGTGCTAAGCATCAACTATCTTGGTTGGCATCCACTAGATTTTTCTTTTACTTGGCTCCAACTAATTTTCTACTTGGCTTGCACTGACTTTTCTTGGAACCCTTTATCCACTTGGTCAAGCTTGGTAGACAAACTTTGTATAACTTTTTCTTCTAAACTTTCTTAGTGTAGCCAACCTTAAACAAATTATCAATGAATCATGGTATCACTATCTTAATCAATTCTTGTACTCCTTTACATAATCATAACTCAACCTTTCCTCTAGGTGCTATTGTTACATCTTTTGATCAAATCCTCTTCATCAATCAAATAAGTGATAGTACTTGAATCATATAAGCAGTTGTCTTACCAACAATAAGAAGGTTTGACATCAGTGACAAAACAATAATTAAAACATGTATATCAATCTCTCTCTTAATCAATCTTACTCAATCATTTTCAACATGTAACACTTTTCATTTAATTTTGTTTTACCATTGCTACAACACTTATTTGATATATTACCTATCTTACCACAATGATTGCAAGTAGGTCTTTTATTATTTTGAGCTCCTTGGTGAGATGATTCACCTTCATTTGTATATCCTAATCCAGCTTTGCCTTTGTGCCCATATTGACTTTTCTCATTCAATTGATTCATGCTTTCCTTAGATTTCATCATCCTTTCATTGGTTTGATTTTCAATACTGAGATCATTCTACAGTCTTTCATTCTCTATCCTCAGATTCATAAGCTCTTGATTTTTGTCATTGAGTTGATCAATAAAGTTTCTTCACTAAAGGGGTAGTTGTTGAATTTCATTTTCCTTTTCTTATATCTCTTCTTTGGCTTTTTCCTTTTATTCCATGATTTCAAACATTCTAACTAGTTGGGTTTCTTGCTCTCTTTTTAGCTTTTTGACTTCTTCTTGAAGATTAAAATTCTTCTCAAGTAGGTCTTTGATTGTTGCATCGACTTCATCTGAATTTATTTCTTGGCATAAGTCTTCAATTTTTTCTTCAATATAGAGATTGTTATCCATTTGTGTTGCAAGATCTTTCCTTCTTTGCAAGGATTGAAAGAGTTGCTCCTTTTCTTTCTTGAGTTGTTCAATAGCCAATTCTAGATTCAACTTTTCATTCTAGTCTGTATGCCTCCATTGCCTCTGATATTTTCTTGAGTTGTTAAACTTTTGATTTGAGAACCAAATGATTTGATACCAATTGTTATAAATATAAGGTAGGATAGGTTACTGAGAGGGTGGGGGGTGGTGAATCAAGAAGCAATAAAACTTTAACTTACTTCACTAACTAATCCTTCATATATTATTCTAATCTAATTTCATGCATGAAAGAATGAAAAAAATAAACATTCATAACACTTTGACACAAGATATGGTCACCCAGAAACCTTCCAAATAGAAAGTAAAACTGGGGTGGGGGTGATACCCACAAGCTTTAGTACTATAGTATAAAGTTGGCCTATTAAGGCTTATAATTGACCACTTCTGGTGATCTTCCCTATTATGATCAATAAGGATTGTTAGGTCCACCTTGTGAAAGGATTTACAAACATACAATGAATTATGAGCTCTGTTAGGAGATTTGGAAAAAGACTGTTAAGTCCACCTAGTTAAAGGATTTGACTGATGCACCTGTTAGGATGAACCAGTGGTTGATCTCTGATCTAAAACTTTGATTTTTTGAATGAGATTCTTTGAAATGTAATGTTCACCTTACTATGATAGATAAGTCTCTGCTATACCATATACTTCTTGTAGCCTTCTTCAATTCGCACTCATGTGCTTCTCACTTCTTCACATTCATATTGCTTAATTTCATTTGGATATGACACAATACATTACATATATACCAATCCACTTGATTACCTTTTGGAGTTGGCTATAATACTAAATTCATCATAATTCACAAAGTCAACCCATTGTTGTAACTCGGGTTTAGAAGACAACTCGGAGATATTCTGACCCTTGGCAAACACTATCAATACTCAAAAAACTCTACCACTTGATTGACATTTGAAACTTGGTCCATATTGATCAATTCAAGTAGTAGGAACTTGGTCAACACTAAATGACTTGGTGAAAACTTAGAAACTCAATAGATATTAAAACACTTGATTGACACTGCAATGCTCAGTCAACATTGAATTCTCTTTGTTAACACTATGATCTTAGTAGACACTAATATACTTGGTTAACACTACAAAGCTTGGTCTACACTAAGATATTCATCACTTCTACTAGATATCTTAGTAGACTATGATATGCTTAGGTAATATTGTTCTTGGCCTTTGAAGCTCAGTAGACATTGTAGAACTCGGTAAGAACTACAATCTGATTGTTTAGCTTGATAGCAACTAAAACCCTTGGTTAACGCTATTGGAAGTATGATAATCTCATTAGCAACTGTAGAGCTTGGTAGCAATGAAACCAACTAACTAAGTGTTAATTCACTAATAGACAGATTGACCTTAATGTCAACAATAACACTACATATGTTAAATAGGAAACCCCTTGATCAGAGGGAAAACCTCGGTAGGGATGGTACCCACAAAATGATGTACTAATATAAAATTTCTTTGTAAGAGGGTGAACTCTACTAGGAGCCAATGAAATACATTTAGTACATCTTAATCTATGTTAGGAGAATTTGAATCCCTATTAGGAGATTACAATCCTATTAGGAGTTGCAGAAGGAAAATAAACTCACTATCCAAATAGCTTTTGGGAAAGACCACCAAACTCACTATCCAACTAGTCTTTGTATTATTCCTTACAGAATAATAGAAATGAGATAATCTCATCTCCTTTTCTGTCCTGTTGATCAAAAGAAACCTCTTCAGATCTAAATACTAGATCACTAACTTTGCATTCAATAATCCCTTGGATCACTTATTTGCATTTACCAAATACTTCACATATTACACACTTGAATGCATCAATCACACACTTCACCACAAGAATCATAACCTTCCTTTATAGCATATCCTCAAAATAATTCCTTGAGTCATCCTTGAGGCTTTTCCAATCAATTATAATAGGACCTCATTAAGATATTAGAAAACATTACATTTTTTCACAATTACAAGTCACTATTGGCTCACAATATTTACAACTTTCTACACATGTGACCTGTGACCTTGTGCACTTGTTGACATCATCATCAGGTTATCTACTATCATAGTCTAACTAAATGTATTAGGATTCTATCCCAGCTAATATATACAAATCAATCATCAAAAAAAACTTATCAAATATTTTGTTTGCTTACTATCTTCTTCCTATTTTAACCAAATGTTTCAAAAGAAAATGACAAAGATAGAGTGACAAGAGATCTAAAGAAAATTACTAAAAGGGAAATTCATAATGGACATAAGACAAAGTAACATGTCTATGAATTAAATTCTCAAAAGGATTTTGTAAGAAACCAATGAAATTAGGAGTAGTTCTTCCTCAACTCCACTGATGTAATCATCCATGGGAACTTTAATAAAAACTGAAAAATGTTTCACATTTAATCAAATTGCAAGGCTATAGAAAGTGCACTCACATGAGACAAAAATGATATGTAAGACAAATAGTGATCATTTCTCCATTTTATCACAATAGCAAAATTTGCTACACAAGGCAAACGCTGGAATGAAAAGAATGCACAATTATTATAAAACACAATAAAACCATTAGCTCCATTATCATTCATGAACATGAATTCACAATAATTAACACACTGTAACAAGATTTTCTACACTCAAAATTATAGCACCAATACCATTTATTATTACATCAAAATATCAGCCTAGAGTACATATTACATCCATGTAATTAAAAGAAATCCTCTCCTCCTTTTGTGTTAGGAGTGAAATCTCTTCTAGTGCAAACATTATGCTATAACTAATAAATAAAGTTAATTAAACACAAATTGACTAGCTATATGGTGCTAAGTAGGTCTCCACCCTTGTTTATATCAATTAATGGGTCTATGAGGCTTTACATGACTTAAAACAATAAAAGAAGAAGAAGATAAGAAGAGTGAAGCCATGAGAAGATCTGTGAGTCACTGGGACTTCTAAATATACAAGATTGGCCTTCTGTAGATGTTTCTAGGAGTTGAAATATTGTCAAAAAACATTTTAAATACGTGGAATGCTCAAAAATAGTAACTAGCACTTAATTATTGATCCACTGCTTCATCTTCAAAAATTGTTAGTGCACCCCTTGATTTCATGCACCTTATGAAAGTGCACTTTTTGAAAAGTGCACATTCTGAAAAGTGCACCTCTGTGAAAAGCATAAAATTGACAAAAAAACTCTAACTCCACAAATTCTCTAAATTGAGAATTTTTCTAACTCCATAGTTTTCCAAGGTGAGAATTTTTTTAACTTCACAATTTTCCAAGGTGAGAATTTTTCTAACCCCACAATTTTCCAAAGTTTGAAGTTTTCTAACTCCACAATTTTCCAAGATGAGAATTTTTTGAACTTCACAATTTTCTAAGAGAGAGAATTTTTATAACTCCAAAATATTCCATAGTGAGAATTTTGCTAACCTCACAATTTTCCAAGAGTGAGAATTTTTCTAACTCCACAATTTTCAGCTTCTATCATCTAGGTCTTGTTGACCTTCAACCAAAATGATGTATGGATGTTCCCCTTTGAAATTTTGGATGGTGGAGGTAATTTCTTGAGGAGATAACAAGTCTAAAGCTTCATAATTTTCCCTCACTTCCTTGTGGAAATCATGAAATGACTTCTTGGGCACTCCTTGGAATTTCAAAGTCATGAGTTTGAGTGTAATTTTAGTTGTTGTAGAAGACGAGGATGCCATGGTAATATTGGGGACCTTAGTGGCCTCTATATGTTTTGGATATGCACACATGTACACCTTTAGAGACAATTTCTTCACCAAATTATCAAATTGCACACCTACGCACTTTTTGGGAAGAGTACAAGGTGCTCAATTCACCCAAAAATCAAAGTTCTTAGTTTTAAATATAGCTTATGGGTTTTTCTCAAATGGGGATTTAGACCACCCTTTTGTACTTATTTCTAATGTTTGTGATGATTTAGGTTCATTTGTGCACCTTTCATACCTATGCACTTATACATCTTGAAGACTTTACAATTGTGCACCTATGTATGCACCTTTGCACATGTGTACCTACTAGAGTTCTTCAACTTATGCATATTCAAAATTAAAATGCACACCTATACACCTTGTGAAAAGCATAGCTTCTAAAAAGAGCACCTCTACACCTTGCATGCCTTCAGGGAAGTGTGCAAGGTGCTCAATTCACCCAAAAATCCAAGTTCCAAGTTTTGAAAATAGTTTGCGAGTTTTTCTTAGATAGGGTCTAGGAGCACTCTAGTGTACTTATTCCTAATATTTGTTATGATGTGTGGCCTCTTTACAATCCAACATTGTCATAGAATTGAACTCCTTCTATCTCAAAATGCAAGGGGCCTGTGTTAAATATGCCCATGCAATGCCATAGTAATTTTTTGTGCTATAGATGATGAGGATGACATGATGACCATATTATAAGGAATAAGCTTTTATGAGCCAAAAAAAATGGGGTTCCCATTTCTAAAGTCAAAAATGGGGTGTCTGTTGTGGAACCACAACACTTGCATTATCATCATCTCTCTTTATGCAACACTTCTAAAAATTCTAAGATATTTTACTGATGGTGCATGTCCAAACCATAATTCATAGGGATTCTTGTTTATGTTGTTTCTAATCTACACTATGTTCATGGTGTATACTGTTGTGTTGACTACTTCTCTCCAAAATATCTTGGATACATCATTCTCAAACATCATTTCTCTTGTTGCTTCTATTAAAAACCTATTTCTTCTTTCAGTAATCCCATTTTACACATGTGTCTTAGGTATTGATAGTTATCTATTAATACCATTTTCTTCACTAAATATGTTAAACTGTCTAGAAGTAAACTCTCCAACTCTATTTGATCTCAAACATTCTATTTTTACACTATATTTATTCTCAACTCTATTATTGAACAACTTAAACTTTTTAAATGCCTCATACTTTTCTTTAAAAATGCTACCCATGTCATTCTAGTAAAATCATCAACAAAAATCATAAAGTACCTTTCACCATAGAATCCTCTTGTTCTAGTAGAACCACTCAAATCTGTATGAACAATATCTAGTTTCACTATGATAGTGAACTTCTTGTTGGGAAAAAAAATTGTATTCTTCTTAGCCATAACACATTCTTTGCAAACAACATTAGTAGGTTTCATGATTCTAGGTAGATCTCTAATAGCAAATGTAGTGCTAGCCTTCACAATGTTATCAAAGTTTATATGAAAAAATCTTCTATTCCATAACCAACTATGATCAAACTTTACAGCCAAACAAGTCATCTCTATAGGGTTCAATTGAAATAAACTACCTCTAGATCTTATACTAGATCTAATCATCTTTCCATCTCTATCTTTTATAATGCATTTTTTTTTTGAATTGCAACTGATAACCTTTATCAACCAACTGTCCAAAACTCAATAGGTTATGCTTTAATCCATCAACAAAATAAACATCATCAATATTAGTCATTCCATAAAGATTAATAGATCCCATTTAAGTGATATTACAAGTTACATTGTTACCAACTCTAACAATTCCTCCATCATGATTTCTAAAATTAACAAACTTATTCATGCCTCTAGTCATATGTGTGAACACCCACTATGTATAATTCAAGCATATTTTTTTTCAACTTGTGAGACTAGGAATTTTTCTTCTCTAAATTATTTTTCAGTATTTTCTTCTATTATAGCCACAAATCCTTATTCATCATCACTTTCACTCTGAACTCTTTTGTCGGACTCATCATCTTCATTTGCATACAAACAATCTCTAGGTCTTTTAGGCTTGTAATTTTTCTTATAATATTTCTCTCTTTCAGGATACTTACAAGCATAATGACCAATTTCATTGCAAGTCCAAAATTTAAAAATTCTCTTACCATCTAGTTCTCTTCTTACAAATAGGGCAATTCCTTCTTTAATTCTTTTCTATCCTCCTTAGATTTGGATCTGTTGCTTCTAGCATGATCTCAACTAGTGCTTTCACTTCTTGATAAATAAGGATGAATGCTCAATGCACTAAAATTTGTTTACACTCTAAGAAATTCTGTAAATTGCTTTAATCTCACTTTTTTTTCTCCCAATCTTCCAAGTAAAATCTCTTTGGTAAACTCATCAATGCAAGGTATCACTTGCTTAATCATCTGTGTTGTTTAGCTAAATGGTGGTCTTAATGTTTTCAAAATCTTCTATGTAATCTCATATTCATCTTTAGATCCATGAAAAAAATTAATTCCTCCAAAAATCTCTAATATTCTACCAATATAGCTCCTCATAGATTCATCTTCCATCATTTTAGCATCTTGAAACAAACATATCCAATTTTGTAGTCTGATTCGTTTAGCATTCTTATCACCTTCAATAGTAGATTCTAAGACTGTCCAAATTTCATGATATGACTCTCAAGATTTTACTTGATTATATTTGTTATCAAGAAGAGTTAATAATAATCCTTCTATGACAAGCATATTATACGTAAATAGATCTCTTTTAGCTTTACTGCATTCCTAAAGTTTTCTTTCTTCCACAATCTTCTTTTTAGTCTTTGTTATTAGCCAATATCCTGGACCCATACATAGAAAATGAGTCTTGATATTCTCCTTCCATCTATCATAGTTAACTCCATCAAATTTAGGACTTTTGTTTCTGAATGTCCCACCATTGATCTCCCAAATTTGTTAAGATTTTTTCTTCAAGGACCAGTTTCTCTAATACCAATTGTTAGAAATTAAAGTCCACCAAGATAACTCAAAGGGGCAGATGAATCAGTTATCCAAATTTTAAAATATTTATCAACCTTATGAATCCTTAACCATCTAAACAATATAATCAGCAACCATAAGAAGAAATACATGCACAATAACACTAGATATGTTAACTATGGAAACCCTTGATTAGAGGGAAAACCCTAATGCGGATGGTACCCACAAAATGGTGTACTAATATAAAAGTTCCTTGTTAGAGGATGAACTCTACTAGAAGCCAATGAAATACATCTAGTACATATCAATCCCTATTAGTAGACTTTGAATCCCTATTAGGAGATTCTAACCCTATTAGAAGTTGTGTCAACCCTGTTAGGAGTTTTAGAAGGAAGATTGATGCACTATCCAAATAGGTTCAGGGGGAAAGACCACCAAACACACTATCTAACTAGTCTTTGTATTATTCCTTACATATAATAGAAATGAAATAATCTAAGGTCCTTCTCAATTTTCTTGACCAAAACAAACCTCTTCAGATCTCGATAGTAAATCACCAACTTTGCATCTAATAATCCCTTGGATCACTTACTCACAGTTACCAAATACTTCACATATTACATACTTGAATGGATCAATCACACACTTCACCACAAGGAAAATAACTTTCCTTTATATCATATCCTCAAAATAATTCCTTGAGTCAGCCTTGAGGCTTTCCCAATCAATTATAATAGGATGGTAATACTTCTCCCTCATTGACATCAATGGCAGAAACTTCATTGTTTCAATCATCTTCTCCAAGTCTTCAATCACCTCAAGTGTCCAAAGATATTGTTCAATAGCAACTACCAAGAGTCCTTGATGACTCTACTCATCTTAGATACTCCCCCCCATACAAGAAGCATCAACATTGATTCTAGATAAACAATAGTTCTTTGTAGCACTGGATTGATGCACTATTTACATCATCTACTCATGAGTAGATAGGGGCATAACCCCAAGCATACCTCACAAATACTCAAATGTGTCTTTAGGCAAAGGCTTCATAAATTTATCTATAATATTCTCTTTTGTACTTACATACTCTAATCTAATCTCTTTCTTTGTAACTTTCTCTCTTAAAACATGATACTTAATGGATATATTCTTATTCTTAGAATGAAACATGGGATTCTTATACATACTCACTATACTTGTGTTATTACAATTTATTATAATAGGTTTTGAAAACTATATTCCATTGTCCTTCAACATATTCTTCATCCACATGATCTAATTGCAATTGTTTGTTGATACTACATAATCTACTTCTGCTATACTCTATGAAATACAATCCTATTTCTTGCTTAGCCAAGAAACCAATCTTCCTCCAAGGAAAAATCCTCCACTACTAGTGTTATTTACATAATCCATACTCCTACCTGATTCACATCAGTATAAGAACACAAAGTAAAATCATTTGATCTATCAAACCATAGTCCAAAATTAGGGGTACCCTTTAAATATCTAAATATTCTTTTTACTACTACATAATGTGATTCCTTGGGATCATCTTGAAATATTGATACTATCCCAACTAAATTTTCTATATGTAGTCTAGTGTGGGTTAGATATTACAAACCTCCAATCATAGATCTATATTTCTTTTTCTTAACTATAGGTGTCTCATCTTTTCTAGATAACTTGTGACCAATTATCATAGGTGTACCAAAAGGCTTACAACTTTTTAAGCCAATTTTTTTCAATAAGTCTTTTAAATACATTGCTTGTAATAAGAAAATTTTATCACTATTCTGTAAAATCTATAGACCCAATAAAAATTTTATCTCACAAATGATACTCATCTCAAACTCATTCTTTACTTCATCAAAAAAAATTCACTTGCTTCATCATTGCCTCCAAAGATTATGTCATCCACAAATATCACAATGATCAAAAATCCATTCTTAATTTCTTTCAAATACTAATTATTGTCTTTCATACCTTTAGCAAATCCCAACTTTTCCAAATATTTGTCCAACCTTACATACCGAGTTCTAAGTGCTTGCTTTAGAGCATATAATTCTTTCTTCAATCTACATACCATGCTCTTTTCTTTTGTCAAAGGAAATCCTTTAGGCTTCTTAATGTAGACTCCTTCTTCAATTTCTCCATTCAGAAATGTTGGCTTTACATCCATCTAATGCACTTTGAACTTCTTACTTACTGCATAAGCCAAGAACATTCTTGTTGCTTCAAATCTGGCAATAGGGAGAAATGTCTATTCATAATCTATGTCTTCACCTTGTTCATTCATCTTATTTTTGAATACCCATTTAGTTCCTATAACATTCTTGTCTTTAAGTCTAGTAACCAATTCCCATGTCTCATTCTTCACAATTTGATCTAATTCTTGCTTCACTGCTTGAATCCAATAATCATCCTTGCATGCCTCATCTACACTCTTTGGTTCAACTTGAGAAATTAAACATAATTCCTCATGTACTCTATTTCTTATCATTACTCCTTTGTCTTTACTTCCAATAATTTGATTTTGAGGGTGGCTCTTTTTCAAATTCCTATTAAGAGTGGGACTTACTATTTCAACTCTTATGTCTTCTCTCTATTTAGATATTTGTTCAACAATTTGAACATCATTTTGTAAATCATTGTTTTTGATAAGGTAAACAGATTTTAAGGGGTCCTGAAACCCATAAGTTTAACAACAAGAAAGGCTGAAAAAAAGCGAAAAAACACCCAGCCAAAACATAAGCCTTACGGCTGAAAATAAGCCCAAAGGCCCAGCCCGAAACAACTGCCCACTAAAAAGGCCAGAGAACCAACCAAAAGTATAGAGACCAGACAAAAAGCCAAAGCCAAGAGAAACAAAAACCAAAGGACAGAGACCCAACCTAGCAGACTACTTCTCCATCTCGAGCATGGTCTGGGCAGCTTCGGCGCACTCTTGTTGCTCTTCTGCCTTATGATCCTGGGCGTTCGTCAAATCTTGCTCCATAGTGTTGTCCTTGGCTTTATCCACATCCAGCCTATCTTTGTCTCTGTTCTGTTTATCATATTCCTCCATCTGGTTCCTGTCTTTGAGATTTTCCAAGAGAGAGAGGATGTTGTCGTTGATCGAAGCGAGGAGGGAGATCATTTGACTTGCTAGGTTGTGATTGTAGTTCTCAATATTTTTTACTCTCCTCTCCATCAGAGTCTCCCAGCTATTCCGGTCGCCTTGGCTTTCTGCACCTGTCTTGCTCTTGATTTTTTCCATTTGGGAAACCCTATCTCTGACATCCTCAAGCTCATGGAAAATCCATTTAATTGATCTGAAGTTGTCGATCATGCTATTGCGGGCATTGTTCAACAAATTCATGCCCGTTTCTCTTGCATTATCAAAAATAGCCACCATAGCTGGGTCAATTAGCTCATTGAGTCTAGGCTTCTCGAGGTCGTCCACCAGGAGATGGGGGTTCATCGCCTCATTTTGTAAATCATTGTTAATCTCAAAGAAAACTTCAATATTCTCTCTAACAGGTTTAAAATTATCTTTTTATTCACCAAAAATATAATCTAGCATTCTTTCTTTAACTCCAAACTTTTCATCCACTTTCACTTTTTCATACTCAACAATTTTCTTAGTTCTCTTATTAAAACATCTATAAAAAAAAAAAATTCAAAGAACATACCTTTATTGCTTCTTGCATCAAACTTACTTCTGAATGGTCATTTTTCATGATGCTAACAACAAAAACTCTTTCAAATCTCTCTCTTGAAAATTTGATCAATGACCAACTCCAAGGTTCTGGATGGCTATTTTTCAACCTACTAGGTAACTCAATTGAAGATAAATGTGAATGTTTACAACTAGGCCTTTGCTAGTATCTACCAATTCTGCACAACTTTGTTGAAACATAACCACTAAGAATAATATATTTTTGTATTTTTTATTTTTATGATGAATGTAATTTATAATCAATGCAACTATATGAATTCATATTCTAAACAACTATTTGAAAAGAAAATGACGAATATAGAGTGACAAGAGATTTAAAGAAAATTACTAAAAGGAAAATTCCTAACAAACATATGCCAAAGTAATAACACATCTATGAATTAAATTATCAAAAGGATCTGGTAGGAAACCAATGAAATTAGGAGCAGTGCTTCCTCAACTCCACTAATGCAATCATTGATGGGAACTTCAATAAGAACGAAAAGATGATTCATGCTCCATCAAATCACGAGGCCGAAGAAAGTGCACTCACACAAGAAAAATGCTATGCAAGAACAATAGTAATCCTTTCTCCAATTTGTCACAATAGCAAAATTTGTTAACATAAGGTAAACACCGAGACTAAAAACTCACACAATTATGAAAACACAATAAAACCATTAGCTCCATTATCATTCATGAACATGAATTTATAATAAATAACACACTTTGACAAGATTTACTATACTCAAAATGAGAGCACCAATAGTATTTATTATTGTATCAAAATATCAGCCTAGAGTACATATTACATCCATGTAATTAAAACAAAGCCTCTTCTCCTTTTGTATTAGGAGTGAGAGCTCTTCTAATAAATACATTATGCTATAACTAATAAAAAAATCTAATTACATACAAATTGACTTGTTAAATGGTGCTAAGTAGATCTCTACCCTTATTATAAAAATGAATGGGTGCATGAGCCTTTACATGATTTAAAACAATAAAAGAAGAAGAAGATAAGAAGAGAGAAGCCATGAGATGATCTGAGAGTCACTGGGACTTCTAAAAATGCAAGCTTAGCCTTCTATAGATGTTTTGGGAGTTGAATTGTTGTCAAAACATGTTTTCAATACATGGAATGCTCAAAAATAGCAACTAGTGGTTAACTATCGATGCACCACTTCATCTTCAAAGTTATCGATGCACCCTTTGATTTGGCACACCTTGTGGAAAGGGCACCTTTTGAAAAGTGCACCTCTATGAAAAGCCCAAAATTGACATAAAAATTATAACTCCACAAACTTTCCAAAGTGAGAGTTTTTCTAACTCAACAATTTTCCAAAGTGAGAATTTTTCTAACTCCACAATTTTCTAAGGTCAGAATTTTCCTAACTCTACAATTTTCCAAAATTAGAATTTTTCTAACTCCACAATTTATCAAGAGTGGGAATTTTTCAAAGTGAGAATTTTTCTAACTCCATGATTTTCCAAGAGTGCGAATTTTTCTAACTCCATAATTTTTCAGTTTCTATTATTTGGGTCTTGTTGACTTTCAACCAAAATGATGTGTGGATGTTCCCCTTTGAAATTTTGGATGGTGGATGTAATTTCTTGAGGAGATAACAAGTCTAGAGATTCATAATTTTTCCTCACTTCCCTATGGAAATCATGAAGTGTGACTTCTCAGGCACTCCTTCGAATTTGAAAGTCATGGGTCTGAGTTTGATCTTAGTTGTTGTAGATGATGAGGATGCCATGGTGATCTTGGTTACCTTGATGGCCTGTGGATGTTTTGGATATGTGCACATGTGCACCTTTAGACATAATTTCTTCACCAAATCATCAAATTGTGGACCTGTGCACTTTTTGGGAAGTGTGCAAGGTGCTCAATTCACCCAAAAATTAATGTTCTCAATTTTAAAAATAGTTTATGGGTTTTGCTCAAATGGGATTTTAGACCACTCATGTGTACTTATTTCTAGTATTTTTTTTATGATTGATGTTCATTTGTGCTCCTTGCACACCTGTGCACTTATGCATCTTGAACACTTTAAAATTGCACACCTTCGCACATGCACACCTATTGGAGTCCTTCAACTTATGCATATTCAAAATTACAATGCACACCTATGCACCTTATGGAAATCATAGCATTTGAAAAGAGAACCTTTGTACTTTGCACACATGTGCACCTTTAGGGAAGTGCACAAGGTGCTCAATTAACCCAAAAATTAATGTTCCCAGTTTTGAAAATAGTTTTTTGGGTTTTTCTTAGATAGGGTCTAGGAGCAATCTAGTCTACGTATTCCTGATCTTTTTGATGATGTATGCCCTCTTTATAGTCCAAAATTTTCATAGAATTGAACTCCTTCTATCTAAAATCCCAAGGTGCATTTGTTGAATATGCACATGCAATACCATGGTAATTTTTTTTGCTACAAATGATGAGGATGCCCTAATGACCCTATTCTAAGGAATGAGCTTCTGTGGGCCAGAAAACAAGGGGTCCCATTTCTAAAGTCAAAAATGGGGTGTGTGTTGTGGAACCACAACACTTACCAATATCATCATCTCTCTTTATGTATCACTTACTTCCAAAAATTATAAGATATCTTACTAATAGTGCATGTCCAAACCATAATTCATAGGGATTCTTCTGTATACCTTTTCTGATCCACACTTTGTTCATGGTGTATATTATTTTGTTGGCTACTTCTCTCCAAAATTCCTTGGATACATCATTCTCAAATATCATTTTTCTTGTTTCTTCTATTAAAAACCTATTTCTTCTTTCAGTAATCTCATTTTTCTCAAGTGTCTTAGGTGTTGATAGTTATCTATTAATACCATTTTCTTCACAAAAGATGTTAAACTATCAAGAAGTAAACTCATCACCTATTTTGATCTTAAACATTTTATTTTTACACTAGATTCATTCTCAAATCTATTCTTGAACAACCTAAACTTTTCAAATGCCTCAAAATTTTCTTTAAGAAATATTGAACACATCATTCTAGTGAAATCATCAACAAAAATCATAAAGTACCTTTCACCATAGAATCATCTTGTTCTAGTAAGACCACTCAAATATGTATGAACAATCTCCAATTTCACTATGATAGTGAACTTCTTGCTGGGAAAAGAAATTTTATTCTTCTTAGCTATAATACATTCTTTGCAAACAATATTATTAGGTTTAATGATTATACATAGATCTCTAACAAGAAATGTAGTGCTAGCCTTCACAATGTTATCAAAGTTTATATGAAAAAAATATTATATATCATAACCAACTATCATCCAACTTTATAGCCAGATAAATCATCTCTATGGGGTTCAATTGAAACACATTGCCTCTAGATCTTGTACTAGATCCAATCATCTTCCCATCTCTATCTTTGATAATGCATTTTTCTTTGTGAATTGCAACTAATAACCTTTATCAACCAACTGTCCAAAAATTAATAGGTTATGCTTTAAGCCATCAACAACATAAACATCATCAATGTCAATCTTTCCATCAAGTGTAATGGATCCTATTCACTTGATACAAAAAGATGCATTGTTACCAACTCTAACAATTCCTCCATCACAATTTCTAAACTTAACAAACTTATTCATGTCTCTAGTCATATGGTGTGAACATCCTCTATCTATAATTCAATCAAATTTCTTTTCAACTTGTGAAAATAGGACTTTTTCTTCTCTAAATTTTTTTTTCAATATTTTCTTCTTTTATAGCCAAAAATCCTATTTCGTCATCACTTTTACTCTAAACTCTTTCCTCTGACTCATTATCTTCATTTGTATACAAATAATCTCTAGGTCTTTTAGGATTGAAATTCTTCTTATACTCTTTCTCTCTTTTAGGACACTTAGAAGCATAATGACCAAATTCATTGCAAGTCCAACATCTAATAATTCTCTTACCATCTAGTTCTCTTCTTGCAAGTGTGGCAATTCCTTCTTCAATTATTCTATCCTCCTCAGACCTAGATATGTTGCTTCTAGCATAGTCTCTATTGGGGCTTTCACTTCTTGATAGATAAGGACGAACGCTCAATGCACTAAAATTTGTTTCCATTCTATGAAATTCTTCAAATTCATTTAAGCTCACTTTTGTTGCTTCCAATCTTCCAAGTAAAATCTCTCTGGTAAACTTCTTAGTGCAAGGTATCACTTGCTTAAACATCTGTATTGTTTGTCTAAATGGTGGTGTTATAGTTTTTAAATTCTTCCTTATAATATCATCTTCATCTTTAGATCCCTGACAAGACTTAATTCCTCCAAATATATCTAATATTATACCAATATATCTTCTCACCTATTCATCTTCCATCATTTTAGCATCTTGAAAAAACATATCCAATTATGTAGTTTGATTCTTTTAGCATGTTTATCACCTTCAAAAGTAGATTCTAAGGCTATCCAAATTGCATAAGATTTCTCTAATGATTTTACTTGACAATATTTTTTCTTAGGAAGAGCTGACAATAATGCTTCTCTGACAAGTATATTACACATAAAAAAATCTCTTTCAGCTTCACTACATTCCTCAAGTTTTCTTTCTTCAACAATATTATTTTTAGTCTTTGTCATCAACCAATTTCTTGGACCCATACATATAAAATGAGTCTTCATCTTCTCCTTCCAGCTATCATAGTTAACTCCATCAAATTTAGGGCTTTATTTTCTAAAGTGACCTGTCATTGATCTCCCAAATTTTTTAATCTTTTTCTTCAAGGACCTATTGCTTTGATACCAATTCTTAAAAAGTAAAGTCCACCAAGATAACTACGAGGGGGGATGAATTAGCTATCCAAATATTAAAACATTTATCAATATTATTAATCCTTAACCATGTGAAAAATATATTCAGAAACCATAAGAAGGTATGCATTCACAATAACACTAGATGTGTTAACTAGGGAAACCCTTGATTAGAGGGAAAACCTCGATGGAGATGGTACCCACAAAATGATATACTAATATAAAAGTTCCTTGTTAGAGGATGGACTATACTAGGATCCAATGAAATACATTGGTACATATCAGTTCCTGTTAGGAGACTTTAAATCCCTATTAGGAGATCCCAACCCTGTTAGGAGTTGTAGAAGGTAGATGTACCCACTGCCCAAAAAATTCATGGGAAAGACCACCAAACTCACTATACAACAGGTCTCTATATTATTCCTTATAGAATAATAGAAATTAAATAATCTTAGCTCCTTCTCTATCCTCTTGGTCAGACCAAAACTCTTCAAATCTCGATACCAAATCACCAACTTTACATCCAATAGTCCCTTAGATCACTTACTCGCATTTACCAAATGCTTCACATATTACACATTTGAATGCATCAATCACACACTTGACCATAAGGAAAATAACCTTCCTTTATATAATATCCTCAAAATAATTCCTTGAGTTGGCCTTGAGGCTTTCTCAATTATTTATAATAAAACTTCATTAAGATATTACAAAACATTACATCTTTTCATAATTACAAGTCAATGTTGGCTCATAGTCTTTACAAATTTTCACATGTGTGACCTCTGACCTTGTGCACTCGCTAACATCATCATCAAGATGTCTACTATCATATTTTGACTATGTATATCATGATTCTATCCCAATTAAGAGATAAAAATCAATCATTAGAAAAACCTTATTAAATATTTTGTTCGCTTAATGTCTTCTATAAATTAAGCATATCTTCTACAAGTATTCAACTCTGTATATGTACACTTATGCACATCATCAAGATATAGTGTATAATACATCCTTAATTGTGCTTGACCTGATCATTAATACATAGTTTGTACAACCTTGTTCTCTACTTGTTACTCTGTTAGTCTTTACAAAAATAATATTATGTTGACATCAATGACAAACACAATCATGAATGCAACATGTTAATCATAAATAGTCTCTCTAATACTTAGGATACTCCCCCAAAGGAATACCATTAGCATTCATGCTAACAATTTTCCCTCTAATCAAGGGCTTCCCTAGTTAACATGTCTATTGTTATTGTGTATGTGTATCTTCTTATGGTTGTTGATTATATTGTTCACATGTTTAAGATTTAATAAGGTTGATAAAAGTTATATTGATTTGATAACTGATTCACTCCACCCCCGCCCCCCTTCCCCCCCCCCCCCCCACAATTATCTTGGTGTACTTTACTTTCTATCAATTGGTATTAGAGCATCAAGTCCTTGAAGAAAAGTATTAATAGCTTAAGGAGATCAATTGTGGGTCACTTCAGAAAAGAAAATCCTATGTTTGATGGAGTCAATTTTGATATTCAAAAGATGGAATTCCTTAGTGAAATATCAAAATTATGTATAGAATAGAACATTCAATTTTAGATCCAAAATCTTTTTGTTTCATACAAAAGAGTAGACCTACTTTATCAAGGAGTGCAAGTACAAGTGAAGATTATACCAGTAGAGGCAGATAGATGTCTAAAGAAGACCTAAAATTGAAGAAGGAACTGCCCTACTTATTAAAAGAGAACCAGATGATATGATTTTTTTCTTTTTTGGACATGTATATAATTTGGTCATTTTTAATCCAAATCTCCTAAGACAGTAAAGAAGATTAGAAAGTATTACAAATCAAGAATGCCTAAGGATTCTCCTTTTTATAATGAGAAACTCTATTCAAGATTAGAAGAATTTTCAAATGATAGTGAGTTTGAATTGGTTGAGAAAGAGGAAGTAATAGATGATGAAGAAGCTAATCCTAAGCCTATTATAGGAAATCTTGAATCTTTCTTTGAGACTAAAAATGATTTTCATAATGGTATTCAAGTTGTGGAATAGAGGGAAGAACCAAGATCTAAACCTAGAGAAGAAGTAAGAATTGAGTCAATGACACATACACCTAATAGGAATTTGACAAAGAATCACCCTATTAATCAGATTATTGGTAGCAAACAAAAAGGAGTTATGACAAGAAATAGAGTATGTAAAGAGTTGTGTTTGATTCATCAAGTTAAATCAAAGAGTGCATATGAGGCATGCAAGGATGGTTATTAGATTCAAGAAATTAAAGAACTAGATTAGATTGTGAACAATGAGATATGGGAATTGGTTCCTAGACCTAAAGATAAAAATGTTATAGGTACTAAGTGGGTTTTCACAAACAAGATGAATGAACAAGGTGAGGTTGTGAGAAATAAAGCAAGATTGGTATGTAAACGATATTCACAACAAGAAGGTATAGACTATTAAGTGACATTTGCTCATGTTCCTAGAATTATTGTAGTGAGAATGCTCTTGGCTTATATAGCAAGTAAGAAGTTTAAAGTGTATCAGATGGAGGTGAAGTTAGCATTTTTGAATGGAGAACTAGAAGTTGTCTACCTTGAGTAGCCTGAAGGATTTCCTTTGATAGTAGAAGGAGACATGGTATGCAAGTTGAAGAAAGTATTGCATGGACTATAGCAAGCACTTAGAACCTGGTATGCAAGGTTGGACAAGTATTTGGTAAAGTTGGGATTCACTAAAGGTAGTGTAGATAGTAATTTATATTTGAAAGAAATTGAGAATGGGTTGTTGATTATTATGGTTTTTTTGGATGACATAACCATTGGAGGTAATGCTGAAGCAAGTGAAAATTATGTTGATGAAGTGAAGAATGAATTTGAGATGAGTATAATTGGTGAGATGAAATATTTCTTAGGTTTACAAATTATGTAGAATAGTGATGGTATTTTCCTATCACGGACTAAGTATTTGATGAAGAGATTTTGCTTGGAAAGTTGTAAGCCTGTTCGTACACCTATGATAACTAGTCATGAGTTATCTAGCAAAGATAAGATAGCTATAGTTGAGTAGAAGAAGTGCATTCCATGATTGGAGGTGTTTGCTAAAATGTTGACACACTCCTATGAATCATTATATCCAAGATTGCTCAAGAATGAGGCCATAAATGGAAACTCGTAGCTCTATATTCATGGAGTGCAAGGGTTTATAATGGAGACTCATAGTTTAGACCTAGTTTGTGTTAATACAAATATACCATAAAACAAGAGATTCAAAGAGGAAAAGAAAGAGTTCTAGTCTCCATGATCATCAAATATGCATGAAAATGAAAATGGAAGCTATTCTATATTATAACAATGCATGAAAGCAAACTAATCTATGAAAGGAAATGCCAATGTAAGATTATTCTATGAAAGCAAATATAAATCTAATCTAACATGCAAGTGCAAAAGTAATCTAAATGGATTGGCAATGAATGCATCAGAGAAGAAGACAATAAAAGAGAAGTTGCAATGTCCAAGCTCAAGTGTTCAAGCTTTCCTCCAAAATTACTCTTCAAACTTGCAGCATAACAATAAAATCTTGATCTAAGAAAATGAGAAGAGAGCTCCTTATAAAGGAAAGTGTGGAGAGGAATGCATCCTCAAGAGAAATGTGGGAAAAATCCTTGAAAAGGAAAGTGAGAGAAAAATCCCACCACTTAGAAATATGTGCAAAAAAGGAATATTTATTTATTTTTGCTTAATTTATTTAATTTATTTCCTTTTGTCATCAAAAAGAGAGCTTTAATTGAGGATTTATTTATTTAATTAAAAGAGGGATTTTATTTTAATTAAATAAGATAATATTATTTAATAAAAAGAGAGATTTTAACTAAATAAGATAAAATTATTTAATTAAAAGAGAGAGTTTCTTTTAATTAAAGAAGATTATTTTATTTATTTAAAAGGGATGTTTTCTTTTAATTAAATAAGAATATTGATGAAATGATCAAACCTTAGGAAATATTTAAATAATTGAATTAATTAGGATATGATCAAGAAAATTGATTTGATATTGTAAGGCATTGATTCAAGAAATTGATAAATTCATTCCATCATTTGATAAATTGAAGAATGAGGGCCCTGTTAGGATAAACCATGAACAGAAATAAAAAACTACATGCAAATATAACCAATAATAGAAAAATTAATAGAACACATAGAAATGAACACAAGGCACCAAGATTTAACATGGTTCACCCAATTCCTGGGCTACGTCCACCAAACAGCAAGTTCGATCTTATTACAATCCAGTGATTACAACCTGATTACAATCTGTAATCCCTTACAGCTCAATATCGCTGCAAGAACCAATTTCGCATCACAACATAATGAAAAAATACCCAATCCTAAGCCCTTTTTATACAAGTATTAAACCGCTTTAGGTTTATAACATGTCGTCCATATGTCGGCCATAATATGTTGGCTACCATGTCGGTCACTGCCCAAAAAAAAAAAAAAATTCAGAACCCCACTATTTATGAAGTATGTACAGTACTTTCCTGATCGGTCACCACAATCTAACAATCTCCCACTTGGGGACTGATCAGGCTCCACACTAAAAAATAGGCCCATAGTCTAGATGATCATTTTAGGTGCATACATTTGCCCCTCTTGTACTAATGTGTGATCTTTATGGGAACACATGCGGTCAAAGAATGTAGTTGAAGCGTGAGATCAATTTGGGATCACAAAACAACCCATACATGTGATTGACGAATGGGAACACTTCAGGACAAAGATAAGTTGATTGAAAATGACAAGGTCAACACCCATGTATATAGGTAATTAACATGTCCAAGATAAGAATCTCAAGCAAGGTTGCCTCAAGTGGAGTAATTGATAGGCTGATAAAGTTGAATCAAGGATTAAATTTTGATAGGTGCTAACCCCTCATGATCAAAATTGAAATGAGATAGAGGAGAAATGGAAAACTTATAAATTTAATCAAATCAAACTAAAGATAAGGTTCTTGATGTAAGATGAGAGATATAAGGATCACAGAACCAAGGTAGATCATCAAGCATGAAATATTATGCCCCAAGGTTGAATTAGAAGAAAATAAGTGGGGTGAAAGTGAATGGAAGATAGAAGTTTCAAAGAGGTGGAAAGAAATAGAGAGAAGAAAGTGAATTTTCCTTAAAAAAGAGAATGCCCCAAAATCAATCAACTGTTTAAGATAGAAATTTTAGATTGAGATCACAAAAGAAGATAAGGAAATGAAGATCAAAATATAGCCACAGTTGATTAAAATTCCACAAGAAATATAAAGGGAAAAAACCCTCTCAAACTCATAATATAGCTTTAAAATACAAATTAACATGAAGTCTAACAATGCAACCTACATGAAAATGAAAAGGTGTACTTGAAATAGAGAAACTATAACATAGGATTTTGTGTTCATCATTCATTAGAGAATGTTAAGGAACTTATTTTTATCACTGGGCCATTATAAATGGACATCAAAAAATCATAGAATCATCACTATTCACAAGCACAACTATGAAGATATGAATGTGATTTATATCGGATTGGAATGTAGAAAGATTCTAGCATAAGAATCAAAGACATAAAGGTCAAGATGACTTTCATTTTAGGTTACCCAATTTAATGTAGCAAAATCACACTTGCATCAAGGCATAGATGTTGGGAAGACCATAAGAATGGCTATGCAAAAATAGTCAAGGATGATACCTCAAATATCCTAAGTGTTTCAAGGGGATAACAAGAGACACTCTAGAGTTTCAAGACCACACCCACAAGAAGAAAGCAAATAAAAACATACCTCGTGTTCCAATTCCTCTCACTATGCAAACTAGAGATACTTGTTAGACAAGGACACTCAACAAAAATCAATAACTCTTAGCACACAAATAAAATACTATGACATAGTTCAAGCATTAATTGTTGTGTTTAAAAATTTAAGTGTGTTAATTGATACTATGTTCCAAGGATAAGGATCAAATTCTTGAAAGTAGGTAAGATCACATGACAAAACTGGGTAAGACCAAACTGATAAGAGTTAAAAAATACTTGATGTTATGGGTTGTATTGAAAAATATTGTTGGGGTGGTGTTAAAAAAACACCATTTGTGAGGTTTCCTAAAGACTAACGTATCCAAGAGACCAAAGCTAACATAGTTATGCCCCCTACACAAAGACAAAGACCAATTCCAAACCAAGGCAAGAAGGACAAGGCATGATGGAGAAAGGCTAAGTGTCGAGGGAACATGCTAAGAAGCAAGGGTGCAAAGGCCTCAAGTAGCACTTATTTCTAGGTTTTCACCACTTTGATTCTATTGCAATTTTTTTTTCTTTTTTTTTTTTGGAATATATAATTTTTTTGGAGATGTATCAAAGCACCTATTGTTAGGTTTTCACTAAGATTATCATTTTTTAGCACATTTTCTAATTTTAGAATTTGTTACAATATATCATTTTTTTGAAATTTTTCAGGATCAATACGTATGTACAAAGGATTCCCCTAGATAGAATGGGCATCATGGATAGGACTTCTTTAGGTGTAAGACATTGATAGAATCAAGGAGTTGCTCTCCTGCTACTGGAGATAGTTGTTGGTAAACAGATTTGTCCTTTTATCTATCATGAAATTATGACTCTTTATGCCCATATTATGAACAATATCTATTCACAACAGTTGAAAAGCCATTTTATGGTTACTGGCTTTTCTCTGAATTGATAGGTACAGCTCCCTATATGAATAATCTTCAATGAATTATGTTTGTTTCTACTTATCTAAATCGGGGTATACTCTTAACCCGAGAGCAGGAGAGGTAAACTAAATTAAGCCTAACTAGAACTTAATTCAGGAAAGAAAAATTACTCAACATTGGAACAAACTTATGTATCCACACTTCTTATGAATTCATAAATTCATATGCTCAAGACTAAAATAAGTTGAAATCTAGATCTGAACTACAACTAATGAGACAAGAAAACTAATAGGATCCTTTCGTCAAATGAAATATAACAATACTTATTACATCCATTTAAATTCCAAAAAATTGGGGAAATGAAACTCTATTCTTTCTTAGTTCTCTGAAATGTAGAAAGGAAACACTAACAACTTACAGTACCTACTGGAATGGAAAATGATTGAAATGAAGTGCCATTCAATTGTCTCTGCAATAGATAGTACTTCACACCAAAAAAAATTTGACCTTTGATTAATCATTAAATTTCATACATATAGGATTTGAGAGATGACTGTTACAATGGGAATTTCAATCGGTTCATCTTCCGAAAATGACAAATGGCTAGATGCCAATTTGTCAAATTTCAAAATTTACAAAAATTTGCAACATTTACATCAGAAAACAAAAAAAAAAGGAGTATTGAATAAGTCATTTAGACTTCTTTCCTTTTTCAATTTTTGCCCTATATGTTCTAGCAGCCACTATAATTGGATCATCTCTTCGTGACTAGGCACATGTACATTGGTGAATCTTAAGAGCCACTTTGAATGCTCCCAAGCTAATTCCTTTATTGCACCCAGCTAACTTGTCAACTCTCTAGCTGCCAAATGTACAACTCTACCACTCTATTTTGACTGCTTGAAGTCATCCTAGATAGATTATTCAAGTATGTGGAGAAGTTATTCTTCATTACCTCTATCCCAATGAGAGCCTTTCCTTGCCCACTGCTTTGTGGATTTGTGTGTAACCCTTGCATGAGCTCAAATGCTTTGTCTTGGATCTTCTTCACCTTTTCCTTTGTTTCTTTGAGTCCTTCCTCTGCCTCTTGAATCATTTCCTACTTGAATTGCATGTTTTGAAGCCATTCAAACAAAGGCTCAGTCCCCTTCTTCAAAATATTCACTTTGATTGCCTCTTTTGCCTTCATTTTAATGAACATATTTAAGAAAGAAACACATTCCTCACACCTTGCCTTTTCTACAGCCAAAGTGTTGTGATTAGAAGTAATATTATCCTTCTCAATTTCTAACCAAAGGATAACATTTCCAATTTGATCAATCAGAATAGCTCCATCTGTACTAAGCTTCTCAATCCATTCTTCTCTGATCTGGCCAAAATGTCTATCCTTTTGGAGTTGTGAGATGAAGGCTTGCACTTCTTCTGTAGTAAGGTTCTCAGTAGCAGGCACACCAGTAATGGTTGCCAATGGAACAACTAGTTGCCTGATGAATCTTTTCAATTCCTCAATCTCTAATTTCATTCTGATTTTTGACAGTTTGAGGTCCTCTAGTCGTTCCTCTATCACCTTGTTACTTGATCTCCATAGGCCCACTTTTGTATCATGCCTAGCTTCCCTAAGATCAATTGAATGCAGAGTGAAGTCTTCTAGAGTCATATCTTCAATTTTTCTTGCCTTGTTTGGTTTCACTACCTCCAGAGTTAAGTGTCCTGTTTCTGGATCTTGTCCCAGAATTGACAAGGTCTTCTGCTTTTTAGCTTTCACCATGGTAGATCCTGAGCGAACCGCTTGGGATACAACATCTTTTGAAGGAACACCTTCATCTTTCCTTTTTCTCTTCTTTTCCAAAGTATCCTTGAGCCAAGATTCTATACTAATCACTTTGGAGGTTGTTCCAATGACTCAATGCTGAACATCTTCTTCTTCATTGGAATCATTGTTTTTGTAGTTGCAAAAAAGGGGGTCTTTGGATTCTAAGAAAGAAGTCGAGATGAACCTGGAGCTTTCTCTTCTTTTTGGGCTTTCTTTGCAACTTCATTGGAATTAGTAGATTCGCTACTACTACTTTTATCATCTCTGATCTCTACTATTTGAATAGGAGAACTAGTGGGCTTTAGAAGAGGAGCACTTACGGATGGTGTAGGGTTGTGATGAGGGGATAAGATAGGGGCAACATGAGGAGATGGAGTTGGAGAAGCTTGAGGAGATGGGGGTAAAGTGGCGTGTGGGGGTGAGACTAGAGTAGGGGATCCATCTTTCTACTCTTTTGTTCCCTTCTCAGCTCCAAGTTGAGCTCCAATGACAGGTAGCAATCCACCTTGGCAGGTTGGGGCTATTGGAACATGCTTCTCTGGGGGCTGGTCACCCCCTCCTGTAGATTGGGTTGGTCTTTGAGCCACTGTGGCAGTAGCACTGGGAGTGGCACTTTGAGATGAAGTAGAAGTAGCTACAGCTAGAGAAGCTTGAGTAGCTTTGCTCTTGCTTCGGCCTTTCTTAGATATCCATTCAACCCACTTCCTAGTTCTTAATTCTTGCCATCATGACATCAAAATTTTCTTCTATGTCAACATATGGTTCAGAGCTAACAGGAGTATTTCTCAATTTTGTCAAATATGTATTACTATACATATTTTGACCATCATCCTCCAGCCCTTCCACATCTAAATTAATTCCATATGTCTTTATTTGATCAATTGTAAATCTGGCAAAGGCGCGATCTCAGCTCTCCTGCTCATCCTTAAAATCTGCCCAATAATCTTCCATGTTTGTTACATGTTTGGTCACACTTCCAATCTGGAGCACATCCCTAGCATATCCATTAGGATCAAACAAGGGCCTTACTGCTTCATACTCTTCCAATTTGTATTTACTCTCAAATGCTTTGAGTATATTCTTTGCATCTAATCTGGTTTTGCAACTGTATGCTCCAACTTTTATAGGGAATTCATACCCTTTCTTCTTCAAGCTGGTGCTCAACACATTCACTTGTATTGCTTGCCTCACGATCTCCATGAGCACGATCATATCATCTGGATGCCTGGGCAGCTTTAGTGGGAATCTGTCGAACGTTGCAAGATGCAAATAAGAAAATGATGAGAACTAGATGAAGTAACTGCCAAATTGGTTGATGATCGCCATCGCTTCTAGACTAAATCTCCACTTTGGGTGCCCCTGTAGTTCCCTACAAGTCCTCATGGTGAATGCATCATTTACCCAGATGTATTCTACATAAATATTCTGTAATTGCAAGCATGGATAAAACTCATAACTTTTTACATTATTAGGGAAATCCTCAATTCTAGGGAGTCCCGACCACAATTGAAGAGAAGCCAACATTTATATCAAGAATGAGGACATATAAAAAGAATTATAAAACTTAGCTGCACTAAGAGCCCTAGAAAGTTGTTCACTTACCTCATGTGCCCAGTCAATATACTGTGTGTCAGAGTAAATAAATTGCACCAAAAAGAAGTACTGCTATACAAAATTAAAAGCTTCTACCTCACCTTTGAGTTGATGCAATAGAACCAAAATATCAACAATTTCTAGTTTGAGGTCCATGCTGAAGAGAATTTTAGGGACTTTACTCTTGGCCCCCCTTGGCTTCTGAAACCAAGACTGCATGATCTCCTTCCTCCAAACCATCTTTTTCAATGAGTACTCAGACATGGCTCCACTCATCATCAAATTAGAGAACTCCTCCTGTTCTGGAATCCGCAAGCAATTCACTACTGATTGTCGATCGATTGAAATCAACACTGTCTAATCAGGCAATAGAATCTACCTTGTATTCGGGTTGTAATTATTGATGCATTCTAGAATTAACTCTGGGGCTTGTACTGCTATAGGGAACCCAGCTGCTTCTACTAATCTGCTTCCCTGAAGTTTCTCTGTTATGGGGTGGATTGGTTCTACTCTCAATCTCCTTTGAAAATCATGCATATCATAGAAACGAAGTGAAGTATCCATGAAGGTCGACCACTCCGACCTAATTCCACCCAATCCATTGAACCCTACGAATCTTGTTGCCATTCTATTTGATCTATTATAGAAAAACTCAAATAGTTACAGCTGACACAAGATGCAAATTTTGTATTTGAAAAATACTTGAAAACACTATCCAATGCAACAGTATAATAGTAAGATGGTAGTTTGAAAGTCTGTTACTTCACTCTTTATAGAATAAACCCAGATTTGCCCGTTGAATTTCATAAATTGTGCCACACGAGTGGAATTAAGGGTAAATCTGTTGGATTGGTGAATATAAAGGTTATAACAAATTTATCTTTTTCTTTTCACTATTTCCATTGGCTTCAATGGTAACTTTCATTAATTACTAGTTTACTTTTCGTTTCACCTATCTTTCGAAAAAACAAGAATGGAGTACTTCCTAGGGCAAAATCCGCTTACCTCAATTCTGCTTACAAACACCCCATCAATTCGTTGCTCTACTTCTATTTCTTTGTCCAAAACAATCTGTAATCAATTCACGTGCTTACCATGCTCGCAGGAATGTTTTTTTCTCAAATGCGAAAAATGGTCCTCGAGGGTAGAAAACCTGCAATGGAGAAGTAGATGTTCGATTCTCTCCTTTTACTTTAGCTTTCACCTTTCAAACCTAAGCATTTTAATAAAAAATTTGGGAAGTATAAAAGAGGCTTCGTGACAAAAAATGGGGTCCACTTAGTAACTCTATTTTTCCATTTGGGCCTTCGTGAAAATTTTAACTCTTGCTTCAAAATTCGCTAGAGGAGAAACTACTTCTGAAATTTCCGCCAATACTCATTATTTCACTTCCTCTGCCTTATTCACTTTTTTTTAAGCCTCTGAAAAACAAAAAATTGACTTTGAAAGTGAAGGGTGGGGCCCATTAGCTTTCTCAATTCCTTTACATATACCTTTTTCAAAAAACTGATTATTGACTTCGAAGTCTGCCATGGAGAAGCTCTTTTCTAGTTTTCCACCAATGCTTATCTCAATCAATTTCCAAGCTTTAAAATGGTTCTCATTGTGAGATCATGATATCACTTAAACAATCTTTTCTTAACATGATTTACTTTTCTTCAAGGAAGCTTATAAATAGCATTTGTCAGCCTTTGCAAAAATCTGCCTTCTAGGTGCGAGAACCCATCGAGGAGACGCCGGAACTTGATTTTCTGCCGATTCAATTTTCTTAACTCTAGATCAAATGAGCTACATGGAAATCAAAAGATATAGCACAAATCAAGAATCTCCATTGGGGATGACTCTAAACTACCCCTAAAACTCATGACAGCCAAGAAATACCCACCTAGGCTAAATGTGATATGGGAGAAAGGAAAAGATGAAAACCCGATGGAGAAACTCAGCACCTAAAGAAGAAAATCCTAGTGACCTGACTTGATAGAACATGACATTAGTTTACTCTCCACTTTTGCAAAAATTTGTATATGGTGGAAAAGTGGAGCAACAATAGTAAATAAGCACCTGATCCAAAAGTTGTTGTAATGATGTAAGGTCCAAGCCAATTAGGTTCAAATTTTCCCATTTGATCTCTATGTTATTGATTCTTAGGATTTTAACTTAGGAAAAGATCTCCCACATGGGATTATCTAGGGTGAAGCCTTTTGTTGAAGGCTTTGGAAATGCACTTTTGATAAACCCTCATATGGTCAAATGATGCTTAACATTTCTATCTAGAAGTTCTAACTCTTGAAGTATCATGGTGTGGTAGTCTTAATCTATAACTAGACCTTTGAGGGAAACTCTAAGTGAAGGAATCCCAACCTCTAAAGGTAACATTGCTTCAACGCCATATGTAAGGGCAAAAGGAGTAGCCCTAGTAGGAGTACAAATACTCATTCTATAGGCCCACAAAGCTGGATTTATCTGTAAGTGCCAATATCTACCAATCTTATAAATTGTTCTATGTAGGATTTTAAGAATTATTTTTTTTATGCCTCTACTTGACCATTTCCTTATGGGAAGTAAATGGAGGACCAATGTTGTTTAATCTTGAATTTCTTGTAGAGTTGTTTAAGGTCTTTATTTTTTAACTAGACTCCATTTTTAGTGATAATCTTGGAAGGTACTCCATATCAAAAAATGATATAGTTCAAAATTAATAGAGAGACTATCTTTATCGAGGCAACAGAAAGTGGGACAGCTTCTACCCATTTAGTGAAGTAATCAATAGCAGTGAGAATAAACTTATATCCACCTAATGAGTTGGGATGAATCTTCCCAACAAGTTCAAAGGCCTAACACTAAAATGACCAATGAGATATAGAAGGAATGAGCTCCCTTCCTAGAGCATGTATTAGGTTACCATATTTTTGACACTTTTCATATGACTTTGCAAAAGCTACTGCATCAATCTACATTGTAGGCCAATAGTACCCCACCCTAAGAAACCTTTGGGCCATGACAAGACCATATTGGAATGTCCCTCACATAAGCCCTCATGGATGTCAACTAACACATGGTCAAATTATTCATTTTCTAAGCATCTAAGAATTTTTCCATTTAGACCCCTCTTATACAAATCACTAGAGATAAGGGAATGGCGAGAGGCATTTTGGGTAAGGTTTCTATGCTTAGATCAGTTAAAGGTTTTAGGTATAATGCCATCATGAAGGTATGATTAAATGGCACCATAACGAGATGACTCACAACCAACAAGGGTACAAATGACATGAATTTCTTGGGATTCATAGATAGAGTGATATGACTCTTCCACTAGGAATTCAAATCTAGATTCATGTTGCTCTAACTAAAGGAGTGAAGCAAGTGTAGCCATAGCATTAGTTGCTTTGTTTTCTACTTTAGGGATTTTTCGAAACATGAAAAATTTGAAGTATCATTTCAAAGAATCAACCATTTTCTTGTAAGGTACCATTTTCTCATTTTTTATTTGATATTCATCATTGACGTGGTTGATTATCAGCTATGAATCCCCATAGATGTGTAACTTTATGATTCTCCATTCTATGACCATCTTAAGTCTATTTGTTAAAGCTTCATACTCAGTAATGTTGCTTGTACATGGGAACAATAACTTGTAAGACTTAGGGATTGTGTACCCATGAGGAGAAACAAACAACACAACAGCTCCTAAACCATTTTGCATAAAGGATCCATCAAAGAACATCTTCCATGTTCTTTTAGTCATATACATGAGGTGTTCATCTAAGAAGTCAACTTGAATAGGTGCATTATCTTGTATTGGGAAATCAGCCACTATGGCTTGTCCTTTGATTGCTTTACACTCAATGTACTCTATGTCAAATTCTGAAAGGATCATCATTCATTTAGCAAGCCTACCAGTGAGGGCAGCCTTACCTAGTAAATACTTGAGGCGATCTATTTTTTCTATGAGGTGTATAGTGTGTGCAAGCATGTAATGTCACAACTTTTGGGAAGAAAACACAACTGCAAGGAAATATTTCTCAATGTTGGTGTAGTTGACCTCATATAAAACAAGAGTGTGACTAATCTAGTATATTGCTCTTTCTTTCCCATGTTCATCAAGTTGAGCTAGTAGTGCCCACAAGGAAGATTTTATCACTGAAATGTATAGAATAAGTGATTTCCCTAGGATAGGAGGCATTAAAATAGGATGATTTACTAAGTTTTTCTTGATTTGATCTATGCTCTTTTGACAATCCTTATTCCAAACACATTTGACTCATTTGTGTAAGTTCTTGTTGAAAGGTTGAGCTCTATCTGCCAATTGTGAAATGCATCTCCTTATGGATTGAATACGTCCTTGAAGGCTCCTCATTTGACTAATGTTTCTAGGAGGTGGCATGTCTATGATTGCTTGGACATTTTTAGGGTCTACTTCTATTCCTCTTGCCGAAATGATGAATCCTAGTAGTTTTCTAGAGGTGACTCCAAATGCACACTTTTTAGGATTTAACCTTAATTGAAATTGTTCCATGCAGTCTAGAATGACTTCTAAACCATCTAAGTGTGTGTCTCTTTTCTTAGACTTGGCCAAGGTGTCATCCACATAATCTTTCATGCTTTTATGTATCATGTCATGAAAAATGGTGTTCATAGCCCATTGATATGTGGCTCCTAGATTTTTTAATCCAAAAGGTATAACATTCCAGCAATAGGTGCCCCATGCACAAGTTAATGTAGTATTTTCTTGATCTTCAGGAGCTATCTTAATCTAATTGTATCTAGAAAAACCATCCATCAAGGAATAAATCTCATATCCCGCAGTCATATCCACTAGCATGTCTATATTTGGAAGTGGAAAATTATTTTTTGGCCAAGATTTGTTAAGATCTCATAAATTTGTGCATACAAGAATGGATTTTTCATGTTTAGATACAAGTACTATGTTTGAGATCCATTCCGTATAAGTTACAGCTCATATAAATCCAACACTCAATGGTTTTTCTAATTCTTCTTTGACCAGGAGCTCTATGTGAGGATGCATCTTTCTCAATTTCTATTTAACTAGTTTGATACCCAAAGCTATGGAAAAGTGATGCATGATAAGATTAGTGTCCAACCCTAGCATATCTAAATAAGTCCATGCAAATTTGATCTTCTTTTTCTGTAAGAACTTAGCATAAGCTTCTTTTTCTTGTGGTGAAAAGGACTAAGCAAAGTGTACTATCTATGGAGTCTCATCTGTACCCAAATTAAATTCTTATGTTGGTTTAATAAGAATTTAAGATCTATCTTGAAACTAGCTAGGGAGACGATCAAGTACCTCATCTTTAGGCACCTCAAAGAGGTTTTCACCCTTGGATACATCATTTCTTTTTACTTTTTTATGTTCTGACACTGCCATACAATGGTTTTCACCATCAGAACTCCTATTCTTTTGATTTTCTTTTCTTTTTATTTTGTGACTAAGGTACTTGATGTCTAGCTTTGTCATGCTAGTAGCCAATTCACTAGTGGAAGAGACTATAGCTTTAATAACATTCAAGTAACAAGCTATCTCATAATCATTTTGAAATGCTAAGAGCTCAAGTTCTTGATAGCATTGGGGCTAATCAATGAGGTTAGGATGAACAAGAGATAAGTCAATGACTGGTTTAAGGTTTTAAATGTGAATGATATCATCTTTGGTGATCGAAGAGTGGGAGTTTGTCAAGTATCCCTCTAAGTTATCCAAATTAGGATTTGTCCTAACAAGTGAAGGATTGTCCACTAAAGCAATATGTGGTTTCAAATCTTCTAATCCTACATGTGACTTTTTTGCTACCTTAGTTTGAGAACTATAAGTGTGGATGACATCAAGATCCATGTCAACTGTGGAAGGCTCTGAGAAGGAGCCCCACTCATACTCATATGAACTTGTTTCTAAACTTTGACTAGGATGTTTACACCATGAAGGTTTGGGACATCTTGATGTCAAAGTTATAATGTCATAAAGGGAAAATGAACAAGATTTTTTTTTTGACATTCTCTAATAGGATCTTCTACATCTGATTCATCTTGTTCTAAGGTTGCAACTGTCTCATGAGTGACTAGACTATCTGAATCAAACCAAAGGAGATTAGTGGAAGGGACCAAATCTTCACATATATCTTGTTTATTTTTCAAATTAGGTATGTATTATGGTTCATCTTCACTATTGAACTCATCAAGAATAGGAGTAGTGTTCTTATTGTGATTCACAAATCAAATGCCAACTACTCCCTTAGACTTGCATCCAAAAAGAGCATGATCAAGGGGTTTCACTTTAGCATCCAATCTATGACTAAGAGAGCCATGTCTAGGAATGCCCATCTATTTGAAAAAAGTATACCCTTTTCCATAAGCTTGAGGAGAGGGAGAAAATTTCTCATTGTGCATGTATTTCTCTTCTCTAAAAATCTAGTCTCTAACAGTCGTCTCTTCTTTCTCATCTTAAATAGACTCTACAAATGTGTCGAATAAAGTCATAGTTAAAGAGGAAGGTCTCATTTCTTATGAAGGCTTGGCATAAGACCTAAGTGAAACTATTAGTGTTGTGAGGGAGTTGAGTTAATATCCCCTCATGTCAAGGTGACTTGAACTTGTCTTTACATTCAGCTAAGGTTGCATTGAAGTCTTCTACTTCTCTATTTAGGGGAACATTAGATCTCACTATAATTTATTTAATAGATAAAGTGTTATCCTTGGGTATACAAATATCTATTCCATTGTAAGGGAACTTAACACACTAATGATAGGTAGACAACACTGCTTGCATATTGTGAATCCACAATCTACCAAGTAATATATTGTACACGAGGGGACTAGGATCAAGCACTTGGAATAAAATATATTTTTCAATAGGGCCAATCCTAACTGGAAGGAAAACCAACCCTTTGGAACTTCTTTCTGCCTCATCATAGGCTTTGAGAGTGATCTTTTTTCTGGTATCTATGACCTTTTTAGAATAACCCAACTCCTTAAAAAGACTCAAGGAACAAATATTAAGCCCAGCACCCCCATCTATCAACACATGCCTAACATAGGTTTTGTGGATCATGACCTCAATATGAAGAGTGAGATTGTGTGGGTGGTTCAAAGATTCATCATCATCCTCCAAAAAGGTAAGGTAATGAGGACTATCAATATGGTTAACCATGTTTTGTAATTGATCAACGTCTAAATTGTTGGGGATGTTTACTATGTGCAAAGAAACCTCCATCATTTACTTGTGTCTTGAGCACAACTATAAGAGCTCAAAGATTAAAATCTGAGTTGGGGTTCTTTGCAACTGATTGACAAGATTATAGCTTGACTTAGGATTGATTGTTTCTTTTGATGTGACATTCTTGGATGCCACTTTCTTTGGTTTACTTGGTTGACCTGAACCAGGTCCTCTAACGACAATGAGACCTTGACTTCATGTGATAGCATTGAGAATTTGAGATGAAATTATAGAGTTAGGACCCCTTAGCACCAGAATGGGTTCTTCATCAAAGATAGGAGAAGAGTCTATGTATAAATCATAACCATAGGGATTTTTACCCCTCATCATGTTGATGTTTTCTTCTATGACTTCAAGCATATTGATAGTATTTTATGCATCTATGTAAGTGTAATTGACCTCAGCCTTTCCATTCTTAGGTTTAGAGGTTTCCCCCTTCTCTTTCTTATACTTGGGAAAAGGTTCTTTGAATGCCTTATGATCAGCATTGTTGTTCAATCCATCTACCTTAAGTTTTCCATTCTTAATGAGATCGTGGATGATATGTTTGAGTTTCCAACAGTTTTCAATATCATGTCCAATGTCATTGTGGAACTTACAAAAGGCTTTCTCATCCCACCAATGTGGCTTAACATAAGGTATATAATTATTTACAGGACCTTGAGGATGCAAAAGGTTATTAATAATAAGTGTTTTCAAGACATCCTCATATGAATCACCAAGTTTTGAAAATTGGCATCTCTCTTTCTTAGGCTAATCTTGGCATCTTGGCCTATTCTCTTGTTGATTAGATGCATTGATTTTCATGGCTTTAATAGCACTAAACAAGGGGAGAATAGCTTGATCGTTGGGTTTGTTGGAGTCCACAAGTCCATCATTAACCACTTGTTTGTTCCTATTCTAATGTGAGTTCTTTCCTTTATCCTTGTTAGAGTTGTTTTTATTTTGACCACTGTTGTTGTTGTTTCCATGTTTGGTCAAAATTCCTTGTTCTTTCAAAATATCCTCAATCCTACATGTAGTTTCAACCATGGTGTTAAAGGAATCAAACACCATCTTCCTAAATTCATATTGCATTTCTGGAAGCAAGTTACTAACAAGGATGTCAATCTTCTCATTTTTAGGGATGGTCCTAGAGTAGCAAGAGAATTTTCATCTCCACCTTTGCAAGAAAGTGACAAAGCATTCCCTTTGATTTTTCTTTAAGTTTCATAAATCCAACATGGTGATAGATCTTGAAAGGTTGTATGAAAAGTGTTTGACAAATCTATCGACAAGCTCTTTGAAAGTATTAATGGGGGGAGTTATATTGGTGAACCATTTCATCGCTTGACCTTTAAGACTCCTTGGGAACAATCTCATGAGGTATGAATCATCTTGATGGAACTCAAAACTCATGATATAGAATTGATGCACATGATCATGTGGATCTCCATTCCCATCATACTTGTCATATTGAGGGATCTCAACCTTTCTATGGAAGTCTTTCATATTAACACTTGTTTTCAAAAGGACTAGGACATATTGAATCAAGTGAGAATGAACACTTGGGTGCCAACATCTTCTCCCTCATACTCTTAATTTTTTTGATCTCTTCTTCTTGAGATGGACCTTGCTTCTTAATCTTCTTGTCCACATCAAATTTGTAGGTGAGTCTAACACCCTTGTTGATTAAACTCTCTAGGAATTTGTCTTTGTTTTTATCTAAGTATCTCTCCACATACTTCTAGAAGAGTGGTTCTTGTTGTATCTTCATGAAGTCTTGGGAGTTAAGATCAAAACTTGAGCTACTACCCCCATATTGTGAATCATGATGAGCATGTTGTCAAGGTTGTCTTGAATTCCTAAGAGGTGTTTGTCTCCTATAATGATCATGTCTTGAAGCCCTCCTTCATCTAGGTATAGGAGATCGTGAAGGTTTTCTTGAATGTCTTCCACTTCATGGAATCTTAGGAGGGGTGGATGGAGGAGAGTTATTTCCACCACCAATATGTATGTTGTTAAATTAATCATTACATTATTCAGCCAAGAGTCTATCTTGCTCCTCCTGGTAATCATTCCTTTCTATCTCCAACAAGGTTTTTATCTCCAACTCTAGGAGACTATATTGCTCTTCCTTTTTAGCTTGTTCATCTAGGAAGGCTTTCTTTTCACACTTAATTTTTTTAAGTCTTTCACTCATGTATCTTGAAGTTATTTTGAGCAGTAAACTTGGTCTTGAATGTCTAAACATGTCATTGGTGTATGTTGCATTCACATGAGTGCCATAAGGTTCATCATTGTGGTCTTCATGTTGTGATTATTATTCTTGATAGGCTTGCCTCTTATCTCTTTTCGCCCCCTGGTGTGTATCAAGATATCTAGTTGACATAAGGTGTGAGACTAATCAATTTTCATGGGAGGGGCTGCCAAATGAAATAGTATCTCTATGTTTATCAAATATGTCATCAACGCATTTATCCATTTCTTCCCTCTCTCATCACGTCATTATGTAACTCATATCCATATTCAAGTGGCAAGATGCTAAGGGTGTACTCAACTCACTAAGTTTACTCTTGGGATCAAATCAAACTTTTGAGTTATTCTGGGTGATTGATCAAATATGGGTTATTTTCCTTTATGCTTTTGGCAAGTTTGAACTAAGGGTAATTGGTTAAAGGATACTTGAGATCACTTTCCTTGATCTACTTGATACCTTGTTGTAATCGGCATGAAAGAAAATGTACTAGGTGATAGGATGACCATAAGAAATGTTGGTACCAAACTAGGATAGTAAAAGCACTCACTTGTCCAAAAGAGAGGTGATAAGATAGAATTTCGCAAGAGGCATAAACCATCACTACCATAGAGGTGCCCACTGAATGGGTGAATACCCTAACACATATGGATCGGGAGGATTATTTACCCAAGTTATATTTATTGAATTTGAATTTGTATGAAATTGAACGGACAAGAGATTACTGAGACTCTCCAAGTGTGTTATCAAAGGATCCAAAGGTTTATCTTCTCAACAAGGATGGTTTCTAGCTCACCACCTCCAAGAAAGGTCATGCATGAAATCAAAGATTACTTGTTCAAGAGGTCAAAATACAAGAATCCAAAGAGAAAACAAGCTTCTAACTATAGGGTAAGTGACCTGATCTGGCTTGGATCGACTGAGGAAGATCGAAACTGAGAGGATAGCAAATCAAGCAAGTTAAAAATTTGGTTTTTGACTTAGGAACTCATTTTTTGTACATTTTAATTGACCAACTAGATGTATTAACATATTTTTAGCATTAATCAGGCATGCAAGATAGTAATTAGGGAGTTCAAGAAAACAATTATCTTCAAACAATGAGCAAGGGATAAAGAAACCTTGCACGTGAACAAGAATAGTGACACAGTATTCCACTCCCTAAGGACTCTACTTGTGTATGTTCTCAAAAAAAAATTCAATCACACACATAGTGCTAGAAAATAAAATTTTGGTTGCACTATGGTTTGTATTAATGGTCAACTCTGCAACTCTTTCAATCTCAAGTGGGAAAAATTCAATCCCGATGTGTTGAGGTTTTGACACAGTCCAAGAATTTAATCAATCAAGAGTTGCTGAGGAGATCTGATAGCCCAAAAAAAGACCACACCTTTGGAGATTTCTTCCACAAAGACATTTATATAGCAGTTGTTTCTCCATGGAAGGAATGGCTAATACTACTTGAGGTTCCATCCATGTGGTTTACCCAATAAAGGGAATGTCCACTATGGTTAACCTTCTCTAACAAGGAAGACTCACAACATAGACCACATGGGGACTTGGTTTGGATTCAAGGGTTCTAAGTTTTTTATGCTTCCAAAGGGAATAGAGCATAATCCTCTAGCCTCTTCACCTCACCAAAACAAAACAAATAGATTAAGTGACCAGCTAAATTTCTAATATCAACTCAACAAAGTCTGTCTACTAACAATGATTTATGTTTCTCTCAAGAGATAACATACTAACAGTTGATAAGTAGGAGATAATTTCCATAGCAAATCAAATTGTGATATTGCTATCAGGATTTAACTATGTGATTTTGAGTCAAACTCATTGACCCATGTTTCATGAGTAGTGATTCAACATGAATCCATCTCTCATGAGAATAAATGGAACATTTAGCACTCATTGGATATAGGTGATGCTCATAGGGGTGAAGCACTAGGACTTCCCGATAGGTCACCCATCCTAGTACTACTCCAGCTTGAGCATACTTAACTATGGAGTTTCCTCCATGGTTAAACCCAAATCTTGCAACCCCATTTACAAAACCTTCCCCAAGTGTTGTGCCTTATGAACCATTAATTAGAAATCCCCTTAAGCTCATCACATGATAAGTAGGAGATAATTTCCACAGCAAGTCAAATTGTGATATTTCTATTAGGATTTAATTGTGTGTTTTTTAGTCAAACTCATTGACCCATGTTTCATGAGTAGTGTTTCAACATGAATCCATCTCTCATGAGAATAAATGGAACACTTAGCACTCATTGGATCTAAGTGATGCTCATAGGGGTGAAGCACAGGGACTTCTCGAGAGATCACCCATCCTAGTACTACCCCAGCTTGAGCAAACTTAACTACAAAGTTTCCTCCATGGTTAAACCCAAAGCTTGGAAACCCATTTGCAAAACCTTCCCCAAGTGTTGTGCTTTATGAACCATTGATCACCAGTTTCCAAAGACTCGACAATGTTTGAACCTAGAGTTGATCAGTACCCTCCCTACCTACAAGTGGTTCCTTCATTAAGAAGAGCTTGAAGCCCACTCTCTCAAGATCCACAAGTAGTGTTCATGGGCCCTAATTACTATGTGTAATAGATATGCGAGAAAATAAATCTATCTTCATTCTTCTAGAGCAAAAATTAAAATGTGATCTATGAAGGCAAGAAATCACTCAAGTAAGACATGAAAGAGGTACATTTTAATGAAAGGAAACCAAACATTATAGAGATTTAAACAAAATACTTGGTAATCCATGCAATGTGCTTAGTAGATTTTACCTAATTTTTATTTTTGTTGAATTTTTCTACGCAAGCAAGCCACGAACTCTTCAACAAGCAAATAGGATATGTGATGTATACTCAACTTATGAAAACCCTAAGGTTAGATCTGAAAATAAATTGTTAGGAGCAATAATAACCAAAAATTAATCCAAATGACAACTCATATCATGCATTGAACCATGTGAAAAATAAGGGCAAGCTAATCATTAAATGCCCTTTTTTAATTTTGATTTTTGACCTAGTCAATAAGATTGGACCTATATGACATGAATTTAGATCCCAAACTCTAATTGAAGAAAAGAGACCCTTGTTAAAAAACAAAGAGATTTCCAAAAATGTAAGAATTTTAAAAAGATCTTTTCATTTGTGCCCTAGGGAGTCATTTTTCCAAAATAGACTAGCTATCACAAATCGACCAAATAAGCTACAATATTGTATCTAAAGAACAAACTTCCTATAGAATTTAAAGACCTTTCCAAAAATGTAAAAATTTCTGGAAAAAAAATGTTGATTTGTGTCAAAAAAAAAAAATTTAAAAGAAAGAAAAATTTATTTTAAAAATCACAATAGCTCAGAAAATTCTAAATCTTTTAGTGAAGCTTCTTTGATATGTCGCCAACCTACAAAAAAAATCAGACTGAACCTCCAAGCGATTTGGTAGATATGATCAAATCTTTGAAAATCTAGGGATTTCATCTCCAAACAAATCTGCACAAGGGGATTACCTCCAAAAATAACCAAAACTAGCATGTAAAGGTGGGTTCCCCGTGGTGGGTGTCAAAAATTTGTGCTATAATGTTGACACAATTTGATGAATCATTATATCCAATATTTCTCAATAATGAGGTCTCAAATGGCAACTCATAGCTCTATATTCAAGGCCCTTGGTTTAGACCTAGTTTGTGCCCATGCAAGTACACCATAAAAAGAGAGATTCAATGAGGAAAAGAAAGAGTTCTACTCTCCATGATCATCAAATATACATGCAAATGAAAATGGAAGTTATTCTATATGATAACAATGCATGAAAGCAAACTAATCTATGAAAGGAAATGCAAATGCGAGATTATTCTATGAAAGGAAATATAAATCTAATCTAACATGCAAGAGTAATCTAAATGGATTTCCATGGATGCAAAGAAAACAAGAAAAGAGAAGTTGCAATGTCCAAGCTCAAGTACTCAAGCTCTCCTCCAAAATCGCTCTCCAAACCTGCAGCATAACAATAAAATCTTGATCTATGAACATGAGAATGAGAGGGATACTTATAAAGGAAAGTGTGGAGAGGAATGCATCCTCAAGAGCAATGTGGGATAAATCCCTAAAAAGGAAAGTGAGAAGAAAAAGCCCACCACTTAGAAATATGTGCAAAAAAAGGAATCTTTATTTATTTTTATTTGATTTATTTAATTTCTTTTCTTTTTTTCATCAAAAAGAGAGCTTTAAGTGGGGATTTATTTAATTAAAAGAGGGATTTTCTTTTAATTAAATAAGATAATATTATTTAATAAAAAGAGAGATTTTAATTAAAGAAGATATTTAATTAAAAGAGATATTTTAATTAAATAAGATAAAATTATTTAATTAAAAGAGAGATTTTCTTTTAATTAAATATGATTATTTTATTTATTTAAAAGGGATTTTTTCTTTTAATTAAATAAGATTATTGATGAAATCGTCAAACCTTAGGAAATATTGAAATAATTGAATTAATTGCAATTTGATCAAGAATAGTGATTTGAATTGAAAATATTGTAAGGCATTGATTCTAGAAATTGATAAATTGATTCCATAATTTGATAAATTGAAGAATGAGGACCCATAGTCTAGGCGACCATTTTAGGGTGCATACAAGAGGTTTGCAATATCTAACTCAGACAAGACCAGATATAGAAAATGCAGTTGGTATAGTAGAAAGATTTCAAGAAGACCCTAACGAATCACACTACATAGCAGTGAAAAGAATATTTAGACATTTAAAGAGTGCACCTAATTTTGGCTTGTGGTATGACAGATTAAATGGCTTTACTCTTTGTACATATCCTAATGCAGGTTGGACAGGTAGTATGAATGATAGAAAGAGAACAAGTGGTGGAGCATTTTTTCTTGGAGAAAGATTGGTTTCTTGGTTAAGAAAGAAACAAGATTGTATTTCATAGAGTACAACAGAAGAAAAGTATGTAGCAGCAATAAACAATTGTAATTAGATCATGTGGATGAAACAAATGTTGAAGGATATTGGGATAGAATTTACATAACCTATCATCATATATTGTGATAACACAAGTACAATAAGCATGTCTAATAATCATGTGTTACATTCTAAGACTAAGCATGTATCAATTAAGTATCATATTCTAAGAGAGAAAGTTGCAGAGAAAGAGATCAAATTAGAGTATGTTAATACAAAAGAACATATTGCACTTATTTCTACAAATCCTTTGCCTAAGGATATATTTGAGTATTTGCAAGGTATGCTTGGGGTTATGCCCCTACCTACTTCTAAGTAGATGATGCAAAGAGTGCATTGGTCGAGTGGTATAGAGAACTTTTTTTTATCTGGACTGAATGTTGATGCTTCCTAGATGGGAGAGTATCTATGATTGAGAAGAGTCACTAAGGACTCTTGGTAGCTGGTATCAAATAGTATCTTTGGACACTTGAGCTTGTTGAATACTTTGAGTAGTTTATTGACATAATGATACCTCTTTCATTGATGTCAATGGGAGAGAGATTGCATGAAAAACATCTTTTGGTACTATGTGGGGTATGTATATGGGGGAGAGTTTTACCAAAGGAAGGTGATCACATTGGGTTATATCAATGGGGGAAATGTGTAAACAATTGATGTCATCCATGTTTTAATGAGGAAGCACATATGGAGAGTTGTTCCTATGAGTTTTAGATTTCATTGATGAAAAGGATTTGAAAAGATGAGAGCAATAGTAGCACCAAAGTTGAATTTGGTATTCTTGGAGCTTAGATGTTTTTCATCTATGTTGACATCAATGCCAAAGGGGTATATTGTTAGCATGAATGTTGATGCTATTACTTTGGGGGAGTATCCTAAGAATTTCTATAATAGTTGGGGAGATTGTTAGCATGATTAATATGTTGCATTCATGATTGTGTTTGTCATTGATGTCAACATAGTATTGTTTCTGTAAAGACTGGTAGAGTAGAAGATAGAGAATGAGATCATATAGACTGTGTGTTGATGACAAGGTCAATAATAGTTGAGGATATGTTCTATAGTATGTCTTGATGAGGTGGGCAAGTGCACATGTAGAAATTCAAAGACATGAAAAATGTGCTCATGATCTGCATAGGACATTGTGTAGATAGAGTGTGTAAGAAGTGGTTTCTAATGTTTTGGTTGTATCTCTTACCAAGGATAGAATTGTTATGATCAAATTTAGATGGTGACAATAGACAACCTCATGATGATTTCAATGAGTGAATGAGGTTTTAGGTTGCATGTGTGAGAAGTTGTAATTATCGTGAGTTGATAGTATTTTGTGGATGTGAAAAGATGTAATGAGCTATAATATCTTGATGAGGTCCTATTATAGTTAATTGGGAAAGCCTCAAGGATGACACAGTGAATTATTTTGAGGATATGGTATAAAGGACAATTATTTTCCTTGTGATGAAATGTGTGTTAATATAGTTATGTATTGACCAAGGGATATGCAAAGTTGATAAATGTGTATAAGTGATCAAAGGGATCATTGTGATGTGAAGTCAAAGATCTAGTATTGAGATCTGAAAGGTATTTGTTGCGGTATTGGAATAGTAAGAGGAATAATATAGAGGCTGGTTGGACAGTGAATTTGGTGGACTTGCCTCTAAATTTGATTGGATAGTGAGTCCATCTGCCTTCTACAACTCCTAACAAGGTTAACACAACTCCTAATAAGGTTGAGATCTCCTAATAGGGATTCAAAGTCTCCTAAAAGGGATTGATATGTATTAAATGTATTTTATTGGCTCCTAATAGAGATCATCCTCTTACAAGTAACTTTTATATTAGGAGATCATTTTGTGGGCACCATCCCCACTAGGGTTTTCCCTCTAATCAAGGGTTTTCCTAGTTAACATTTCTAGTGTTTTTATGTATGTGTATCTTCTTATGGTTGATGATTATATTGTTCATATGTTTAAGGTTTAATAAGGTTGATAAAAGTTATATTGATCTTATAATTGGTTCACCCCCCTCCCCCTCTTAGTTATATTGGTGGACTTTACTTTCTAACATCAAGGACTATTGGAAGGATAGCTTTCGGTAGAGGAAATGTAGATAATACCATTATGGATATGTTGAGGCAGATTGCAGCAATACTTGAAGCTATTGAGAGCCTAAAGAAGAGGTGTACATCTTGAAGTTGTTAGTAATGATGAAGAAGTGGCACCTAATCCTAATCCTAAACCTAATGTTAAACAAGATGAACAACGTATTTTGAGAGTTTTGTCTAGGGATAATTGTAAACCTTTTGTTGAAGTTTCTTGCTATGATGGAAGACTTGAGACTAATGTGTTATTAGATTGGATCTCTAAGATGGTTAAATATGTCGAGTATGAAGGTATTCATGATAATAGCATTCACAAAGTTCATGGGTCATACTTCACTTTGGTGGGATCATTTGCAAACTAAAAGACAAAAGTGAGGAAAAGAAAAGATCAAGACCATGGGAAAAAATGATTGGAAACATGAAAAAGAAGTTTGTCCCTTTAGATTACCAAGTTAATTTGTTGAGGGAAATGCATAATTTAAGGCAAAAAGACATGAGTGTGAAAGAATATACTAAGGAATTCTATTGGATATCACATCTGGACATGTTGATGATGAAGCTGAGAAAGTGGCTAGATACCTAAATGGTTTAAGGATATCAATTCAAGATGAGATCAACTATGTTAAGATTGACAGTATAGAAGAAGCATATCGGTGTGCTCTGAAAGATGAAGAAATATTGATGAAGAAACATGATCAAAGATAATGAGGTAGAGGTGGAAAATTTCAAAGAAGTAGAGGCAAAACCTATGGATAAAGAAACAAATTTGACAATGCAATGCAAGATAAAGGAAAGATAGAATGGAAAGAAGAATCTACTAGAAAAAGAGGTAATTACACTAAAGGTAGCTATACTAGTTACTCTAGGGATAGAAATGGTGGTAAGAGAGAAGAAAGATCTTGGTTTAAGGGTACTTGTTTCAAATGTGGAGAAGAATGGCATAGAGCTTATGAATGTATTAATTCTAGAAAGAATATTGGTGGTAGTAGCAATAGCAAAAACACTTTGACTTTTGAAGGATTTGTTGAAACACCTAATGAACCTGAAATTAGTGAGAACCTAATGTTGAGAAGGATCTTATGGAATTAAGAATTTAGTGAAGAACTTGTCCTAAGGAGTCTATTAAAGACCAGATGTAAGATTGCTGGAAAATGTTGTAAAGTAATCATTGATAGTGGAAGTTCTAATAATTTGACTTATGAGGAGTTTGTTAACAAGTTATAGTTGTGTAGATTAAGACATCATAAACCCTACCATTTTGCTTTGATCCAAAAGGAGCACAATTTACTTGTAAGCAAACAATGCCTTGTTAAATTCAAATTTGGAAATTTATCATGATGAAGTCTTGCATTATATTATACCTATGGATTGTTGTCACATTCTTTTTGGTAGACCTTGGCTATATTATAGACAAGCTTTGCATGATGGTAGATTGAATCAGTATACTATTTGGGTTGATGGAAAGAAATAAGAATTATTGGCTTTGGTTGAAAAACTTGAGGAGAATCATTGTACCATAGTCAAAGTATGTTTGGTTGATGGAAAAAAATTTGCTAAGGATATGAAGAAATAAGATTTTTATTTTTCTTTGATACCTAGAAAGACTGAGAAACAAGATGAACTAGAACATGCACTTGAGATTGAATCTTTGTTGGTGAAATTTTAAGACGTTATTTTTTATAATGTACCTGATGGTTTACCTCCTATGATAAGTATTATTAATTGTATGGATTTAATTCCTAGAGCTAGTTTTTCTAATAAAGCACCACATAGGCTTACACCCATTGAAATTGACTTGAATAGATAAGTGCAAGAATTGCTTGAGAAGGGTCAAATTAAAGAAATTTTGAGTCCTTGTGTAGTATCTGTTGTGTTAGCACCTAAGAAAAATGGAGAATGGAGAATGTGCACTAATTCTAGAGCTATAAACAAGATAAAATGAAGTATAGATTTCCTTTCCCTATAATAGATGACATAATGGATTGTTTGAGTGGAGTGAAGTAATTTACCAAAATTAATTTGAAATGTGGCTATCATCATATCATAATTAGAGAAGGAGATGAATGGAAAACTACTTTTAAGACTAATTTGGGTTTGTATGAGTGGTTGGTTATGTCTTGTGTTTTAATTAGTGTACCTAGTACTTTTATGAGGCTAATGAATGAATTTTTGAAGAAATTCTTTGGTAAATTTTTTATTGTATATACACCTTGATGACATTTTGATATTTAGTAAGACTGAAGAAGAACACCTTGAGCATACCAAACAAGTGTTACAGAGATTGAAGGAAGAAAAATTTTTGATTAACTTGAAGAAATATTTGTTTATAACAAAAGAGATTGTGTATCTTGGTTTTGTAATTTTAGTTGATGGATTAAAGATGGATCCTGAAAAGGTAAAAGCTATTCTTGATTGGCCTACACCTGAGAATGTTGGAAAAGTTAGATCATTTTATGGATTGGAAAGTTTCTATAGAAATTTAATGAAAATTTTAGTTTAGTATGTAATGTTATGACTAAGACTATGAGAGGGGATAAAAGGGATTTCAAGTGGACATGTGGAGAACATAAAAGTTTTAAGACATTGAAATAGAAAGTTGTAGAATTACATACACTTGATTTTCTTGATTTTAGTATAAAAAAAAAGTGAATGTGATGCTATTGGAAGTGTTATTTTAGTTGTTTTGAGTTAGGAAAGAAGACTTCTAGCTTTATTTAGTGAGAATTTTAATGATGCTAAGATAAAATATCCAGTCTATGATCAATAATTATATGTTATTATTCAAGCTTTGAAGAAATGGAGACATTATTTGATGCCTAAAGATTTTGTGTTATAAAGATTTGCGATATTTGGAAAGTCAGAATAAGTTGAATTAGAGATACATGAATTGGGTTGAGTATTTGCATAACTTTTCCTTTCCATTGAAGCATAAGAGTGGATAGTCAATTAAAGTTGTTGATGCTTTGAGCCAAAGAAGGAATTTGCTAACAGAGATGAGAATTGAGGTACTTGGTTTTAATGATTTAAAATACTTGTATGAAACTGATCCTAATTTTGGAGAACCTTGGAAAGATTGTAAAGATCATATATCAAGAGATAAGTGGATTGATTATTTCATTTAGGAAGACATGTTGTTTAACCTAGAAGATCAATGAGAGATAACATCATGAAGGATAAGCATAGTGACAGACTTGTTGGACACTTTGGGATTGATAAAACAATAAAGTTGATTCCTGATAGATATTTTTGTTGGAGATTTATAAGGATGTGCAGAGATTGGATGGAAGTTACAAAATTTGTCAAATAGAAAAAGGACCTAGTTAGAATTTGTGATTGTTTTCACCATTTCATGTACTTAATAAGCCTTGGGAGGATATTAGGATGGAATTTGTTTTTGGTTTGCCTAAAACTCAGAGGGGTAATTATTCTATTTTTGTAGCAGTTGAGATATTTTCAAAGATCGATCATTTCATACTTTATGAGAAGACATATGATCCAGTACATCATGTTTATGGCTTATTCTTTAAGGAAATAGTAAGATTGCATGGCTTTCTTAAAACTATTATTTCAGATAGAGACACCAAGTTTACTAGTAATTGTTGGAGGATGCTTTGGAAGAAGTTGAATATAGAATCAAAATTTAGTTCTACATTTCATCCACAGATAGATGGACAAATTGAGGTTGTGAGCAAAAGTTTGGGTAACTTATTGAGACGTTTGGTTAGAAATAAGCCTACTAATTGAGATTTGGTTTTGGCACAAGAAAAGTTCGCATATAACAATTTTGTGAATAGGAGCACTAAGAAGACACCTTTTGAGATTATTAATGGATTGAATCCTAAAGGGACTATTGAATTAAGGGATTTGACTACTGATATAATGAGAAGTGTTGAAGTTGAAGAATTAGCAGATTTCATGAAGACTTTGCATGATGAAGTAAGAAATAATCTTGAGAATAGTAACCATTGATATAAACAAAGAGAAGATAAAGGGAGAAGACATAAATATTCTAAGGTTGGAGATAAAGTGATGAATAATTTGAAGAAGAATAGATTTCATGTTGGTACATATAGTAAGCTAAAGAAAAAGAAATTTTGTCCTTGTAAGATTCTGAGAAAGTTTGATAGTGAAAATGCTTTCGAAGTTGAATTACCTGAAGACAAGGAAATTTCACATATACTCAACATTGTGGCATTTTTTAGTACTTTGAAGAAGATGAGGAATTTAAAGATAACCTAGAGTATCCTAGGAAGAAGATATACAACATTAAGAAGATCTTGAATAGAAGAATAAGTAAAGTACCAAAGGAAAAGACTACATGGAATATCTAGTTCAGTGGAAGAACAATCCAATTGAAGATAGTTCATGGATTACACAAGATGATTTGGATATTTATGATTCAAGTCAGAATATCAGGAATTCCTAATGTGGACATCAGTTCTTTATTAACCCTAGATATCTAAAGCAAGAGAATCTTGGGTTTTTGAGAAATCTTGCATCAACCAAAAATATTTCTTATTTTATGTACCAGTCTATTGTTCAAAAAGTAGTCATTGTTTCTTTTGGTTTTAGGTTGTGTGTAGTTGATATCTTGTCAAGGACCTATCCTTGATCCTTATCCTAATTGTGTGTCTGTCTTGATGTTTCTTATTTTCTATGTTTTGTTTTGTTCTTTTTGGTCTCCTTTTTGTGAATTTTTCATCCAATGAGGCATGTTGTTTCTTTTGGCACAATTTTCTATGCCAATGTGGCATCTTGTGCAATTGGGAGCCAACTCCTAACTTGTGTTTGGACATTTTCTTAAGAGTGCATGATCTTGTTTTGTCCTTCTCTTGGGTTTTGGTATACTCTTCCAAGACTGGACCTATAATGTAATTAAATGTTTGACTATCTAACTTGTGGCTTAGTTGGGTATAAAGGAAGCTTGGTTAGATGTACAAGGAATCATCTTAGAGATCTTCAAGAGAAGAAGATTGAAGATGTGAGGTTGGATTCTGATTTTGTAATTCCTTATTGTATATGGCCACAACCTGAAAGGTCTCACAGTCGAACATGTTGTTTTCTTTATATGTGAAGTGAAATAATTACACCTTTTGTAATGCTACATATGGCCTCTTGTTCCCTATTGATTGTCTAATTAAAGCTTATGTGTGTAACTCTTAGCAAGGGTAGCTTGGAATTGCCTCCTTAGCATCCTAGCCTTGCATCATATGTCCAAAAGAGACAATTGACTAAGAAAATTCTCTCAAATCTAAATATTAAAGATAATTTCCAATATCAGAAATATTACCCAATTTCGCAAATCAAGCTTCTAAGTGTGATTTCTAAAAAAAAATTGCCTCAATTTTGACTATCACCAAATATAGGCAAATGTATAGAAAAAATTCATGGAAATAGCCACCCAAATGCAATGGTGAGGTCAAATCTTGCTCTAGATGCTCTTAGTAATTTATGATATCTCATATCTAAATCATGACCCTCCAAAATGTGAGGTAAATGATGCTCTCCAATGGCTAACTAATGAAACTCCTTCAGCTTTGATACCATTAAAAGAATTAAAATACCAAGATATTTAAGCTCAATTGATAGCACAAGAGATACAAAATGATATGATTCTCAAATGACTTGATTCATTGATGATCAATATTAATGGGTAATGAATAATGAGATTCATCTAGATGTGCTTGAATATATAGGTAATGCAAGATAACTAAGAGTTATGCAAGTGATAATCACAACAACTAAGCACATGTCCACCAAAGGTGGATTATCCTTCATTGTGCATGAAAGTATGTGCAACAATAAGAGGATAAGAACACAAAGAAAGGTGTGAGATAACATGTGTCAACATGACAACTAATATGAAAATGCATTATCCTAAGTAAACTTAAGTAAATTGTAATTAGTAATATTTAATTACACTAACAGACTTCACTATGGATGTTAGTTTTTCCCTTGGTGTGTCATTGAATTTCTTGGACTGATGCTCATGTGAACTAGAGATTGACTATCATTTTCACCCATTTGTGCCCATGTGTTCACCCACCCTCGGATGTTGTCTACTACACCAAAGCCGGTGGTCTTCCTTAGTGATATGTGTCATCTTACCCATGTAACACCTTAGTTGCACTCATCATTCCTTGGCACCAAAAATAATATAGGGAGTTATAAGGGGATCCTTGGTGGGGAGATAAGGAGGTTGGCAGGTATAAGGAGATGTGATTAGGAGTGATAAGGTGATTTTAATGACAATGTTATTTTTGGTGTTGATACACATCTAACACAGTTAGGTCTCAAGGTTGAATGCAATGTAATGTCTACTAGAGTCAAATCTTAGAGGTGTTAATACCTTGGAACCCCTTCAAGGATGGGATCCCCCAAAGTGTGGCCTCACCAGTTCAAAGCTCAAGTCAAAAGTAATCACCAATCAAAATAAGAAAATAAATAAAATTACATAATTATAAAATTACAATGGATGAATAAATAAATAAAATTGGCTACAAGATATAATATTGTAAAAAAGTTAATAAGTAAATAAATAATATAAAATAAAATAATGCAAGTTAACTAAATATAATGAAAAGTAAAGAGATGTGTAATAAAGAGTTGTGACTCCTTCAAAATAAGATAGAGAAGAGAGGAGAGTTCATTCTGAAAAGAAAAGAAAGAAGATGAGGAAAAAAGAGAAGTAAAAAAGGAATAATAAAGGAGGAAAGTAATGGAAGAAAATAACGAAGTGACTCTCTTAGAAGGTATAAATGATATTGAAAGGATGTGACTCTTTGAAAGGGTGACTATTATGAATGGTGGTGACTTCAAAATGGTTGTAATTATAATGTATTGTGATGTTTTGAAAGGATTGTGATAATGAAGGATTGTGACTTTTTGAAATGATTGTAACTATGAAGGGTTATGACTTTTCTCATAGATTGTAATTACGAAGGGGTGTGAATTTTCAAATGAAATATGGTTACAAAGAAGCATTAAATACAATGAGATTTCTTTAAAAGGAGGCAGAAATTAATTATCGTATATGATTCTAGGATTTAGTATATCTATATGATATACATATTTATATATTTGCATTACTTCTAATAAAATAATTATGTTATTTTGAGGATAGAGACAATATTATTTATCAATGTAAATACTATTATCATAATTTCAATATTATTTTATCAAGTATTTAAAAAGAGGAATCTAAGATGCAATCAAGGAGAGGCTTGAGTAAATTCCAACTAATTGATGTATCCCAATAGAGGGGATTCAACGTTCTGTAAATCTTCATAAAATAGAATTGGATACATAAACTACAAGAGAAAGCCAATTGAGGATTAGTGTCTAAGCAACTTGATTACACCTGAACTCTCCTTAAACCTAAATACAATCTCCAACATTATCATTATCTGACTTGTGGAGAAGGATGTATAGTGTTACCAAGGAGGGGCTTGTATAAATCCAATCTAATGGATCTTATCACAATAGAGGGTAGGGGTCATTGTTTTGTAATCTTCATGAAACGGACTTGGACCTATTAATTTTGAGGGAGTCCATAGATGATGCCTAGGCAACTTGGTTTAATAGATGATCCATAGGCAACTTGGTTAACATCTATATCTTCTAGTTGTAAATCCAAATAATATCAACATTTGATAATTGAATTAATTGTTACGAACATTACTATTGATTAAATAAGTATCAATCTTGACCAACCTGAAAAGGGATCATCGCAATCCTATGGTCAATCACAAACTTATGCAAATTTTATCCAGGGTCACACTTCAGTCTCTTAAATGAACTCAAGTTATATATCATTGTCTTAATCTATTTTATTTTTGTGAGCATTTTATTGTTAGTTTAATTATCATAAAAGAGATGTGTTATACCTTTTTCTTGTAAGGATCTTCAAGATTTAGTCCTAATCTACAATTCATATTATATATAGATTGAGGAACATCCTATCATAATGTTGAAGAGGAAAACACTAGTACTATTCAATGAATCCCTCTGAATGGGCCAACCATTATTTTCTTAGTTGATAGCTTTAACATTACATATTTTACAAAAGATTTAGTTCATGCTTATGTGGATTCCAATCTATTCCTTTCTCCACAAGCTTAATCTCCAAAACCAACCCTACATTGTGCTAGTACTTCTCAGGATCTATGTTGCATTGCATCTCTTGATCCAAATAAGCACTTTCTTTTCCAAATTAGAGAGCTAAGCCTAATATAGGAGCTAGCTACAAACCAATGAGAGTAAAGAACCATAGAGGGGATAGGTAGAGGGTAGTGTCTACATCTACCTTATGGGGCTTTGTTACCATTTATTAATTAAATTGAATAATCAAAAATTAATAACTTTTTTATTTTTAAATTTAATTAATAGATACCAACAAACATCGCTTCAAGTAGAAATAATTGGCTAGATAGTCATTTTGTAGGTAGAGGGTCAAAAAACCCCTAAAGCATAGCTTGTCCCTCTCCTCCAAAGTTGATCACTATTTGGTAAATTATACAATCCACACAAATTTATTGATACTTCAGCTTAATAGCCATTAGGGAACATACTCTTTCTATAGATACAAACCATAGAACTAAGTAGGATGGTAGAAATGAATGCCAAGTGCTACTTGTGAGGTTTAAAATATTTATACTAATGGAAAGAAACTAATGGATGTCACTTTAAATCCATTAAATTACCCTATTTATTGTGGTGGAGTAGGCAATTAAAAGATTCATGATAACCCTATGTGCAACTTTTTTGTTTCCTATTTTAAAATGATGAAATCTAAACTAGTGAAGAGAATAAACCTTCATGAAGCCTATGAGTCCTAGGTTCTAACATGTGCACTATGCAATTGGATTGAATAAAATCTTTCAATGAACCACAAATCCCCTTCTATAAGGTGAATAGAGATAATATATGTTTTGTTGGGATCACATTACCCCCAACTGGCACCATTGGCAAGCAAAGGCAGCCAACTTGATTTCCAACTAATCAATTGGCATTTAACTAAAACAAATTAATGTGATTGTGAAGGTTGATCTAATGTCATATCTTATGGCATGTCACGTAAATGTTCAAATTTGTATTGCAGCATTAAAAAGAGGATACCTTGAAAAAAAGCTTAAGTTCACTTAATTGTTCATTTCATGAAGTCGAGGAAGGTTGTTAAAGGTTAAAAAATGTTCTTTTTCAAAGCAAACATTGCAAAAAAATTGCAGGATATGTTAAAGAAAACATGGTTGGGTTGTCAGATGTATTGAAATGTCCTTTTTCTGATTTTGTATGATATTTCCAACCTCTAATCAGATTTTCAAGATCAAACAACTAATATCACAAAGATCCACTAAATTTCTCAAGAAACCCCAAATCGGGTATGCCAGAAATTGTGCCAAAAGCTTCACAGCTTCACCTATTATTAATAAATCTGAAAGTGGACATTTTTACAAAAATTTCAGCAGTATAACAGCCTACAAAATGAAATTTCCAGATCCGTATAGCCTTTACACAACCATTCTCAAATGTAGGACAAAAACTATGCTCATCGGGCTCTCGAAATTAACACAAAAATGCTCGAAAACACCACAAAAACACTAATAATCTATCTCAAAAGTTTAATCACGTCCCAATACATATATTCAGATCTATTTTAACACCTTAAAGTCTGAAATACAGAAGCAACCAAAACTGATATGAAATACTCAACTGAAAACACCAAACTCATACAAAAAACACACCCGAAAACCCACAAATCTGCACTGTTCAGCACAAAGGCAAACTCTGTATGAGCATGCACATGGAATGGCTTCAAACTCCCATCCTTAGCCTTCCTAGAAACCTGTAAACTCCCGTTCTTGGGTCTCCTTCTCCACAGGTTTGGCAGCCTCTGAAGAATAATAAAGAAATGAGCAAAATCAAGTTCTCCAATCTGCCCAAAATGCCTCCAAACCCCTTAACAGAGGGCATAACTGTAACTCACATCCAAGAGAGGTTAATGAAACATATTTTAATAATAATTTTCATTTATTATTCCAACGGTTTCCAAAGATTAACCCCCTTTTTCCGAAACTTCACTTTCTTGGGCCTGCCTGCCTTAGCAAAGATTATTATTTTTTAATTATTTGAAAAGGGGACATGACAAGTCCTCCCCTCCCAAACATTGCTTGTCCTCAAGCAATGGCTGAACAATAAACCAATCAATCCACCTGGATCCCAAATGTAGTCATGAACTATACTACTACCAATTAACACAGGCTCCTGCAATATCCTCTGCAATATGACCAAGAGGAATCCATAATCAAACTGACAATTATAGCTCAACCAAACTCCAAAATCACAACTTCCACAGTCAGAAACCCACGAGACACAAACTCTTAGAACATCAAAACCCAAGTAAAGTGGACTACCAACACAGTAAATACCATCAATGCATTCCACTGGCCTATACGGAATGTACAATCCAACTCTGCAACAATGGTGAATGCTCTCAAATGAAACTATACCAAGTATGGAGAATCCACACACTGTACAACTTCTGCAGTCAACACAACTCTGTAGATCATCAACCACTATCTCATAACCATAACTCCCATGCACCCCTGATGCTGAAAAGCCATCACAAGATAAACAACAAGAAATGGAACCCAAACCAAATTTTCCTGCCATCAACTCCTCAACACAAGGATCAATTGCTAACTGATGTACATACCCTGCAATATAATGTTGATTAAAAAAACCAACCTCAGTCAACAGCTCACCATGAAAAAGTGATACAACCCACTGTGACTGATCACTAGCTAAGTCAAGAGATTTCATAGCCAAAGGAGTAGAATCAATAACAACACCTACTGAAGCATCACTCCCAAACTCTTGCTCTAAGTCACATATTATCAAGCTGTCAACTGCAGAACCTATCACCATGTCATGCCCATCACAACTCTCATCTTGAGGCATCAAACTGTCCCATAACTGATGATAAGCACTAGGAACCAAAGTACATCTATGTATCATCATCTCATCAACATGGTCATCACAGGTAACTTGATGAGCGTACCTCACAATGTAATGCCGATAGAATTTTCCAATCTCAGTCAGTGGCTCAGACTGTAATCTAGATGAAACTAACTACAATTGATCATTAACCATGTTGGAACTAACTACTACCTCTGAAGATATCACCAAGGGAGTAGTATTACTAGCAGGAACCATGCCAACTGCCGACTCACCAACATCACACATGATCTTTGATACATCTCTAGTCTCCGTGCCATTAGTGCTAGAGGTCACCACCATGTCAGGCATAACACAAAAATCTGCTATAGCACCCAACTCAACTGAACCTAACTCTAGTGGGAATGAACCTGATATGCCAATGTTAGTATCAAGGATGGATGCATCCCCATCTCCACTGTCTCTGACAATCTCGGCCATGGACATCCTCGGATCACCAAACACCATAGCTTGTGACTGTATAGAACCAGGTAAAGACTGTAGTCGCTCTAACTCCATGGTCACCTTAGCCAAATGAAACTATGACTCCTTGAAAGCCAACTGTGTACTCTCAAGAATCTCAGAAGTCACCTCAAGCTGCTCAGTAAGCTCACTCACCTCATCTTCCTTGGCCAACAATGCATCATATGTTGTACTGCCCCACTCCATAAGATAATCTCTGTCAGCTACCAACTGCATATAATTCTATCTCAAAATCCGAATAGCCTCCCATAAAGAGTGGATCTCTGTCAAGGAAAGATAACTGCCTTCCTGCTCATCACTAGTAGGAGAACCCCATCCATAAACTGCTAACAACTGACGAGCAGCATCAAAATGTTGGCAAGTGATAGCAATGTCTCGGTCACTAACTCTTAACTGATTAGACACATGATGGCATTGGCTTGACTGTCTCGTACAAACCTCTTCTGATGTACTGTCTAAAGGAGTATCCTCAAAGTCACTAGTCTCTAGAGTATTACAATCCATACCCTGTGAATCAAATCTAAAGCTCATATCAACATACGGAGTATCAAAAACATTAGCACTACTGTCCAACTCCTCTGTACCCAAGGAAACTAAGTCTTCAAAACTGCCCACTACATCCTCCTGGATGTCATCAATGCCAATATGATCCTGGGACTCATCTATACACATTGCCAAATATGAAATATCATCAACACATTCCAGCAAGTATGGTCGACTGGATATATGAACAAAGCCCAACACTGGTGTATAAAAACTAATACCAACATCAGATAAGATACTGGCACAAGAAAAGACAACACCGTGTAATCTGCTAATCAAATCCATGATAGCACCCAAACAAACACTGCTACCAAAAAGTGTTAAAGATCTCCAGTCAACTGAATCCCAAACGCCAATATAACAATCTCTAGTCCATATCCATAAACTAGAATCAACTGGTAACTCAAGAAAACTCCTCACCTGAGTAATATGACCAATACCAACTAACTCCACATACCTGTCATGATGAGATAATGAAGTCACAATACTATCTTTATTCACCTTCAGCTGGCTGGACAAATCATGTGAAGTACTACCAGCCTTAACCTCATGTGATGAAGCATCTAACTGTGCCTGGTACTCTTTCTCAGCAAAATCATGAATGCTCAATGTCTGCTCATCTCTACCAGGTATCTCACCATCCTGCACAATAACATCCTCATAATCATCATCTGAACCCACTACACTGTAGTCACTGCCTGTTGTAACTATACCATCCTGAATACCTGTGGCATCACCCTTTGACGACCTGTAAACAATTGTCTCAATTTGAGTATCAAGTTGACCGTTACTATTAATCTGTGTAATATCCTTTCCCACCACCTCCTGTGGCAGAGTAGAATCTGAGACCTCTACCTGGCTATCAGCTAGTTTCTCAAACTCCTCATGCAAGTTCTTGGGAATTGTGTCATCTATCCTGTGAGAAAATCTGCCAAATAGAAATCCAGTCAACTTATCCACCTTAGCTGGGTCGGACAACATGTCATTCATTATACGGTGGTGCTCAACCAACTGTTCAGACATGTCATGGCTTATTTTCATAAGTTTATCTCGAATGTCTAAATAACCATCCTTTCTACTGTTTTGACTCTGGATATCAATTGTCCAAGATCGTGTCCTCTGAGACTCTGTAATATACCTGTCCATTCTGGATAAAGTAGAGTGTAACCCCAATAGGATATAACTTCTTCAAACACCAAGAACTAACATGCAAATGATTAGAAGTAGCATGCAACCATAGATTTTGACATGCAACTGATTAGAAGCAACATGCAACCACCAAATTCACCAAGAACTAACATGCAAATGATTAGAAGTAGCATGCAACCATAAAATTTTTCATGCAGCTGATTAGAAACAACATGCAATCATCAATTATGACATGCAAGATCTGGGTAGTTGTCAAAAATGCAAGATCTGGGTAGTTGTCAAAACTGACATGCAAACTTCTACAACCACCAAATTCACCAAGAACTAATATGAAAATGATTAGAAGTAGCATGCAACCATAAATTTTGACATGCAGCTGATTAGAAGCAACATGCAACCATAAATTATGACATGCAAGATTTGGGTAGTTCTAAAAACTGAAATGCAAAATCTGGGTAGTTGTCAAAACTGACATGCAACTTCTACAAACCCTCAGGGTGGCAAGATCATGGCTCTGATACCACTAAAATGTCCCTTTTTCTGATTTTGTATGATATTTCCAACCTCTAATCAGATTTTCAAGATCAAACAACTAATATCACAAAGATCCACCAAATTTCTCAAGAAACCCCAAATCGGGTATGCCAGAAATTGTGCCAAAAGCTTCACAGCTTCACCTATTATTAATAAATCTGAAAGTGGACATTTTTATAGAAATTTCAGCAGCATAACATCCTACAAAATGAAATTTCCAGATCCGTATAGCCTTTACACAACCGTTCTCAAATGTAGGACAAAAACTATGCTCATCGGGCTCCTGAAATTAACACAAAAATGCCCGGAAACACCACAAAAACACTAATAATCTATCTCAGAAGTTTAATCACATCCCAATACATATATTCAGCAGTATTTTAACACCTTAAAGTCTGAAATACAGCAGCAACCAAAACTGATATGAAATACTCAACTGAAAACACCAAACTCATACAAAAAACACACCCGAAAACCCACAAATCTGCACTGTTCAGCACAAAGGCAAACTCTGTATGAGCATGCACATGGAATGGCTTCAAACTCCCGTCCTTAGCCTTCCTGAAAACCTGTAAACTCCCATTCTTGGGTCTCCTTCTCCACAGGTTTGGCAGACTCTGAAGAATAACAAAGAAATGAGCAAAATCAAGTTCTCCAATCTACCCAAAATGCCTCCAAACCCCTTAACAGAGGGCATAACTGTAACTCACATCCAAGAGAGGTTAATGAAACATATTTTAATAATAATTTCCATTTATTAGTCCAACGGTTTCCAAATATTAACCCCCTTTTTCTGAAACTTCACTTTCTTGGGCCTGCTTGCCTTAGCAAAGATTATTATTTTTTAATTATTTGAAAAGGGGACATGACATCTATTAAGGAAACATTACAATTTCCAATGCTCGCAACAGAGAATATACTGGTGTTTAAAACATTAAGTTTGGGATTATATGGAAAGACCCCATAAATATGTTCTCTTTCATTGCTTCTAATTTTTTCCATGCTTAAAGGCGGGATTACATAGTGAACAGACTTCACGAGGGTTTTACAGATTAGCACAAAGCATTCACATGATCTTTTATGTTCACTCTAGATAGGCATGACTTTCATTGGCTATGTGATTCATATGTAATTCATCTTATCCATTTTTGTATTATAGCTGGTCAACATTTCAAAGCATAGATTGCTTGCTTTGTGAGCTTTGCATGTTCTAGGTTAAACATTGCTTTGTGTATTTTAGTTGTTGGCTAAATTTATATTAAAAAATAGAAAGCATATAATTCGTGTAAGGCCTAGAAATAACAATTATATCATCCTGACCTTGTTTGCCAGAACACTTATTATTAGATTTACTTTACTTCTATGGCCTAGTTGATGAATGTTCACTCCTATCATTGCTATAAATATTTTACATTGTCATTGGAAAACAGCTAAAGTGAGTCAGCTTTGATAAAGTGGGATAACCCAATGGCTACACAACCTAACTTGCTTTCAAAAGGCATTTGTATTTAGTTGTAACAGGTTGCATTCATTGATGCAAGCACATAAATTTTCCCATACCAAAATGACTATTGAAAGTGCTTTCCATCAAAGGCTTCAAGATATATTTGGAATTTGAATTAATCCTACATTTTTTGGTAGTATCACCCACACATGCAAGGTTGACCTTAGATTCCATGACCCAAGTCAGGAAGCAAAGCCTAAGATAGTATCGGTGAAGTTCAAACATCCAAGAGAAATGAAAGCAACTAGTAGAGATTTTATAAAAATAAATTTGTTGGCAAAGGTTTTCAACTTTTTTTCTACATTAAAATAGTTAAAAGAGTTTTTTTTTTCCTTTTTTTTATTGGAAAAGATAGTTGAGATTTTATGAAGGTGTTTCATTTGACATTTTTATGTTGTCCCAAGCTTTGTCACCTCAAAGCTTTACACCGGAGTCATCTTCTTTGTAACTTTTGTAAATGTAAATTTCTTTTCATAGGCCATAATATACTCTCATACATCCAATACTTTTAGTAGAAAACTTTGAACATGTAAAAGGTGTGCATTATGTTGAACAACTGGATGTAAATTATTATGTTAACAATAATGTCACTGATTCTGGCACTAGCACTTTTCTCCTAATGGTTGCAGCATGCTAATTTTTATTTTGATATTCTTAGTGTATAGTGTCTTCATCACGAATAAAAATACATAATTCTAGAATTAATACAGTGTCTAATATTCTATCTAGTAAGGTTTAAAGTACATCATTGTAGATAACTAAAGTCAAATTTTTTTTTTTTAACACAAGATATAGTTTCATTCAAACTGTAAATGAAGTTTCATTTTAAACACGAGAAAAGGTTTTGTCTGAATTTCAGTAGTCAACATATTTGATAGATTACCTTTCAACAATAGAAGTGTTGTTATATAGAAGAGAAGGTTTTAAGGATAAGATTGGTGAAGATAATAAACAAGTTGACATAGTAGAACACATGTACATCGTATTATAGAATTATACCTTAAAGCATGAAACCAATTTTCCGAAGGATAGTGTTCCAATTGTCTCAAAACTTATATACAAAAAGCATTATTATTGGTGTCAACACCCCTCGTATACCTTACCACTTAATCCTATTGTCGTAACTAAATGTATGCATGGAAAATTCCCTAGTTCTCCCTAGCCCACCATCCCAATTGATAAGACTAAAATTCATTACAAGTTAACCATCTAATGGAGGTTTGTTGTGTGGTTTTCACACCATCACCCCATTGCAAATGGGGACCCCCTCTTTTCATTTTAACAAGTAGGAATAGTTGTCTTAGGTGGTTTTAGTTGGCAGTTTTGTTCTAGTCACCAAGTATGGGATGAGTTTGAATAATTTTGACTCGTTGGGGGAAAGTTTTGATCTCGGGTTCGTGCAAGTATGTTGATGTCACTTCAAGGGATTTTCGCAGGCTAAGTCCAAGTGGAGAGTAAAATTTAAGTTCAAGAGAGAAGGGTTGCATGTTTGGCAAATAGGATGAAGTTTGTGAGAAAGTCACTCTAGTGGTAATTTCAAAACTTTGGAGTTTTCCACTGAGTGGAAATTTTGCATCTTCTAAAATTTCCCTAGCTAACTATCTTTCTTTTTAATCATGAAAACCATCCTACCTATCCTCAACAAGTAAAATAAAAATATTGGAAAATGGAAGAAAGAAAAAATTCAGAGAGAAAGTGATGAAAATTGGAAATTTTTAGAATAAAAAAATAATAAGAAGTTTTGGATTGAGATGAGATTAAAATTTACTTGGACTTTACAACATGATTGGTCTTAAATTTGGATGAATTTCGTTGATGTAAAAAAAAAATCAGATTTTTTTTCACAAGCTTAATGTTCTCCTTTGTTTTGCAAGGTGAATTCAAGAAGGAGAAGCTAGAGGGGAAGGTGATGATCAAGGCCTCAAAACATCAAGTGGATATAGCAGGAAAATGGCTCAAGCTCGAGGACTCAACTAAGAAGGAAGGATTCATGGTCAAGCTATCAACCCGCAAACTCAAGTCAAAATCAAGAGGAAATTTAATGAAGCACAAAGGATCCAACTACATGAGAACATGTTCAAAGAGAATCAAGAAAGATCAAGCCAAAACTCCAAGCTCATGATAAGGATGATGAGGTGGCAATTGTTTGTTTCCTCCAATCAGAAAATTTCAGTTTCAAGCACAGTTAATCAAATCGTGTCAAGTGTCCTATTTTCTCATTAGCTATCAAAATCATTGTAATTTTCTTATTGGCCCATAAATTGGTCCCTTCATGTAATTGGTTGTAAATTGGGCAACCTAATTAGGGTTTGTGGGAAGAAATATTGACCCTTGATCTTGAATTGATCTCGGCCCTTCGTTGTAATGAAGCTAATATAAAAAGCCAAGGCTTTGTCATTTGTAAGGGATTAGTTTTATTGTTAGATTAGAAGAGAGACTAGCTTAGAGATTGGAGGTAGTAGAGAGCTAGAGTAGAGTCGGCTAGCTAAGGGAGAGACATGATGAAGTTGTTTTCTATAATACTTGTCAAAGTAATTTAGAATTCATTGTTGGTTCTTCGTGGTGAATTACTTGTATTGTTTTGGAGTGTTGCATTGCATGGTTTCCTCAATGTTTCACTTGGAGTATATTTATTTCATGTTGTATTAGTTTAGTTGGATGAAAATCATTTTGGATGTTTACTTATTTGACTCAAACAAATATGGGTCACAAGCCTCTTACTAGTGGTAAGGATGCCTTGTGTGGTAAGCTGATGAAAACACTTAACTCCAATTGATGTTGAATCTTTAGTTTTCATCCATCTGATGGGATTGGAGAGATGTTAATTTAAAAACTATTCAAGTGTTCCTTAGAAGCTTGCACTAGGTGGGTGGAGTCAATGATGAGATTACACACAGTAGAGTCCAAGTCATCCATGATTCCTTCCATTCATAGTTAGAGGTAGAGGTAGAGGTAGAGGTAGAGGTAGTAGAAGTTAATTTGAAGAGGATGTTTGAAGATAAAAATTATATTTTTATTGCACATTGTAAAGCCAAATCTTTAGAAGTGCAAAGAATTAATATACATTGAATGAATAGCGTAAAGTCATGATTCCTTGCATTCATAGCTAGAAGTAGAAGTAGAAGTAGAAGTAGAGGTGGTAGAAGTTAAGTTTAATTTGAAGAGGATGTTTGAAGATAAAAGTTATATTTTCATTGCACATTGTAAAGCCAAATCTTTTGAAGTGCAAAGAGTTGGTATCCATTGAATGAATAGCATAAATTCCTTTGTGATAAACAGCATGTAACATCATAAAATTGAGTGAAATCCATAGGAAGGAATCTTTAAGTCATTTTATTATCTTACTTTGCAACCTTAGCATGAGAATGGCCTTTTATATCAAGAGATGATTGGGTGTCAAGTAATTTTCCTTGAAACATTAAGTATTTGATTCTTCGTGTTGTAGTGGAACAAAACTCACATCAACAAAATTTGGTTATGGCGGGGGGGCATGAACAAAGTTCATTCATGGAATTGTCAACAAGTGAGTTTTCAAGTTGTATTTATAATAGTCGATCTTTTCAAAAGTGAAAAAGAAACAAAGTCAATTTTCAAAAATCAAAAATCAAAACATTTCAAAAGAAAAGGTTTCTCAAATGGATTGGCAAGTGGATGTTCTTCCTATTTGGTTTGATTTGAAAGAGAGGTTACATCCATGTGATTTGAGTCAACTTGCAACAAAAGGACAATGTAGGATACATGACACCACTAAACATGAGGAGATGCATTGTTTGGTTTTCCTTTTGAGGGTAGACTTGGCATTATGAGGTAGAATTTATTTTTCACAAGTATGTGAGCCAATGGTACTTGTCAATTTAGAACCAAAGTTTCTTGAGTTCAAAGAATATATTAATAGGAAACTGAGATGTGGATATGGAGGATATACTTGGTGTGATGTGCATAGCCTTTTACATTCAGAATCTACTTGTCCATCTTGTTAAGACACTCTTGACTAGATCAAATTTCAAATGGGTTGGTATGAAGGATGGTGGTAGTCATCAATCAAGTTGGGAACTAAATGGTAAAGAAATTAATCACTTGCATCAAGGACACATGGTTGAACATAATGACAGTGATAGTCAAGAGGAAGAACTTCACATATCACTTCATTAGAAGGGGTGGACAAGAAAATTAAGTAAGTGATCGATTTTATTCAAGGAAGGGGAGAAGGAAAACAAAGATCAACATCAAGAAGAGCTTGAAGATAATCATCGCGAATTTGAGGAGGTGATCTTTGGTGAACTTTCCCTCTTGCTACAAGGATGAATTCTTGAGGATGAATTGCATGGAATTTCACATACCCTTGAGGCAAGTGGACATGTTGAATGAGGGACTCCAAGTTATCATAGATGATTCAAAGTGTGAAGAACAATTTGACAATATAGTCAAAGATACTACAACCTGTGTGGTGCTAAAAGATGTCGTGAAGGAAGTTGATTCATTGTTGAAGGTATTTCAAGATAATCAAGTTACTGCAAGTGACACAATTGACCATCAACTTCGACCTCCGAAGTCTTAACCACTTGAGATTGAACTTGAATAACTCATGAGGATGTTTGGCTAGAAGCTTCCTTCTAGTTTTGAAGAGGGTAAGATTGATGAGTTTCTACATGAAGAATTGAAAGATCTCCCTAAAGATAAATTTACATGCAACGCCATGAAGGAAGACGATGAAGAACAATTTGGGTTGATGTCAAAATTAGATATTGAATTTGAACAATTTGGAGAGATATTTGAAGGAGAGATTATCAAGGAATCCTTAATTTTTTAAGATGCACTTAGAAATGCACACAAGGATGTTTGAAGATCAAAATTATATTTTCATTGCACATTGTAAAGCTAAATCTTTAGAAGTTCAAAGAGTTGGTATCCATTGAATGAATAGCATAAATCCCTTTGTGATAACCAACATATCACATCATAAAACTAAGTGAAATTCACGATTAAGAAGGAACCTTGAAGTCACTCATGATCTTACTTTGCAAGCTTAATATGAGAGATGACCTTATATTAGGAGAGGATTGAGTGTTTAGTTTCTTCCTTGAAACATCAAGTATTTGACTGTGCATGTTGTAGACACCTTGCTAAACCAGACACTTGGATTCTTCCACATTTATTTAGATTTCCAATAATTGCATTAGTCCCCTTAGACATCTATAAAGGCTTTGAATTAAACGAAAAAACATCCTCAACTTTTTTTGTTACATGAGAATGCGTTAGAACATTTTGTACCTTGGACCTTTTAACCAAGATTTGGCAATGCACTAGAACTTTTTGTACCTTTAATCCACATTTTGACCACTCAAGGCAGCTAACACCTTCAGTTACATGACGACATAACTCTTTGTACCTTAGACCTTTTAACCCACATTAGACCTCTAAAGGAAGTCAATAAGAGCAATTCTGCAAAAAAATTGTACAAACACTTTTTGCACAGGTGATTGGTTATGTCAACAACAATCATACAAGAAATAGATGCTGCAAATACCAACTCATGAGATTCTGAAATTACAACACAGAAGAAAGTGACAGACTTAAACTTGGCATACATTCTTAAAACTTGGAGAGTTCTCTTCAGAAGTTGAACTGAATGAGCTTGCGCATAACGTTTTTGACACAAGAAAGCAGCAAGGCATACAAAGTGAAACAAAATTCCATGAGAATATAAACTAATCAGCACCTATTAACCAAACTAGTTAACAACTATTACATCAAACACAAAAAATTCCTCTTCTACCATTATATTCATCTAGGTTAGTCTATTTTCATATTATATGATTGCTAGGCCATTTACTCCGTTGATTTCCAGGCTAGTTGACTTTCAAGCTATCTATGATTTCATATTATATGATTGCTAGGCCATTTACTCCGTTGATTTCCAGGCTAGTTGACTTTCAAGCTATCCATTCATAGAGATGATATTTGCCTGGACTTCATAGGTTGGAGCTTTCTTTGAACATGCTCGGAATCCATATGTACTCATGTTATAAAATACAAAATGTTCTATCCCGTTGTCATGCCACCAAAATCATTTTATTATTCATTTGAATGAAAACCTTTCAAGATACATATACAAAACCCACAAAAGTTGAATTGTAGTTGTTAGAGATATCTTCATTGTACCTGCCAAACAAAAGGAGACATCTCCATTACAACAAAATGCCTGGAAACTGCCACTAAGATATCTATTTATGATTTTTTATCACTCGCCGCTGGAAGCTGCCAAATAATAACATTTTTTATTATTTTTCTTAAAACTTAAGATGGTATGGTGGCCGCTAACAGAGACGCGCAGCTAGTTGGTCAAGTCTAAGCTGCCTTTTGAATGTTGCAAAATTGTCAAAATATGCTAATATTAATCATACTTGTCTTACTCACTTTGGCAACATATCAAATTACAATTTTCTCCTCGTTTTAATAATAAATGATGCAACATCAGCCAATGACTGATATTTCTCCCTCCCAATGTGGCACTCACCTAGGTTGCTTTAAACACTCAGATCCAACTCTATATTAGGCTCAAACAATTCACCAAAATCCTACAGATGAAAATCCTCAAACACGCTTGAGCAATAAGATGATTAGTTTTGGTTGCAAAAAAATACTGTATGGCACTACAGCAAACTGAAAATAATAAACCCCCCACAAATCAGTAAAAGTGTGAGCACCCAATGGAATCACCCAAGATAAAGGAAGAATTTTTGTCTTTGATCCCATCTACAGAATTCAAGAGGGTTTTCACTCTCAAACCCCAAACAAAAAAGGGCTTTTGAGATTGAATGCCTTAAATTGAACAAAATGATCAAATCCGAAAAATGGATGCAAAACGATAACTTGAATGATGATTTCAAAATAGAATAATGTCTTCTATACTACCAAAAATGGACCATAAGACCAAATTCTTGGAAGTATCATAACTACTATTTAATTTTTTATTTTAGTACTAGTGAATCCAACTTAATATTATTATCTATTTCAATGCAGAGAAGATGGAATGACAGTTCATACAGCAAAAGGTGTGAATCAAGTGCAACAGGTGTCAGTGTAAGGTACACCCTCATACTGGTATCCTTGTCATCAAGGGTATGCAGTAAGTCTTCCACAAGGAAAAATTACAGTACTAGTCCACACTCGTCAATGCTGGAAAGAATGAATTCAGAACTCAACACCAACTCCTCTATGGTTCACCCCTAAGCTACAACCAGTGCTGCACTATCAGCAACCTCAGTATCAGCACAGATAAACAGTAATATAGGCTTAAGCTCAATCGAGACTTGGGACTAAGCTTTGCCACACCCTCAACAAAATCTCGAAGGGATTACTACTTTCTGACTTAGCATGAATGCACCAAAGGCATCTAAACTAAGTTGCTGATTCTGTTCTTCTTTCCCAGACACTGTAGAGTCAGCCACAAATCAACTTCCTAAGCATATCCATTATATGTTACTGTGTATTTTTTATGGTTGCTAGACCCAGACTGTGCCGTTACTTTGCTCCTGTGCAATGAAGAGACCTGCCATTTAATACCACAAAAACGCTGAAGAGTTTGCCATGTAATACACAAGCTGTCTAATATGAATGTCAAATGCCAAAAAACATTTAATAATCCCGTCATCTTGGGGTTGGAACGACAAAAATAAGTTAAAAAGCTATGTTGAAAAGTAAAGTGACCAAACTCGCTCCTCATTTGCACATCATTTCTGAAATTTGCTCAAATTCGACCAACATTTGAACAGGGAGCTGCTGTGCGAATTTGAATCAGATTCCAGTCTGACAATTTTGAGTGAATCCACTTCCGACTTCCAGGTCTGGGCAGCAGATATGGTAACTTAGCATCTAAACAAGTCAAATTCTGCACCATATCATGGTACCCTCATTATTAGTTAAGAGTCCTAGACACTTGAAGGCCACATTGCTCAAGTCCATGCAAAATATGTAGCACCATCAAAACCCTCAATGGGGCAGAGCTGTGTATGTTCCCCTAGCAGGGTCTAACAGTAAGTGACTTGCAGGCCAGACTGAGCTGTTACATTTTAATGCATCCCCTTTGCATTACTACATAAAAACATTGGCAGCATGCCACACATTCTACACCGAGCATTTATATAATCTAAGATTGTGCACAACACTAACAGTCTCTCTATCACTCCTGCCACAGAGGACTCTTGTTCTGTGTCAAACCAAAATTCTAAGACATACCCCATATTGTCGTAGTTGGTGTGGCAACATTTGTATAGGAGATTTGCCTTCAACAATTATTGTAACCCAGCTGTTTTACAACTATTATTGATTGTAACCATACTTACATATTGTTGCCAGTCCTACATTTTTCCAGCAGACAAATCAGAAAATATGCATTTCCCATTAGTCTCTAACCACAAGAATCCTTTGTTGTTATCACTGTTCATACTGATTGGAAGTGCATTAATCAGCAAAATTACTGTCTTCCTGAATACACAATGGCTTGCACAGCATATGGCATATTCTATTAGTATATTACAGGTCATAATTATAGCCATGCAAATATTTAAGCTAATAGTTTGGTTCTTCAGTATTGCTGAATTATAGTAATAAATAATGATACCTTGATTATTTTATTTGATATCCTGCAATAAACACCTATCAGTCAGCCTATTCAATGCTTATTGACACATACAGAACCTAATGCCGTCAACAAGAAAGGATGATTTTTCCAAGCGAATCATATGCAATTGATTAAATATTTACTATACATAGGATGATATCATCAATTGACTTGTCGATGTCAGCAATTTACAATGGTTTCAAGACAAACAAAATTCACTCGATGACTGACATCACTCTAATGTTGCTTGTTTCGATAACAGCAGATTGTTATGATCTTAAATAACTGTCCCTACTATCATTTCCTTTCCATACAGATAAAGAGTGTCAGTCAAGGACATTACCATAAAGGGGTTAAAATCACCCTTACCACCAGCTAGTGTAATACTGGCATTTCTCATCCATTTCAGTAATAGCAGGATGTCAGAAATCTCAGGAGGACTAGGTTTATTTCCACTTGGAGTCAGGAAGGATGAGATGAGTTGATCTGTGAGTATTTGACTTCCATGGAGTATAAATATGTTATGCAAAGATTGATATAAGGTTTGGTTTACCACAAGCTGTCTCAAAAGTCTCCTTGTTTCCACTGTGAATTTAGTACATGAGATAGAACCTAAAGTTTCAAAGTTGCCCTTTTTATGTTGGAATGCACTTCACATACTTCAAATACCTTTCAAGAGAGATGATTCTATGTATAGTTTGAAAGTACAGATTTTTTACATTTAGATTGACAAGGCTCAGATTAATGTTCAACATTGTGTCCAAACTCTTGTTGTATATACAGATTGATAATGCTCAGATGAATGTTGACCTTTGTGTCCAATGCCTTCTTGTTTCAAAAGTGGGTTTCATAAACCAAATTGTCATTTTGAATAATAATATAATCTTTAACTTTGTATATACTAATAACTCTTGACACATACTTTCACACGAAATAGTAGTCCATTAAGTTGCCGATTCGGGTTCGGGGATGGACTCGGGTTCGGGGTTCGGGTTCATGGGTTCAAACAAAAAAAAAAACCCATTTGGGTTTGTGGGTGGGTTTGTGAGTGTATATATATATATATACATATATGCAAAAATAAAAGAGAAACGAGCATAATTGTAAAACTAACTTACCAAGTCATTTCATAGTAGGAATATATCAATGTTACTTAATCATTGATCAATGCCAAATGGCATAGATAAACATTAAATACTTGCTCATTAATCTATGTTCATGATTGTAAAAAAAATCATACATTGAATTACTAAATTTCAAAATATAAACTAATTCATTGGATTGACATATAATAAAGTTTGAATCATAATGATATATGACAAATGTTTAATAGTTTATCAATGATCATAGACTGATAGTATCAAAGATGCAAATGCCCTTCAAGGGTCAAATGGGTCATCAAAAAATGAGGGATTAATGGCTTCATCCCCAATTATATCTACATCATCATCATTGGAACCCAACCCGGTTCACTAGCCCTAGATGCTGTCACATCCTCCTCATCCTCCTCAACATCCTAGTAAGGCAATTTTAGCTAGATCCTGGATGGTGGGTCCGCCCAAATTCGCCCGAACACACTGCGGACATGGACCCGAGCTTGAATCCAAACCCAAACCCGAGCTCCAAGGTCGGCTTCTTAGGTATTCCTTTATTCCTACATTAAACTTTAGTTGCAATTCATTACATTAACTCAAGCTTTGTCATAACCCCTCCTCTCAACTTCTACCCAAAATTTGAATTGAAGTTTCTATCTCTTGGTTGTACTTTTATTATTTAAACAGTTGACATACAATAGCATCTGATTATGGCAACTGTATACATATGTGCATGCATGTATGTATATCAGTTCACCATGTGAACTGATATACATGCATACATGCACATATATATAGTGCTTATATTCATCTTGCCATTAAATCACTCAAGTGATTATCCTTGTATGTATCTGAAACTATCATAACAAACTAAGCTTGCAAAATCTGTGCATTCAGATTATACTTCCCATGGAGATCAAGCAATATTCCCTTGCAAAATATCAATCACGTATTTAATAGATTCGATTGAGCTTACGACATTTTGCAGATCAGAGATCACATTATGAATTTGTTTATCAATTAATCATGCCCCATTAGGAACGGATCATTTGAAGAGTTTAAAATGTAACTTTGTGCATTTTCAAAAGAGACTTATAATGAACTGTCAAGTCCGCTCATTATGTGTCTCTTAAAGTGAATATATGTATAGACCAAATCCAAGAGACTAATCATCAAAATGTCATAAATGCATTATTCTCTTCAGATCAGTGATTTCAGAGATCAGATATATACATTCGGACTTGACTTTCAGCATTCAACATAACTGTTTTTCAGACCCATACTTATCTGATTATCTTCAGCAAAACAAACTAAATATTAGTATACCTAAAACCTGAGAATAGCCATTACTATACCAGTCTGATCATAGGTTTGATTAACATTTGCAAAACTGAAGAAGTTCCGTCTCTATTGATTGAATTTTTATTAATCAATAGAAAATTTTGAAAATCATCTTATCTGTGATCTTTTTGCTTGGTAAACACAACCAACAGATTGGTAGATTTTTAACATTCATTTAGTCATGTCATTTCATTATACCATACATTTTGATCAGAACATAAATATTTTCATATTGGTTATGCCAATCCACTCTAACATGGATCATCCTTCAGTTTGTGTTATGTTTTACCAGATTCAACTGTAAACTTTTTAAGCCAATCTCATTGAACCATATTCCGTACAGTGTCACAAGAACTCTCATGTGCATGATAGGTACACATTACAACCTTACATTTAACTTTTTAAGTGATGCTCACAAGGGTGATGCAATGGGACTTTTTTGCAAGAGGTCACCCACCTCAGGACTAGTTTCATATCTCTTGATTGAATTATTATTGTCCAATAGAAAATTTTGAAAATCATCTTGTCTGTGATCTTTTGACTTGGTTAACATGGCCAACAGATTGGCTAAACTTAAATGTTAACGTTTATTTACTCATGCATTTTCATTATACCATACAATTTGATCAGCGCGTAAATCTTTTCATATTGGCCATAAATCATGCCATTCCACTCTATCAAGGATCATCCTTCAATTAGTGTTATGTTTGCCAGATTCGACTGTAAACTTTTGAGTCAATCTCATTGGAACTATATTCCATAAGCAGTGCTTCACAAGAACTCACCTCTCATGAGCATGATTGGTACACATTACATCCTTACATTTAAGTGATGCTCACAAGGGTTATGCTTTGGGACTTTTCCAAGAGGTGACCCACCTCAGTACTAGTCTGACTCGCACCTTAACAATGGAATTCTCCCCCCAACATCCAGTCCACTTACCTTGCTATCCCATCTGCTATGTTTACCCCTACTTTTCATCTTCTTACATAAGCATGTTAACTTTCATTTCAAACTACCCAGCATCTCCTTCCACAATAAACTGTACTATTGAAATAAATCTAAATTGCATGGGTACCTCCCCCCCCCTCCGCACCAGGAAAAGTTCAAACCGGTTTGTAGTTCTGGTCCGGTTCGGACTTGGTTCGACCAGGGTACTGATTTTGCCCTGTGGGTTCAAACCCGGGCAAACCAGCACCAAAAAGTTTGAACCCAGTTTGAACCCGCAGCAAACGGGGCTCCACGGACGGCTGGAAAGTGCTTTTTTGGGCAAAAATTAAATATTTTTTGGCGTCCACAACCCTAAAAGTTGTTATGAATTGCTTTTGGTGGCCTCTCATTGTCATTTTATGTTTCCAAACAGGGCATTTTGTCAAA